>JAOXYL010000105.1:15379410-15408178 GCA_028564955.1 Terapon puta
AAAAACAGTAATTAGGTCTTTAATATGCATTTGGTGTATTGCAAATAATTAAGCTGCAGGTAACTCTCATGCACAAAAAATAGATTTTCATTCTGTTTGGAGATAGTTTCTAAGGAGTTACCCTGAGTGTTGATATTTGGTGCCAAAACACACATTGCAACATGACCAAATTATAATACTTTCACTTTTAAATGTTTGTATTCATTGACCTCTGTTCTATAAACAACAAAACCACTGAGAAAATATATAAACAAATACAAATGGAAATACTTGGAGTAGAAATATGCCATTTTGCAACTGCCAGTTCAAGTTACCAAGTGCTAGTATAAAGATTAATCCTTTTTCAAACCTTGTTGAAACACTGTTCACAAAAACACAGAATATAACTACAGCTATAACTAATAAAAGAATACAGATTTTACTTTTTTATGTAGGCAATCCAACAAACAAAGTCTCACATTTCAGCAGCAGCACTGTGTAAATAAATGTCCATATGCTCAAAGCAAACATAACATTTATCTTTGTTACTTACTTCTGGCCAGTCTTATGTCAGCTCATAAATCTTTATATTTTGAAATATAGAGAAAGCTTATTAACATGTGTACACATGCAATTAAAAAAGGTGTAATTCATCTTCTCTGTACATTTTGCTCTTGTCCTTCAGGTAGTGAAACTGGAGGAGAGGATGCCTTGGTGGGGAACGTGAACAAACTGATGGTGAGCCCACCAGGTTACTCAGGAGCTCCGCGAAAAGGACATCTGGTTTTTGATGCATGCTTTGAGAGTGGTGAGTACCTCAAAAAACAGGCTGTATTGTTCTTTTTGTGTTGGTGACATCTTCATTTCATATTGAGTGTCATTGGTATGATAAAAAGCTCCAGTAAAGGATTCTTTGAGAAAAGAGGTTCAATGTCCATGTCCATTCCTGATTTTTAAAAACACTTTTTCATTTTTCAAAAGTAAAAGCAGCAAGGCACCACTGTGTTACAGTATTAAATCATAGATGTACAGTAAGTTATATTCGCTCCCTTAATCCCTGAGGTTCAATCCTCCCTCAGACACCATTCACTCATCGCTCCATCATCTCTGTCTCTCCCACTTATTCACAAAGTAAATTTGTACAAATAGACACATAAATATGTAATAATAGAATAAATCCACGAAAGAGGAGGAAATTAAAAAAGAGACATACACAGTATAAAAAAGAGTTGCAAAAGAAAGAAAAGAAAAAATATGGAAGAAAAAGACTAAAAAAGAGAACACATTCTGCCTTACTTTTGGCTGTTGGCCTTATAGTCATATATCGTGTGTCACAGCTATTATCCCCAACTTGGGCCATCATTTTCGTACTGACCTTTCCCCTCTAAATTCGTATGTAAGTTGCTGCATTTCTTTTTCCATGCTTTCCATGCTTTTGTGATTTAGTGTGGTTTAAGAGCAGTGACTGTTAGAATATTCTAATTTGGTACACATTCCCAGTTTCTACCAGTCCCTGGGAGGATAAATTCATCAGTGATACAAATGTCCAGTTTAATGACATTGATTAATTTTTCTGCAAGTACTTTTCCAGCAGGACAGTCCCAGAAATTATGACGATAGTCTGCATGTTTTTTCCCACACTCCCTCCAACATGTTGGTGTAACAGATGTTTGGTACTTGACTTGTTGAACAGGTGTTAAAAAAAAAACAACACGTCTGAAAACTTCCTAACCTATTCTCTCCAAAACTGGCGTGTGGCACATTTCCGAGGCACATAAGGCACATACAGTCTTTTTCACACATTACCCATTTGATTGCTATACAATTTGGTAGCATCTGTTTTCTCTGTGTTTTGCATCTCATATTACAGAAGCCGCTCTCACAACTAGAATCTATCCCACCCTATCAGTAGCTGATACAGAAACTCTGACACACTCCTTTGTCTCAGCACAACTGGGTTATTTTTATGCCATCCACTCCAGCCTAATGTTTCCTCCAAACTTCTCCTGCTTGTTCAAAAAACCTCAGAATTCTCATTACAGGTAGATCAAATAAATTTGACCACAGCACACAAATTCTAGCCTCATTGCATTGGCTGCCTGTTCAAACTGACACCAAGGTCTTTTTTTTAATCTTTGCATGGATTAGTACCATCTTATTTATCCAACCTTATCAGGCTATGTGTTCCAGCCCACAATCTCTGTTCATTACATGTGGCGTATTTGTATAGTCTGAGAATAAACAGGTGTATGTGGAGCTCTATCGTCTGAGGTATCTTTGACATTCTTTCCCTCTTTCACCAGCCATCAGGACCGCCAACTCCATTAACGTTTCATTTGAAGACAAACCCCAAATAAATTCTTCTACCACAATTATCACGACTACTGCTGATAGATAGATGATATTCAGTTTAAAGTGCTTTACAATAAAAGAAAACATTGGGTTACAGGTGACAGCGGAAGCAAGTAAGCACAATCTCCTGCAACACCAAGAAGACTACTTGTCTATTCCAGAGTTTGGTTACAAAGGACATCTTTAGCATATGTGACTATCTAAGTTTTCAGATATAACAACTAACTTTGAGTCTGTGGAGTAAACGTAGTATCAGGGGCAAGTTTTAAAAATATTATGGCTAAGTAATAAAAGCTTTATTATGAGAATCTACAAGTCAATAAATAGACTTAAGATTTTTTAAGCTATTTTCTTGCAGAAGCTTTCTATCTATATATCCCCTGCACCATAATGTATCAAGAGTCTCTTGTGTCATTATGCTGTGATGCTTTTTACAATTAAATTATGGTATGTGCATTATCAATTTAGTGACTACAAACCAACCAACCAACTTCGCCATCCTTAGAGCCATGCCACCAGTGGGCTGAAAGAGAAATGTGATCAATGTACTTAAAGGGTGTTGGGCCTCTTATCTTCCCATCTCTTCTGTTGGAGCTATGCGTATAGTCAGATCAAGTTATTGTGCTCCAGTGGTGTCTGTTGGTCTTTGTTTGCACCTTTGTTTCTGACAGTGGCACAACAATGAAGATAAACTAGTTTGTCACCACCTTAGAAATTCAGTTTGTTAGAACCACACACTCAGGCACATGCTCAAGAACACAAGTAGGCAGAGTAAATCAGAGAATCAGCCGGTCTCTGTGGGACCGAATCTCTGTGTGGAGATTAGGTTCAGATGGCACTCAGATTTCATATTTCCACAGACAAGCCCATTTTAGTTTCTGCAGACGGGGATGAGCTTTCACTTCACCCTGTTTGCTTTCTGATGTCTGGCCTTGGTGACATTGTCAATGTTGTTCTCCAAAGTTATGCTTTCTTTGATACATTTGATTCTCAAAAAGTTAGAGGTCAGCTGGTCCACAGGCGAAAAAGTTAAGTTTTCTCACAGCTGACACGTGTCCCAGACTGTCGCTGATTTAATTTTACCAGAGGACTACCAAACTTGTGTGGGCCTTTAAGAGGGATGAATAAGGAAATAAGGAACTTTCTTCACTTCTTCACAAGAGGCATGTGAAGGTGAGAACATATATACATAGTCCATAGGCATCGTAAAGCCTTAAACATGTTACAGTAAGGAGGATTGTGCTGAGATATCAGTGTGGTGATAGCTCTTTTTATAAATTTGCCTTTTTCCCCAGATGACATGGCCAGAGGAGCTCAGGCATTGATTAATGGGTGCTGGGCTCCCACACTGAGATCAGCTAACATACCAGTGTCTCTGGCTCCGGAAGTATCTCCTGAATGATTTATGGAATTGATATTAATCTCTTTCCAGCAAATGCATTACTAAAGTTAGAATGGGAGGATGAATTGATGTTTGCCGGCTGATGTCAAATTAATGCCCTGTTGCTGTTTCATTTAAGCATTGCTGATTTTGTCCGCCTTACATTCAAGTGATCATTGATATTAGTTTAGAATAGGTCTTTCACAAATCACTCTGTGCATATGCTTGCTTAACTTGCACTCTCATAGCTTTCTAATTATTGCAAAGTTAGTCTCTTGTAACGTTATACTCCTTCCAAAATTGTTTGAAACCCACACACCCTCTGTGGCTTTTAAAAAAATGACTGTGAAAGGTTTGTGGTTATCTTCTTCCTGGAGCGGTAGGTTTAATGGCAAAATAAAAGTATTAATCACTGGAACCACTCCATCTGCTAGTACAATCAGTGCTATGGTTTTTCCATTGTATGACTAAATACACTGCTAAATACACAGTATGACATATTATCTTTGCTGTAAAATATTCTGTTCAAGATATTTGGAAAAGTAAAATCTTCAATTGACATTTAATGATAGCTCAAATTCTTACTTGAGAATATACTGGGATCTTAACAACATCACTTTTGATTTGTGAGGATTTTATGAAACCTTTGCTGAGTAATTGTTGAAGCCCCTTCTACTTTTTTAATGAAGCACTTTAATTTTATGTACAGTAGTAGTCCAATATTATTAGAGTGTTTGTATTAAGACATCTACTTTGTTTCACTTACGATAATTCAGTTGCGCTTTATGTAAAACTAGTTATTTTCAAGGCAATCCTGAAGACAATAATAAACCTGAATCTGATAAACACTTTGCCAGAGGAAATATCTACACTTAAATTGTGGAAGAGAACCAGGTCTGTTCACGCATGATAAAGTCTTATTAAGCGTTGGAAGATTTTAAAGAACACCGCATTTCTAGGCACATCTGCACAGGAGCACGCCATAATTTACAGTAGATTCAGTCCCCCTTATTCACACTTCATAAGATGGTTTGCATACCAACTATCTGTGAGGCTTATAAAAGGAGACGCTGTTTCTCACACAACCAGTCTGATATCTGTGACACCAATGACAGGAAGGAAATTGGAGACTAGTGTGTAAGTTCTTGCCATGTGTATCGCATGTTGGACAGATGTGTATATTTCTCAACGCTACTGAAATGGATTTTCATGACAGCCCATGTTTGTTTTACTCCTCTCTAACCACACTTAATGGCCGAAACATGGTATTTCAAGCGGACGTTTTCATGTGAAATTTATGCAGACCTATAAGTCAGCGAGGTTTTGTGCCCCCGTTTTTCCTTCCTTTCGTCGACAGCTATCTGCATCTCGCATACTTTTTCATAAAGCGCAGATTTTATTTTCTTGCGTTAGTATAGCACAGAATAAAATCTGATTGGTTTATTAAAATAGATACTGGTTATGTAAGCTGTTTGCCAAAGGTATGAAACCTCATTTACATTTAGATGAGGCTTAATTCACTTTGTTGTCAGTCCTATGCTGATCAAGTCGGTGATGGCCTACAGATTTACATACAGTAGGTGTCTCAGCCAACAGGTCCTCTGACACAGAGTTAGTCTAAACCATTAAAAGCCTTTTTCTGCTTCAAGATAACATACAGTATGATGATGACCCAGACTATGTGGTGTTTGGTTCAACTTCAACATTATGACTACTTTCTTAAGACTCCACTGAAAACCTTGTCTATTGTTTTACTTGACTGTGTGAAGAGCTGTATGCAAATTTTCATTAAACCCATATGCAAATAGAGTTTTACTTGTTGAGATCATCTTTTTATGCTACTTAGGACAATGCAAAAATCATGGTAGAGAATAGAAGATTTTGTTAATCTGTAAACATTAAGTCTTGGCCTATTGTTGTGTATTGTGTCAAGAGGCAGAGATTCATGGAGGCGATAAGAGAAGCCTAATTGTTTTTTACAGTGAAATCCAAATGACATTCTTATCTTGTCTTGTCACATTTGTTTCGTCACACACTCCAACTGTTGACATTTCCAGCTAAGTCCCAAATTCTTTTGTGAGTGCATCCTCACAATGTCGCTGACTAAAGTGCCATCTGTCTCTACAAAGGATGACTCTGACAGTGCGGGCATATTGTTTTACTGCACCTCTGGACCGTGCACCAGATGTAATTAAGCACTCATTGATTACTCAGACTGCTGTCTGCTGACAATGACTTGCATGGTCAAAGAAATTCCCCAGGGGTGACAAGTGTTTAATGGTGTCCATTGATAAGCACAACTCATAGACTCATCTGGCTTTACAATCAATTCACTCAATACAATCCACCTTATACAGCTGACTGGATAGCAGATATGCAAGTACTGGTATTCCTGTCAGTTAGGATAGCCAAGTCCTTCTGAGACTTTGAGACTCACAAATTTTTGTTTCTGTGAGTTGCTAAGCTGATTTGTGTATCTTGTCACAGCCTGTTAAGCTGAGGAAATCAGGCAGCATGGAATAACTGTGATTGTATGGCTATAGATCTGGGTGAACAATAAACATAAATTCACACCTTATGAAAGGGTAATCTAATCTCATATTGATGTAAGTGTTCAAAAAACATGGCATTCTTCCTTTTATGATCAAAATAAATCAAAATATATATGTGAAGCTTCCTTTTTAGAGATTATCTGGTATTGTTTGTGTGACGTGGCAAATCAAGTCGTACAAAATGTGACACACCATAAACTATTAAGTTAGATGAGGGAATGCTCAGCTCTGGCCAGATGATTATCAGAGATAGTCTAAAGTAGGGCGATGTTCGTGCTTTATGACAACACTTTCTCTAAATTAAGGTTTCCACCTCTGACATTACAGCCCTTATGGAATCTCTCAAGCACTACATGGATTTGCTCTGTGGATTTTAAATCACCCCTTGGTAATGACAATTGATGAAGAAATATTTTCTCTATTGTCGAGATTAAGGACAAAAGAAAAAGGATAAGTAATGAGGATAAATGTTGAAGAAAATAGTTCCACTGTTCACTGATGATGAAGCTTTCGTTTTTTTTCGTGTTTTTTTTTTGCTTTTTGCCCCATTACTTAATTTACTTTTTCCTTTCCTTCTTTCTTCCAACACCGAATTTAATCTACCCAGCCTTATCTTGAAATTGTCATGTTGCAGTTGTATAGTCTTTCTAAAGAATGACTGATTAGAGTCATGGCTGGAACAAAAAAAATAGTGCAGAGCAAAGACAGAGAGATAGAAGATAGAGGAAAAGAAATAAGGAAGTACAGAAGAAAAGGATAATATGAACACTGTGGGGGGAGTCTGGAGCTGGTAGGGGGAGAACGCAGTCAAGCTTGTCAGAAGATATTTATATACTCCAGAGTGCTCCATGAATCAGGATAGTTGAGTTTCCATTGATTAAAGAAGAGGGAAACGTTTTTACAATCAAGCTAGATGCTCAGAATGAGTGGCTTGAAGAGGCCAGAGCTTGCCGCAGTATACAGCTCTCTGCCTCGCCTCCCCCTCTGATGAAACAACCCAGAAGGTGCGGCAGCGCAAGGATGAAAATACATATTTTTTCCAATGTCACTTTTTTCGGTTCTTTTATTTAACGTACACATAATTTAGAAAGGTTGTCATGCTCATCTCCCCACGCATGAAGATTTTTTTCGGTATTGTGCATTGTGCGGTTATATGGCCCAGTTTGATTGTTAGATTTTTGATGTTTGCTGTAGGTTTTTTTTTCTTTTTTGTATAGCTCACCAGCCTTAGATTGCTCAAACTCTTATGGGCTTTCCAAAAGAAGATCCATTCGTCTGAGTGGGAGGGAGCACTCCTGACATCTGATGTATTGAGAGGCACTCCCAGTCTCTCTGTCTCTCTTACATGTCCTTGGCAGCGGAGAAGCTTCACTGCTCAAATCACTAAATGGCCTCTCCAGTTTCCCTTTTAGCAGTTTTCTCTCCTCTCTCTTTCTTTTAAGTCAAGAGTAGAGTATGGAGATAAATTTGAGTTGTCTAGGGACTGTTGGCAAGACCATTGCTTTTGATTTATGCTGTTTATTGGCTATTTGTATCCATAAGAGATTACTCTTTATTATTATTGTGTTTTTTATTGTCGTCATGTCCTATCTCTGGCTTTCTTCAAGCATATTTTGTCAGTTTTATTTCCCTTTTTGCGCCATATCATACCATGTGAGTCGGGTTATGTTATATTTGCTTGACCCTGAGGGAAGATTTCCAGCAGAGGTATTGCCAAGTGCAAAAACTTACATGCAATGTCTTCAAAGCACCATATACTTTTATTTTTACAATGGATGGTATGATTGCTTGTTTGTGAAACATCACTAAATTCTCACCATTGTTTAGCGCCATGGGGAACTGCGGGGTGTCTTAGAGTTCTGTTTTAAAAAAAAAAAAAAAACTTTGCTCATCACCAACACAACCGACAATGTTAGTGACTAGCTTATTAGCAGTTGGTGCTAACACAGCTAAAAGAAAGTGAACGTACTCCTCCAAATGAATGTTTGAAACTTTGTATTTTCTGGGGGTGTAGAAAGTCAAATGTTTGTGAACGTGTTTGTCATATTAGCTTAAAAGGTCATGTCAGCGTTGTGTTTCCAGCTTGTTTTTGCTGCCCCCATCAGTTATTGCAGAACTGATTGAACTGATATACAACCATTTCTCAACAGCATTTGTGTTATTTCCTCTCTATCTTAATTTACATGGCTATGCAGAACAAACACTCCAAAAGTGGCCAATGTGAGAATCATAATAACTACAGACAACAACTCTCTGCTTCATGGGAGCTTGACAGTGTTTTTCCATGGGAGGTGAGAAGTGATATCAGTAGGATTGCATGAAATGCTGAGCAAATGAAACGGGCCGATAATCCTGCCTGACATTCCGGCCTGTTGCATATGGTCACGTCTAATCACTAAGTGAACACATTGGCTGAGTCGCGTTGGTCGGAGATGCCTCTGCTGCCAGGAAGTGGCACAATCAACCTCAGTGTTTTGTAAGTTAATTGTTGATGCCTCTGATATGAGCTATACATAGGAGGCCCAGCCGGCACCCCATCTCCTCAAAATGTCACCAAATGCTAGCAGCAGCAAGCTGTTTTGGAAAATTTGAGTAATGAAAGGATTTGATTATCAACTGTACGCACACAGTGGCAGTGAGATTTGGAAAGGTTGAGGGGAGAAATATTCAAATAGTGGATATTATAGGAAATAACTTATTTGTAACATAAAAATTGGCATTATCGTTTCCTCATCCGTATTGAAGGATGCGGTTTGACGCAAACAGGTTTAGCTTTGTTGTTGTTTTTAAATTCCAGCTTTAGGCTATTTTGTGTTCTAAATGCACTTTGGAACATCACTATTCATTGGCTCAGGGCCTGCCTCTAGCATCGTGATACAAGTGTGTCGTAAGTGAAAATTACTGCAACTAGATTTCTGCAATGCACAAGAAGTGCTCGCGCACAGGGCTCCAGTGATTCATCCAGTAATTCATTTCCAAGCAATTCCTGACGCCATAAACACAGTTTCAGAGCAGACGTCTCATTTTTCATCCTAGGCAAGACTGTACGGGTTGGGAAAATGGCAAGGATTTGTAATGCTTTACCAGTTCATGTTTTTCAAGCTGCCTGTGTTTATTCTGCTGATTTATTTCGAAAACCTCTCAGTGAGATGAGCTTCATTGATGTGCCAGGGTTTGTTTGATAACACAAATTCATGTACAGAATATGCTTATACAGTGAAGAGTGAAATACTGACAGGAGCAGAATTTTGATAGAATACATTCTGGTCTGATTCCAGACAGCTATCTTGGAGGTCTACTACTCAAAGTAAACAGTATTGAAATTCACTCCTCGGGGGCAAATGTTGCTATCAGGACTTTTTTTCCACGGCCATTTCAAACAGCTCTTAATAGTGAACATGTTCCAACACTTGGAATATGCTCTTGTTTGTAGATCAATAAAAATAGCATCTATTCTTCTTTTTAGATCCATAATGTTAGCTGTATTTTTGTTTTAAAAGTCATCACATTCACATTTAGCTGTCCTAAATAAAAGTGAGTGAGAAAGGTTCATTGGCAAGCATCCATACATAACTTGTTGTACTGTGCACCAGGAGACTGTGGACCTGTAATTAGACTCTGAATGACAATATAGTGTGATGGGAAAGCATGCATATATTGTCTTTTGTACAAACTGTTTATGTAAAAATCATGTTTCTTGAAGCTTTTATAGATTTACAGAGAACTGCAATGGGGGGATGAAGTAAGATGTAAACGCATTATTAACACATCATTGCCACGTTTAGCTTAGTTTTGGTCCTCACTAACTTCTCTGGAAAATATGGACGCTTATGCTGCTAAATGCTCCACTCTGTTCACAAGCTTAGCACTAACTTTGTCCATCTGTTGGATGGTGCTGGGCAGGTAGCACACAGTAGATTTATATAAATACTCTGTTGTCTCTGCTAGTGTGTATTTTTTTTGTCTTATAAGAATCTGTTGGATAAAGTTAGGCACATGAATTAAGGTGTAGGTACTAATTATGTTTTGATACATTTAGCACCTTTGGCACAATACTTTATAGCATTATAACAGAGGTATGTGCTCCCAGTAGCACTAGGAGATACGTAGGGACATTCTATGAACATGTCATGTCGAACACACCTTTCTGAGTAAAGTTGGAGAATCAGAAAAATTACTTTTATGACACACCATGATTTTATAACAATAGAAAAACTAATATATGTTTAACCCATCGCTTGCTGAGATTGTCTCCCAGCTTCACATTTTGAGGACAATGTCCTGTCCTGTTCTTTTAATGATTTCAACCACAACATAATGCAGACATGCTAGAGATGTAAACAGTTCTCTCTTTCTAAATTAAATCAAGTTATCATCTCTGCATCATGAACTTGGCATTGTCTTGAGCTTCCTGCTGTGATGGAGAAACTTCATCCCAAAAAGCTCCCTGCGCTCTTCTTCCCTGATGAATTATGTCTAAATTGAATTACCAAATTATGTCTCTTAATCTCCCATATCCGATGGTATAAAAAGGGATTAGCTTGTCATCGGATGGATTTGCTTTTATGGTATATTCTAGAAAAAAAATAGAATTTATATTTTTATGTTTGTACTCTGTGACTTTGACATATATGTATTTATTGCTCTGTATCTTAATTTCTCTTAATTGCGCGATGGTTTGGTGCAGTGCCTGGCAAAATGATTGCTGAAAAACTCCTTGATCTAGTGCCAAGCCTTTTGAATGGCATTCAGTACTGCTTTTTCCTGCTCTTTCATTTTTTCTTCTTTCTGAAAAGCGGGTATGGCATTGACAGTAACAGCACTTAGTGTAATTCCCTAGATTGAAAAGCTGTTCCACAATGAAAGATTTCCTCTGCAGAGCTCCAAACTGTTGAAAAACCCACAGTGGGATTTACAGACATCCTCTCTCCTGATTCGCCCAACTCCTGGATTCACTCTTGCCACTTCACCTTTCAGCCTGTTAAATACGGACCAATCTGATTAGCACACACAATACTGGACTGGTCAAGCAAATAAATACTGAAAAAGCTCCACTGGCAAAGTAAATTACGGGAGGGATTCTGGACATTGGAGATGGAAATCAAGTATTTTAAGTCTGGGCAGTGGTCCTCCCTTAGAACAAATACAGCCGACTCCAGGTCAAGAGCCATTTACTGCTGCACTGGATTAACTGGGCTTTACCTCATTTGAGAAAGGCTGCTGTCCAATTTGGGGTGATTTGTTTGCTCTTGAATGTCAGGACATATTCACTGGAAAGAAAAACTGTCTTGGTAAGAAGAATACACTTTCCTTTTGTCAGGCTTTGCTGCATTTTCAGTGACCAGCGTTTTCTGTTCTTCCTTGATTCTTTTTTTTTTTTCTTGCTGACCTATTGGTTATTGGCCAGTGATTTCTTGCCTCCCTTGTTTCTCTCCTTTTCTTGCATCGGCTCCCTGTGTTCCTGAACTCATTACAGAGCAATCAGCCCCAGGCGTTGAAGTGTGCACCCAGAGGGAGCAATAACTGTAAATAAACACTACTGCAGGCTCTCCGATAACATGTTACCAAGATGATAACAGCCCCTTCTTAGCAGGCCTGTTGACCTTCTCCTTGCCTTAGGCTTGCCAAGGACTCCTCAGCTCCCTACGCTTTTATCTCCAAAGTCTCCTCCACCACTGGAGCCGCTGGAAAGATTACTATTGAGGAAGAGTGGAAAGGAAAGAGGGAGTTACACCAAGAGAATATAGAGAGGAGGAAAAGAGAAAAGAGATGAGGGCGAGTACTTGGAGAAGTAGACACAAAACAAGATAGAACAACAAAGAGCCGACCTGGGCAGTTGTGCCTCTGCCAGTGCCGCCACCTCCTCTGTCTGTCCTCAGTCTTTGTAGGGCTCAACATAATTAACTTGTTAAAAGATAGCATGAAATTGGAACAGACTTGTATTTACTCAGTGGCCACCAACACACAGGACACACCAAAAGAAAAAGATAAAGAGAGAGGGGGGGAGTGACAGACAGATGAGTAGACAGAAAGAAAGTGACAGAGAGAGGATGAGAACCAACGGATGGCAGTGTCCAAATTCTGATAAAAACATCATCCCACCAGTGAACCCACCGTTTTAGGCTTGAGAAACAGATGAAAGTGAAGATTGCAATTCCTCATGGTTCACTCCCCAATACTAATGCGGAGTGTCTGACAGTAGCATGTCCAAAGCTGTGGGGCTAAAGCACTGTCTGGATGAGATTGATAATACAATTAAGCCCGTCCCAGTATGAATGCATCACTATGACCCATTACTACACCAACCGCTTCAGATGGAGCATACCAGTCTAGCTCCAGGGCCTTTTGGACGGAAAAAAATACAATTATAAAAGTCTAGCTAGAAAATGTGTTCTCTTTAGAATGTGCAGGCAGGCCTGTACATCATCAGATATGTGTGGGCTGCCTGCATATCTCACTGCTGTCCCCGGGCCCAGCTTTCTTCATCTATATTGAAACGAGGAGCTCACTGGAGCATAGATGGACTCATAACAATATGATTTTTTCTCTTATTGTCCCCTCTTATTGTCTGCTCTTATCCCGGGTTTGGTTGTATGGATTATTTTCACAACAATTTCCACATATTGTTACAAATAGACAAGCACAAGACATCAGAAATAATTATTTTAAATATTAAATTTAAATGAAGATGTGTCTTTATGTTCAGACGACAGACAAGTGCTGTTGTGGACAGCAGAGCGATGGTTGCTAAACCAAACATGTTCTTGGTGAGCCGCAGAACAGACATTTAAAGGGGCTGTATGTAACATTCAGAAAACGTTCGTTAATAGTGACACCTGTGGCCGTTAAATCAGCTGCAGTCAGCATCCTGTTGCTTGTGCGTGAACTTGCAATCCATTGCACAAATCAACATGGGCCAAAACAGTGGCACAACCGGCATCCTGGTGATTTCTGTCTTTTCAATAAAGTTGTTTAAAAAAGATATTGATGGCGTGCCTTCCAACTTATCGCTGGCTTATCTTTGACTGAGGCTCAGCAACAACATTGTGGCTGAATTAGCTAGATGATAATGCTGATAGTGAGTGAACTATACTGAATATTATAAATAAAATGGCAACGTGTTGCCTGCATTGACCTGTGAGTCTGTGTTGTGGTATGTGTTGTTTGCTACAGCAGTTTGATCCCACAACAGACAACAGCAATAACCTAATAAAAGAAGAAGCAGAAACAACTATATCATGATACCATTTAAAAAAAAAAGTTCAAGCTTTGTCTGCTTTGACTTGGGATTTGAACCCCAGTCACTGCAGCAAAACTCAAGGGCTCATATGTGTGCACATGCTGTACCACTAAGCCATCTGTATGCACACATACAGCTTGATAGTGTCAGTACTCCTTTCAAGAGAGTGGTCTAATTGCTGGAGGCAGTGTAAGTGCATGCACAATTCGTAGTTTCATGCTTGTGGCATTTCTTTGTTACTTTGGTACTCATCTTCAACAATTCATCTACTGAACAGCACACATTTCCTATCTGTTTCACATTGAACTTAAAATAACATTAGCCTGGCCCTGGTTCAGACTGTGCCATTTACCTCATGGCAAAACAAAGCTAACTGCGGTGTCAAAGTTTCTCCAACCCTCTGATGTCTTGCTGCCTCATTTCTCCACAACAGCTTTTTACATTTAAGTTTGTTGTGACTGTTGAGCTGTCACTTTCTGTGGTGACACGGAAAAAAAAAACTAGCGGGAGAGGTCGTCTCTCCTGTCTAACTGTCTGACTTATGATATCAAAACAATAGCGTTTAACCCAGACAGCCCTGCTGTGTGTCCTGTTGACTGCGCTTTTCTAAAGGACAGCCACAAATAGTTTTGTTTGTGATGTGATATGTTGTTAGTAACTTGTCAAGCAATGTAACTTATCAACAGTATAGTGAGTACATTCTCTATTGTGATCAGTGTTTACGCTGTTTATGATGTCCAGATCATGTATCTCCCTAAGTCAAGCTCTTTTTAGCACTCAGTCATCTCTTTGTGTTTCCACAGGCTGTGTTGCCTTGCTGATCCATGGCAACGGTTTTGCCGTGACAAAACACTGTCAATAGTCCGACACAACTTCCAGAATGAAGCTATTTACTGGAATTGACCAAGACTGCTGAAGCCTCATATTAGCCTTGGTTAAACTTTTTAATGTGTTTTTTTTAATTGTGCCATGAAGGTATCTTTTAAGGCGTCATATTATCATCACCTTGAGGATTCAAGGAAGTTCTTGTTCCCTGCCCCAAAATATCCTAGCACAAAAGTCCCCGGAAAACTGTGATATGTTGTTCTTAGACCCCCCAAAGTAGCGATGTAATCTGTAATCTTTAGATGTTAGCTAGCTAGCTGTTTTCCTATGTTTACAGTCTTTATGCTAAGCTAAGCTAATTGGCTGCTTCATACTTTCTGTACAGACATGAGAATGAGTATAAATCTTCTTCCCATCTTACCCAGTTTTACTCTCAAAATGTCAAACTACTCCTTTAAACTGTTTCAAAAGATAGACTACAATTTAGTAAACCTGTTAGGTAGTTAGATTGTGGAAACTTGGAGGTGACCTCTTTAATCTTGCCTGCAGATGAAGTGATAAGGCATCAGGGGAGAAGGCAGGCTTTAAGAAGTCATGAGGCAGGAGATTGATGTTGCCTCGGTGACAACTTGCCTTCAGATGAGGAGGGAGAGAGAGACAGTGAGAGAGAGACAGAGAAAAACCAGACATTTAGCTGCAGGTCTAAACTGAGACCCCTTCACTATGGCTGCCGCTGCTGCTGGCAGGAATCAATTCTATCTTTATCAGTCCCCCTCTTCTGTGTCCAGGAATCCTCCTCACACTGCGGAGCAGCCGGGGGAAAAACTGATGTGTTTTCCAATAATGAAATGGAACACAGAAAAAAATAAGTTTAAAAAGGTGCCTGGTCGGTCTCCCTCAGCAGTACAGAACTCTTTTAATCTCTTGTCTGGTGTTTAAACACTTTTGTGGCCTTGTCTATGCCAGCCAAAAGAAATTAAATGTATTATGTTGTGTGTGTGTGTGCGTGTGTGTGTATGATTGTATTTTTTTTTTTTCACAACATTGACTGCACCGCTGGCATTTACAGTAAGAGTTGTTCATTTAGGTACAGCAAAACTAATTACTGTAAGAAGCTATAATCTGTTTTGCAAATATATCTCATCTACTTTTCCAAGTTACACATACTTTAGAGAATTTATATGATTAAACTTGTGCGTGAGTAAGATTTGGACATGACAGCCCACACGTCTGCTAAGTAGGAAGCACTGTAACCACACAGTCTATTTCATTTTGAAACAACTGCCTATTACCATTCTAATGGCTGGTTGTGTGAGTGAGTTCCACCTCAGGCCTGAGGCAGAGAGGCCTGCTGCTGCTGTACGATGATCCATCTGCATGGCAGAAACCATCCATCCAGTGGATAGCTACAGGCTGCAGGCCGGCCCATTGTGTGGGCTGAGCACTGTGACTGCTCCCTCTTGTACCTCCATAATGGGATTACATTAGCCAGGTTCTTCTGCTCCCTCTCCAGCTCTCTCACTCTCTCTTACACACACACACATACAAACACACACCGTTTGTGAGCCCATGTGTGAATGACTGACTGTCCACTTGGCCACTTCATGTTTGCACCGTGTTTACTTGCCTATGGCCCCGTGTAATGATGCAGGTTCCATACCCATTTTAAAGACACTTTTGTTTTCAGCAGAACAGACAGTGTTATGTGACTTCTTGAAAAAAACAAAAAACGCTTTTTTTCTCCTCATTTGTTTTCATGGGTGTGCGAGAGAGTTAGGGAAAGAGAGACAGAAGGAGAGGAAGACTCAGTGAGAGAAAGACAAAGATAGAGAGAGACAGAGGGGTTTTGTTCAGGGTTTTCCTCAAGGAGAGGCTGTCATGTGTAAAATCTTGTTCAGAACCAGCAATTGTGTTTTGTTGGGCTGCACCAGCAGGGCTAAGCTGTTCGTTGAAAACCAATTTGTTAATGTCTAAACGCTGCACTAGTTTTCCCTCAAGGACAAAGATTGATATTCAACATAACTTGCCAAGACACCACTGAAGAAGAATATGGAGAGTGATGATACTCAAGAGGAATTATGCAAGAGATCTCAAGGACTAGGAATTGTGTCTTTTTTGCTCCTTCTCATCTTATCACAGGCTTTAGTTCATTAGCTTCACTTACACTAATACAGTCTGTCTTTTCCATAAAGAACCAAAAATAATTCTTGACAAATCTGGTGTAGTGTGCATAGCTTTTCAACATTATTCACAGTCAGCATAACTTATCTTTGCTTTATCTAGTTTATCTTTAATGCTTCCTGAGGGTATTTCGGAAAAATCAGTTGGCCATTTATGTTAGTTAAATACTAAATGATATGGGATTGATTAAAAGGGTCAGGCTACCAGCCTACCAAAGCGTTTGAATCTGGAGGTAGCCACCATAAAATTAAAACGGGGATCAATGGCGTGTCATATCCCTGCTGCTCCGCGGGCTGAACATGTAATTCTAACGTGGAGGCTGCAGCCATCTCTCACGTCAGGCCTTCAAGCATCAGGCTCAATAACCCAGCCGCCCATGGCTGCTGTCTTTTGCCACCCTTGCTACAGTATTCACAAGCAGAAGCAGGCAGATATTAGTTTGGTCTCTATCTTTTGGTTCCTCCACAGAAGTTTGGCCAGTAACATTGTTATGGTGATTGTATGCATATTAATTTCTTTAGGGTTTTAAACAATTAGAGATAGGTCATCCTAGAGGTATTTGAAGTAGAGATTTTGAATTAAAAATAAAATGAGTGTAAGCTCACAACTCCATAATTGTGTTTGAATTGAAAATAATGAACAGACCTCAAAGGTGAAAGTTTGTGTACCAATCAGAAGCTTTCTTTAATTCTTTTCCATGTGAGGAGGGAGTGAGAGTGTTTTACTTTCCTACAGATCTCTCTGTAGACAGCTTATTCTTATTTATTTATTTCAATTTAAGATGAAACACCAAGAAAACCACTCACATAAAAAATTACAATCATTTACATAAAATTAAATCCTTGTAGACTTGGTCTAGAATTTATTATATAATTTTGATTTGTGTGAATACAAATATTTATCTCTGCCTTATACATGCTCATACACACGCACACGCACACACACACACACACACACACACACACACACACACCGCGTGGTTGTACACGTCAGTATTTCCTGTATCAGTGTGTGCAACACAGGTAACCAGAAGGGCTCACAAAGGGCATCTAATAGTGTTTTGTCACACTTTCCTCAAAGAGTCCTGTTGTGGATGAATTCCTGTGAGATGATAAAGACAAACACAGTATATCTGTTTCATTTACACCCAATTCATTCTTAATCGCATGAATAATGCATGATTGAACTGTGCATCCAACTAGCAGTCATTGCCTTTTTTTTCTGCTTTCCTGTTATGTATTTGTAAAATCTTTCCATCATGACTAATGATAGTGAAAACCCTGGTCTGTGCACTGAAAATGAAGTAAATTCCAGTCACAGCTTTTGTTGCTGTGTTGTCTCTAACGCTGCTCATAGCGACCTGCCAAACCTTCTTCTGGTTTAATAGCATACAGTACTTTCACTCCTAGTGTGACTGCAATGCAGCCATACCCATCAGAGAGAAAAATTGATTGGCATCATTTTCAGTTTATTTCTAGTTGACTGTGTATTGAAGTTCTATAATGTTATGAGGATGATTTTCACGGTGGAGACTCACAAATCAATTTATAGATTTTTGATGATGATTTAAAAGCATTTACTCACTTTAAATCTAAAAAAACCCTGATATAAATAATGAAAGTGCCTACAGAGAGGGGTTGAGTTTTCATCTTTGAATAGTGCTATTAAGACTCTGATAGGAGGGCTGACCTTTGGAGGCTATTATCAACTTGGTCTAATGGGCTTTATTTGGCAGTGTCAGCTCTGTGAATAGTTGTGATGTTGGTATGAGAGATGATCGATTCGATGACACATCTGTCTGGACCAGGTGCTGCTCTGCTGTCACTCTCTTTGTCAGTGCTTGCTAGCTGCAGCTGGGTCTGGTTCAACCCTCCACCTCCTTGGCTTTATCTGCTTTCAATGGCTCAGGATTACATTCCCGACCAGCCAAAGAGCTAGTCCCTGCCTGCCTCTTCTTAGCTAGCCAGCCACTGTGCAAACTAACTAGGGCTGGATGAAAGCTCAGTCATCACCCCAATCATCTCTGTCATTCTAATATTATTGTAACAAAATTCTCATATCAAGATACCTGTTGCAATTTTGTCTGTAAACAATAAAATAAATGCCTGTCAAGGAGTTTAAGAAGCTTAAAATTCATTTTGTGACTTTGAAGATTCTGATAAGGTTGGAACGATATTAAGATGGTGTTCTGAGAGTAAACAAAGATATTCTTTTTACCCATATTTCCCACATTTTAAAACTACATGAGCTCAGGGATAAATAATAAATAAGACACGTTTTCACATGTAGATCTCTAGAGTGGTTATTGAGAGGTGCCCATTAAAACATGCCTGCCTGCAAATTAAGAGATGTTGATTTCACACTTTCATTGTGGAATTATTTTCACGATGTTCCATCCGTCCATGACAGATGAGAGCTTATTCTCGCATGGATTTTCTGACAAACGGCAACATGTGCACATCAACTGGCAAAATCAGAGACTTTCTCAGCACGTATAATTACTACATGATAAAGGTCATTTATAATCATATAGACTTCTTGCCTCCCCCCGACTATAGAATTAGAAGACTCAAGATGAATAAACAGATGAAGTACAACAGTTTTTATTTATTTATTAATTTTTTTGTAGCATAGCTCCGCCACTCCTTAATCAGTCAGAGTGGCGGTCTGCAGTCAGGGATTTTTTCCAGGCACCGGCGTGCTGGAATGAGACGCCACTCACCATTAGTCCGTTAGCTGCGGAAGCTGTTTGTGGATGGGCTTCAAATGTAAATACGGATCAGTCATCAGCTTATTGTTACACAACAACCCCTTGCAATTTCTTTCCCACCGCTTGTGCGTCACTGTTGCACGGCATGTTATGAATGTTGAAAATACCACTTTGAATATCAAATTTTAAACTGAAATACTGGTCTTGTTTATATTTCAGAGCACCTTCTGCGGTACCACATAAACTAATGATAGCACTTCTGTGGGCAGCATTGGTGCAGCAGAGCAAAGCGTGTGTGTGCGTGCCTGTCTGTGTGTTGCAAGCTGACTAGTGGATTAGCTCTGTCCGATGGCAGAAGGAGAGGGATCTACTTTGACAGTGTGGTAGTTAGCCCATCTGTCTATAATCAGCTGTGTCTGTGTGTTCGTGCTGCTGCTATGGTACCACTTGCCAACAGGTGGTCAACGGTACCCTGATGTAGAGTTGTGGGGGACGTTGAGCCTCGCGGTCTGCCCAGTTTGCCAGCGAATTTAACTCTTGAACAGCTGCTAGTTTATACAGCGTCTCAGTGCCGCATTTAAAATGAGTTGACTGGTCTCGTGTATCGGGTTAAGCACGGCACTTCGTTAAAATAAGCTGTCAATTTTTTTTTTAATCTATCTGGCGTTTTTCCTTACGCTCCAACTGGAAGGCTTAACACACTCTAACATACGATCATTAATTCCACCACAAGACTTTCCACTACATGTGTGTCCACGTATGAATCAGAAGATACAGATGAAGGCCTATATTTAGGATGCTTGTCATGTCATCATCTACTGCGCAGTCATCTTATAGACAGCTATGAGAATTGGAAGCGGGGAAATAGCTCCCATTGGATTAATTATACTTCCACTGATCATCTGGATCTTTTTTCTGTGGATAGTATATTTTGTGTCAGATATGGATGGCTGGAAAACCCTGTCTGTTGGTCTTTCTGCTCCCCATACTTGGTAGTCTCTGTGGGCATTGTTTGGATTTTAGAGACTTACCAATGTAATAAAATTTGCAGATATGTACAGTAAGTAACCAGGCAGAAGAGCAGTATGACAGTAAAGCACTATTAGAAGACACTTGACTGACTTAACACGTCTGTCTTTGAAAGCAGATCCTCATTTTGGCTGTATTGTGTTATGCCATCATTTTGTGCTGTAATTGTCCGTCTGTCAGTTAGCAGTGTTTTCAGTCTATTGATTGTGAACTACAGAAGAAATGATCCATGGTTATTTTCCTTGTGGGCTGTTCAGTTCTGCTTAATGTTAATGCTAGCTGTTCTCCCTGCCTCTGCAGGAAACCTTGGCCGAGTTGACTACATCAGTGAGTTTGAGTTTGACCTCTTCATCCGGCCTGACACGTGCAACCCCCGCTTCAGAGTGTGGTTCAATTTCACAGTGGAGAACGTCCGTGAGACACAGGTAAGCAGGCTATGGTCTTGTTTAATGTTACAATTAACCATAAAGAGGGTCTTTTCTCTCAGTTTCACTCTATATTCCATTACCCACACAGGCTTTTACTTTAAGGCTGCTTAATTGGCACGATTAAACAATTACTATGAAGTGCAGTAAATACTTGCACAAATTCTGTGAAAATGTGTTGTTCGTGCCAGGTTTCCTAAGCCCATTCCTCATGGTTGTTACTCTCCTGATAAGGGCATGTTATGAGTAAAACTGGTAGTAAGAAGGAGTAAAGTGGCACAGTGCTGTATAAATAATTGCGTTTGTGTCATAGTGATATAAAAAACAAACTTTTATTGGGTGGTATGTATTATAGGTCTAGTGTTACAAATATAAAGTCAAGTAATACAGGGAAGATAAATATCAAGTTCAGTATTAAATTATTCATGGCTTTCTTTGTCTTAGCATTAGAAGCAGAACTTTAAACCTAGCATGAGAAGTTGCCTAATTATAAACATAACCATTTACTGTATAATAGAGTTCATGCTAATGTTTAGCTCTAATGCATAAATAAATCAATTTGTGAACACTGGCTATCTTTGAACTGTAGTCAGTAACAGTACCTGAGCAACAACCTTTCAACAACCTTTATTTTAAGGCATGCACAGATTTCCCTCTGAACTTAATAGTTCAGTGGCAGGTTGTTTGGAAATTAGTGCCTGTCAACAAGGCTATCATAAGCAGAAGATGTTACTTGTATGAAATAATGTTATTAGGTATTATGGTTTTATGATGTCAGTGATCTTGAGTTATACACATGAATCATAACAACACTTCCCCAAATGTCCTTTATTACACCACAGTGCATTAGAAATTTGTTCCCCCAAAACCATAGTTTTTCTGCAGAATTCAGGCAGCTTTCTGTTTCCTACCTCACCTCTTGTCACAGTGTCTGAGCTTCAGTCTGTCACCAGCAAACTCTGAGTTTCGTGATTGGCTGACCGAGGTGGTCACATGCCACAGAGATACACTGTATGAGGGTAAGGTGAATGGTTTCAGGGGAATGGATGCGTGTTGTACCATTTAAATATAACTTTACAGAATAAGAAGGTAAAACTGAGAATATTGGCATTTTAGTTCGGCTGCTGCTGTGCAATTTGTGCGCATACAAGCTTGTCAGGCTTTGATATGAAGCAAACAAAAAAAGACAGATAAAGTTTAGAGAGAGGCAGCCCGAAGCCAGTCAAATATAAAGACGGAGGGAAAAGATGGAAAGAGGGAGGGAGAGAGAGATCGACAAAGATGAGAGTGAGAAAAAAGCAAATAGAGGGTGATAGAGAAAAAAGAAAACGAAAAAAAAGAGGCGAGGATGAATCCACAGCATGCTGTTGCTGCTGTCTTCCTGTAGAGTGTCCAGTCCAGCCTATCTGAGGCTATCAGGCCTATCAGCCCATCTCCCTGCAGTGCTGTAGTCAGCACTAATCACATTTTATGGCTCTGAGATGAATGGGAGGCCTCGGCATGGAGCCGGATCGATCCCAGGGCCAGATAGACCAGCACAAGCAGCCTGCAGCCTGGGCCAACAGGATATTTGCTGTTGTGGCAAAATGACAGAGAAAGTGTGAGAGGGAGAGACAGAGGGAAAGTGACTGGGCAGGGTAATACGACATAATAAAAGCCAAAAGACTGATAAAAAAAATGATATATGTGAACACAGTATGTACAGTGGCACATGCAAGAGCAATCATACAGGTGACAAAAACAGGTGAACAACCATTTCCATTGCACACCTCCACACTCTCTCCCTATAGCCCCCCCTCACAAGCTTCTTTCATTGAAATCTGTTTCTTATCTGTCCAATTTTCTTCTTCAAAGAGGCCTTTTGTGAATTTAATCTAGTCCAGTAGAAGGTGCTGTGGTTAAGTGCTGTCCGTGCATTTTGCCAAGGTGTGTGCGTGTGTGTTTATGTGTGTGTGTGTGTGTATATAGACGCTGTGATTAGATTGTGTCTGTGTGCCCGGAATGGTCAGAATTCACATAAATCTTCAGTTTACATCCTAATGGTTGTAATATTGTTATGATTTGAAAGAAAAAAAATAAAAAAACAGAGAAAACAGACAAAGGATAATAGCATGAGTAAATAAACCAACTAAGTGTAGCTATGTGGGGAGAGGCTGTGCTATAGAGATATCAGTGGGTTCCAGGGGAGAACTGGGCTGTTGGAGTGTTTCATCCAGCTAAGCCTTGCTAACTCTCAGCCTGAGCCAGGGGAATGGGGAACAGTAAAAGCCCGTGATATTGGAAGTGAGATGGCCATTTTGAAGGAATGTAAGCTGGTGAAACAGATTTGGTCTGCCTCAATCAGCTTAGCAGCTTTGTGGAAATTGGCTTCACCGTAGTACCGGTTATGATGGATGGCTGGATGGATGAATGTCTCTTTTTTTGTATGTCCTTTATTTTTTTTTGTGTGTGTTTTACGCACCACTCACTTACTTCAAAAAGCCCAGCCTGGTTATGTCAGTTGCGATGACCGGGACCATGTGACACTGTTTGAGGTCTTGCTTGGTTTTGCATATTTTCTGTGAGGAAAATGGCTTACATACACACACATACACTGCACAGTAATAGTTGTGAATCTCTTCTGGGCCAAAGGCACACGACGATTTGGTGGCAGTGTTGGTGATGGTAGAACACTCATCCATCATCCACCTGTTTTATGGGAAGTCTGTACTTTACTTCATTTTACTGAGGATACGAAATCTTGCGTGCAGAAGGTGCTTACTTCCAAAAAATAGACGCCATATATGGTACATGACACACACTGGTACATTTTAATCCACAGCTATTGGAAAGATTGCTATGAAATTTGGTAAAGACCTTAATTTTCGCCTCAGCGTGAATCATAGTAACTCGATCTCCCGACTCCTCAAATAGCCCATCGGGTCAAAACTTTATTTAGACATTTATCACTAAGTCCCTGCAAAATTACAAAGTAAAATGGAGAACATGGTGCACATTTTGTCTTGCTGATATTGGCATTTAGCCCTTTGCAGCGGTGTGACTGTAAACGTTGTTCTTTTTTAGCAAATGTTACTTTTTACATCTGGTATTTCCTCTGTTGCCTGTTTTGGACCCAGTTCTATGGAGGGAGGGGTGTGAGTATAGGGATTATTTGGTGTGAATGTTTGGATTGACTCAGGGCTTATACCTGAATGCATAAAAATATCAGAGACTGACAGCGTTGACTTGGTTTTTATCTGTAATTTTCACTTCATTCAAGAGTAAAAAAATGTGTTATGACGGGTGGAGAAAGATTAAAAAGGAGGAAGAAAAGGGAGAAGGGATAATGCCGAAAGAGCAGAGATGAAAAGGAACTTTTGCCTACAGTGGTCTGATGTATGGAACCGGTGGTCAGTGGCTTCAGTTATATCTGTAAGTGTGCTTTTCTTCATAATTATAACTTAATATTGCCTTCTGGACACTTAGATATATTATCTAGTCTAACATACTTGGCCAGCCAACAAAGATGGTGTAAAGTCTGAATCCAACAAGCATGTTGAGATCATGCCATTGTGTAGTTTGTCATTCAGGCAATGACACACAGTGTATTTTTAGGTGAGACCCAAGACTCTGGAAATGTTTTCCTACCTCATTAACTTTAAGTAAAATTCAGAAAGCTTAGTTACGTGGGACCTTTAAAAAAGTTCTGTGCCCTATGTCCAAGCTGAGTGAATTTCAACTTGACATGTAGGTTCCAGCTACCACTATTTCATTTCAGCTTCTGCCTATGTTATGACCAGAAACCACTGGATGAGTTGATATGACACCCCATTGGGTAAGTTGATATGCCATTCCATTCTGCTGCAGGGGTGTGCTTGATGTCAGGCGCCGTGAAGGGCACGGCTGTGAGCTATTATCATAGGAGCCTTCAGGGAGCCATTCATAGAAGACAGGCAGTAAAACCTTGCGCCGAGCGCCTTCAACTCCTCCAACTGCTGCAGGGGTGATTTGTAAGCCTCACTTGTCCAGGGAAAGCACAGTGCAGGGCAGTTACTCTCCATAATCAGGAAAGAGGACGAGCTAAAACAGAATAGGCCACTAGTTACCTCAAATCCCTCAAGAGCCATCATCACTTTACAGTTTCAGACAATGCTCACCTATTTAAATTCATCGTCAATGATGTTATGCAATTTGTCGTGAGGGATATGTTGGACGGCACATTAACTTAAACATTAAATAGGATGTTAAAACTATCACAGAACCATTCTGGATCATGTCTTGGTGACGCTAATCAACCGGTTCTACTTTTATGCGGCTAGTGTTTTTCACAGAATGTGATTGGGCCAGAAACAGCTCTATAAATGAGTTTAATATCATATATCAGATATCACATGTCACAATGCCTAATTGGGTTTAAAAGGCCTTCAAACATCCTCTACAATGTGTCATTTTCTAAATGTGTAATTTACTTATCAGTTTGAAAGATACATCATTAATATTCTGATGTCTTGTGCTGAAGCAGAGAAGAAAGAATTAGGCAAAGGAGCATGAGTGAGAAACAGAGAGAAAGACAGAGAGATAGGGAGAGAGCAGGGTAATGGATGTGATGCACATTGATTTTTCTTTTTTTTCCCAAACAGAAGAGACAGAGGCAGGAAGAGAGGAGGAGGAAGAGCAGTGGTGTATTTACGATAAATGACTAGTTCATGTAAGCAATACATTTCCCTCCCATCCTAAATAGAGCATGGTGGCAGCAGTTCTGGGAAATCACCTGCTAGTTTTGGGGTGTAACATTAGTCCTTGTGTGTATGATAGAGGTCCTTATCTGAGCTCATTGTTTCAAGAGATCTGGACAATGATCTTGTATAGATGGCCTGTCTTGGACATGTCTGTGTAGATGGACACATTGAACCTCACCTCTGTTCCTCCTGCTCCTCTCTGAGTGTGTCTGGCCACTCCACCCCCACCCTTGTCTGTTCCACCTCTCATCCTTCCTTCCCTCCATGCTCCTCTCCTCTCTCTTCCGTTGTGTCTGTGTTGTGATGTCCTTCAGCTGTGACAGAGGGAGAAGAGGACAGGCGGGTCTCTGGCGAGCACCGTTGGATAAATGTGGGCAAATCATTGCTGGCGTAGCGTGTCTGTGAGCGTGCACTAGTGACAGCTGGCTGCTGGTGGTTACTCGTGGCAGGACCACAGTGGCTCTGCCTATGGGAGTGCTTGGAGAATATACAGCTCGAGGATTGGACTCCTTTTACCCCATAGGCACTTTTATCAGGTCTACCCATGCTGTCAACAACATACACAGACAAGGGTCCCTGCACACGCTCAAAGAAAAGATTTGCACTGTCAAACTCACACTCACGTACAAAAACTCACTTAGATGCTTGTCAACAGGTCTGCTTGCCGCCTTGCCCCTGTCTGTCTAAAAGACTCCACACACAGACTAGCCATGTCATTTTTAATTCTTTGCATTGCCTTTTCTTTTCCCTCTGTGACTGCAGCATATGGCACAAGGTAGATACGCATGTGTCCTGTGCTTGTGGTCCTCTTCTTCTTTGGAAGTTCATTTTTTAAGCTTCCCCTCTATACAGGCTCCAAAGGAGAGACATTGACTTCTGTGTAACTCTGCCAAAGGGATTATTTCACTTCAAACACACCACATAGGCCCAGAAAGTTTAGGATCCCAGTTTCAAACCTTGGAGGGAAGTTGTGGAACGACTTGGGTGGTTTTGAAAGACATTACGAGACATCAGACAGTTGTGTCAGGGAGCGTAGGGTATCGTAAGTGACCTTGTTCTGTTCAGGCGAACTAAGGCATCCTTCCTTATTGTCAAGGCTGATGCTCCCCAGATCACTTCATAATGACATGGACAAAAGGATATGACAACAGCACAGAATGAATTTTTCAAATTGTCTTCCTGATAGCAAAATGAGTTTTCCCTGGGTTATCTCTGCTGACGCAAGGTTCCTTATCAAAATTCATTGCCTTATTTTTAGCTTGATTCACTTTAAAAGGAGACACAGAGCTTAAGGGCGTGTTTTGAAATAAAGCAGACACACTTTTTATTACGCATTTGGATTCACTTTATTCAAACAGCACAGCTCTTAGCTCACAGTTTTTAGGGACCTGTAGGGTTAAAAATACAATATATATGTCTCAGTTTTCCTCCTTGATCTGTCACATTTTTCTCTTTCAATGCCCTTCTGACTAAATGCAAAAGTAAAAACACCTGTCGCCAAGGCAGTCACAGAAAAGTTTGAGACCTCTGCTTTTGTTTGCTTATATATCATAAAACACTTTGTAGTTTGTGACATGTGTGGCTGGTGTGGAAACATCTGTAGATGAGTTTTTTGTGCGTGCCCATCAGGACGGTCATCAGTGGGCCATCCAATCGGAGCCAAGCAGTATGGCAGCGTGTGATACTGCCAAGGTGGACTCTGGGAGCTAATTTTGCGAATCAAGGCACAGAGTGCAAAGAACAGTCAAGTGCACATAAGGGTGTTGGCGAACTTTTGGTGTTTTCGTGGCTTCAGGTGCATAACACATAAAAGCAAGGCAGGACAAGAAGAACATTTAGTTCTACATTTAGTATAGAAACGTGGTCCAGTACAGATGTTACATTGGCTCACGATTAGTACAGTTCAGATCAGATGGCTCAGAATCAGTTTTTGCCCATTGCAGTGCTCAATCAGTCACTGAAATACAGTAGAATAAATAGAAGTGAAGAAAAAACCCATCACACTGAAGGAAATTACCACTTTGCTTGTATAAAATGGCACTTAATGCCAAGTGCCTGCATGACCATGGAGCTGTCTGTTTCAAGTCCTTATCACAACACCTGCTTAGATTAGATTAATGCATAAACATATACTTAAAAGGCACCTAAAAATTCACCTTTAACAGTACGCCAACACACGCAAGCACAGACACTCACTCACACATAAAATCATACGTGGAATTAATTCATACGCACCAAAAAATAAAGATCCCAAATGGCTTGCGGTTTGAAATGGTGTGTGTCTTTTGATGGTTTTGACTCAGAGGCTTGGTGGTGGCAGGGGGCCAGCAGGCTTTTGCAGTCCTTGAATAGAGAGTGCAGGGTTGTAAACCACAGTATGGAATAAAATGAAAAGGGTTAGGGCAGTTAACGCTGGCAGAAAAGAAGGAAGAGAGAGGGAAAAGAGTGGAATTAGAGGAGTGGGGTGCTGTTAACTGTTCTTTTAAGAGATCTGTGGGCGTTTGGAAAGATGGTGTTGTTGGTATATGGACAAAACTGTTTTTTTTCTCCAACAGTTTTTCTATGTAATTTTGGTGCAGCCAAATGTAACATTAAAAAGTTCAAAGATACCACGTTCTGGATATTTTCCAGTCAGTTTATTAATTTAACATTGCTGTTCTGAGCTGATTAATAGCATTTCCTAACATGCTGCTTTTTGTTTAGTTGGACCTAAATATTTTGGCAAGTTTTTGTGTAGATTTCTGACAAAGCTGTGTTCATCTCAGGCTGAAAAGTCATAAAAACAAGGACAAGACACAAGCATTGAGAGGGTGAGGAAAGAGGGAGACAGCGGTGAGCAGGAGGAGGGGAGAAGGGTACTGCTGAGGTTTCAGGGGGAGGCATGGTATGGTGGCTCGGTAAGGGCCTTGTGGAGCTGCTGTGCATCTGCATGAAATGATGAGCCTGGTGTCAGGACATGGATCATCCTTTTACACCGAGTAATGAATACAGATTGCACACCGGATAGAGAGGCTCTGCAATCTGCTGCACCACAAATGAAACAACTGCCGTTCTAATCAAATAGTCTTTTCATGCCAGCGCAGCCCTCAACTTGGGCTAAATTCAATTCCAGATTCACAGATTTGTGGGTTGGGGGTTGGAGAGACGCAGGAGGCAAGGGGGAGTTATAAATGTTGTAATTAGAGTATTGTTTAATGTCTATGTGTGTATACGCGTGTGATGTGTGTGTATGTTGCCGTGGGGGAGGGGAAAGGGGGCCCTCCCTGGCATCATGTTGTCGTTAACCACTTGGTTATTTTAGATAGCAGTTGGAGGAATGGGTCCAATCACAGCAAACACGCACGCACACACACACACACACACACACACACACACA
>JAOXYL010000105.1:15408278-15419891 GCA_028564955.1 Terapon puta
CACACACACACACACACACACACACACACACATGCACAAATGCACACATTTAGCTAATTATGCCAACTAGTGGCTTGGGAGAACACGTTCTCTGTATTCTGTATTTAGGGAACAGCGAGGAGCTTTGAAGGAGAGCCGCAGTGCCTCTTTGATGCTGCTTTTGTTTTTTGTTTGTGTGGTTTAATAATTTAATCAAGCCAAACGTCCTCCTTCTCTCTGTAACTGTCTGTTGGTGGAGGCTAATTACTCTGCAGATTGTTCTCCTGGTGCTAGAGATGAGAGTTTATATCCAGAGGGGGGGAGGGGGGTGCTGATGGTTGTAATTTAACAGTGTGCTGATGGGCTAAGCTGTCTGTCGACTGCTGTTTTATTGTTTAGGGAGGCTGCTGACGAGCTACTATTCTAATATGCACCATCTGATGAGAATGCCTGCAATGTTGTAGTGTATTGTCTTGATTTTCCCATTCCCTATCTATGTATTCATTTATCCTTACATCCATCTATATATGCCCATCCATGCATCCATCCATCCATGATCTGGCCGTGCGATCGCTGAGAGCAACAGCTTATTTCTTGCTAAGCTGCTAAACCTTGACTTGAAGGGAATATTTAAAGAGGCGTATCAAAGTTTACCGGGAGAAAACAAATAGAGAGTGAGATAAGACAAGATGAGTGGTATCAAGTATTATTATTATACAAACGCACCATGGTAGTGAGAAAGAAACCCATTAAACTCGTGAAATTCTCTTTGATTTATTGCTCTTGATAAATGGCTAACGTTGCTTCTAAATCCTCACAGAATGTTTTACAATCCATCTCTGCCATGGGCTGTGCTTGATACACTCCTTCTTGCAAATAGACAAAACGATTCAGCACATTGGTGTTGTTCTTCTGAAGCCACATGCCATTTGCGACAACACTATTGTAGCATCACATTGCACATGCGCTATGTAGGCTAGAGGTGACTGACAAACCACATCAATGAGAAGATCGGTGCTTCAGCTTTCATTTAGTGCTCACAACGCTATGACATTCATTCCTGCTGCTAATTAACATTTGAGAGGATGTGATAAGTTTCTATAAGTCACAAAGCTTACAGCATGGCTCATTCACTTCCCCTGCTACTGTCTTTAGTCAGCACACACAACAACTGACCATTCTGCTATAGTCTAGAAGATTTCATCCCCCATCTCGAGCTGGGCCAAACCGTGTAACTGATTAGATTTCAATGCTGCTGGCTCTAATTAGTGTTCATCTAATCAAATCAACAGACAGACTAGATTAGTATGTACAACTCTTCTGTCTAGTGTTACACACAGTACAAGGGATGAATACATCCTTGTCAGAAATGAATTGACCAGGTTGTGGAGTGGCATGAAGGGCTTTTCATTCACAGTATTGGGGCTAGATGCGTTGTAACCCTAGTTTTTTGAGCACTATAGGCTTACTATGCAACGCAGTGGCCAGAAATGTGCAGATATTGGCATAGTTAATAAGGCTGGACCTGACACTTTTTAGGGGGACAGATAAGTAGTTGTTGCACTCTGGCCCTAGGACATGGAGACCTAGATTAGAAGCAGATAACATATGACTGGGGCTAATGGCATACCAAAGTACACATGGGACGCAGTTGGTTAGGTTACTCCGTGTGGGCTCACATCCCACCTCCAGGTTGATGTTATCAGATGAGAACAGGCAGACTGAGCTGGTGGACTTGAAGTGGAAGTCTCGCTACATCCTGAGCTAATAATTTTACTGGAGCATAATGTATGTCCCAGAACCTGCTGCATCACAGAGGTAGGACCAGGAGCGGTGGTGTCCCATCATGGAAGCCCATTCCTGAGCTCAGGAACTATAATCTCATTTAGTGAATTGCTCTTTAGTTGCTGGGATAACACGGCTGATGAGTTAATGTGGGTATATTTAATTTTCTGTTGTAATTTATTTACTCTTTACTGATATTGTATGCTTATTCCTCCTTTAATGCAGACCGTTAACTCTAAAACTGTTCTGCTCTCTTCTGCTATTGCTGTGGCATTGAAATGATGATACTCTTCTACATGTTGCTGTACTAAAAAACAAAAGCTAAAATGCCAAATTCCCTCAGATAAAAAGAAAAAAGTTTTGTAGATAATGAATGTTTACCATTTCTGTTGTAAATATATGTATATATGGGTTTAGTATAATAATGATGTGAAATAGTGCTAGTGTTCACTGGTGATGCTGTTGTTGTTGTTGTTATTGTTTTTGACTGTGTGAGGCAGGAAGCCAAGAAACAGGGAGTGGTGTAGTGTTGGCTTTCCAGGGTTGTTTCAGTGCTGATTTGATATTGCAGTTTTTGGAGGGAGACTCTTTCAGACTGTGCTCACACCCCATGTGGTTAGGTCAAGCCAGTTGGGCTAATTTACTCTATGCGCTGTCAGTGACACTGGGTGGGGGGGCTAGCTGCTGGTGGCACGCTGGCCCACAGAGCACGCTGTGAGAGGAGACATTTATAGCTTCCCTAGCAGCAAGTGCGTACATGTGCAGTCACTAATACACTCATATAGTGTGATATAATGTGTTGGCCTTGGAGCTATGGTACAGTATGTGTGTGTTTGTGTATATATGTGTTTGTGTGTATGTGTGATGGGTTGCGGCTCATGCAGAGCTCTATCTCCTGGCACCACCTGGGGTAGGTGGTGTCAGCACTGTGCACCACCATAAATCAAGACCATGGTCTCAAACGTGTGTGTTTGCGTGTGTGTGTGTTCTGTCCATCTTAAGTTTCTGTGGGTTTATATTCAGCTGAATTTCAATAAAACAAAACAGCGGTGATTCAGGCTGGTTGGCTCAAGTGGATGTGTGTATAGATGTGTGTACGGATGTGTATGTGTGTGTCAGAGCCCCTGGGGGATCCCACTTCGTGTTCTGTGATTCCTTGGTCCTTGGTCACATCTGCTATGAATGTTTCATGTCTCAATGGTGGTAACCTGCTATGGGTGGGCCACCAGCACAAACAGAAACTCTCTCTCACACACACACACACACACACACACACACACACACACACACACAGAAAAGCATCAGTGTTCTGCAAAGTGAAAAATATTCACCATTAGAGAGGAGTTTCTAATTCCATTTACTTTGACGCTATTTATGCGTATACTTATTATTTTTGTCAGCACAAATGTATTTTATTCATTCAACTGCAATTAACCATCAAGGTTTGCTCCATCGGACAATGTGTAATAGCATCGATTCTGCATTTAGATAATTATCACAAATATGTTAAGCTAGAGACTTTGTACAGACAACCAGTTCTTTAAAAAAAGGTTTGTCAAATAACAATCAAATGCAAACATATTGCATTTATTCCATTTGTCCTATCTTTTTGATATCCATGTCAACTTGTGTATGTTACGTGGGTACATCAAGGTGAGCTCTAGTTTACGGCTGCTCTTGAACCTGGTAAGAATAGGCTGGGGATCAGTTATTTTTGACACCAGAACTGCACTTCCATGCCTGATTTGTATTGACACTCATCTCTGGAGTGTGCCTGCACTTTAAAAGCAATTTCATGGCGAGCCAAAGTATTACCAAATAGAGGCAGGTTGAACAAATTCGACTCTTCCCCAGAGAAAAGATAAAGTACCATTTTACTGGTGCAAGGTTGATCTGCACTGGTATGAAAACAGAGTCCTATATGTTGAGTTTACGCTATAAATGAGCAGCTTGGCTCTTCTCTTATAGTGGACTATTCCTGTCAAAGATCCACAGACGTTTTAAGCAAAGTACATTTAAAGTTAACTTTATAGGGATTCTCGCTAAAACACGATTCAGATTGGGTATCACAGTGTGATAGAGACACCTTACTGCTTTGTTCAGCCTGCATGTGTGATATCTCCACCATGGCAGCAGCTCTGCTAGAGAGTTTTTGAGAGTAAACAGATGTTGTTTGTCTTTCTGATGTCGAGATTTAGCATCTCCAGGGATGCAGCGGACCTGTGCTTTCCTGTACGCTCACAAAGGAATCAGAGATGGAAATAGCTCAAACAGATGAACACTGTTCCCAACAAAAGTAAGACTAGGGGTTTCTCTTTTTACACTGCAGTGCTTGTGGACAATATGGTCTTGTGGTTGTGTCTCTCGTTGAAATAAAATACATATGGTTCAAAAGATGGTCTCCTCTCTTGAGTGGGATGTAGACATATTCTTCTGACATACCGTATAAGCTCTATTTACATAGTTTTTCAGATGTTGCATTTTCCTTTAAATATACTCTGCTCTGATGAAACATTACATTTCATGAGTTACTTCAAAAGCTTATGAAAACACATTTGAGTAATGTGAGCCTTTTAAGTTGTGATAGTTAAACTGGCTCTCTTATTAATAGGCTATAATTAATAGCAGATATATATAGTTTGAGGGTAAACCCACCCACTGCTTAACATGTAAAGATAGTTTTATGTCCTGAATTTGATTATTCTTTATGATACAATAGGGGATGCCTGTATAGATGATAGCTGAGGAGGTACATAAATAGCAAGAAACAGCGTGTTCCCCTTCACTTTAATTGTCCTATCATCGTTAGCCAACACGGAGCACTGACAGCCTATGTGTGCTGTCAAACCCTGAATCCCCAAGGAAAAGCTTGCCTGCGTGGCTACTGGATCTGGCAAGCATACATCAGTACACTCAAATGAAAAGCCTGAAATGTCGAGGACCAAAGGAATGAGGGAGGAAAATGAAATGGGGGAAGACATAGATAAAAAAGACAGAGAGGAGTGGAAGTTTTGTGTATAATGAGCAGTTGGAATGCGAGGATCGCTGAATTAATCAGACTGCTAGCGCTCATACAAAGCAGGCAGAATGCTTTTCATGTGACAAATGTGTAATTAAGAATGATTTTATAACCCCCCCACATACACACACACCCCTTGATGGACTAGAGGTGGGTGGGAGGAACAAAGCATTTTCGTGCTTCCCTGCATATGTGTGTGAGTGTGTGTGTGTGTGTGTTTTGAGAGTGAGATGAGATGGAGGCTTTAATTACAGTCCTATTAGAATAACACCAGCCCCCATCGCTCACTGATACTGAGTGATAGGATGGGATGTTTTCATTTTGGCGTCTAGCCTTTTTTGTCTCTCAGATTTGACACCATATTTTTTCAGCCAGAACATGTGGATTTTAAAGATTGCTCTTTTTTTTTCAGCCCACACGCAAAATATATTTTTTGACTGCTCATTTTATCACCAGTAGCAGAGATGGTTGATCAGTAGCTTTGGAAAGCCTGTCTACAAATTTGATGTTGCTCACTTTGGTCTGGCACGGTTCAGTTGGCAGGCATTTGGATTTCAGGAACTGTGAAGGGGTGTGGGCCAAAATAACTTTGTAGGCAGCTGGTTCCACCCTTAAGACATTACAACGAAAAAGTGATTTTTGTCTTGATTTTATGTCCCCATACATCCCAAAGTTTCAGTGCTTCCTGCTCTAACAAAAAACGGCTCACCACGTTTAACTCTAAATACACACTGTCCCTCTTAGCAGAAATGAAGAGAAAGGTGGTGAGGAAACAAAAATGAGAGGCTGACTGTATTAAGTTGAGTAAGAAAATAAAAACCAATAAAATCAGCAGATTTGTTTCCTTTTTATAATAACCTAACATAATGAGTCCTAATCACCCTTTATACAATCAGAACTGCACACAACAAATGGTGCCAATTGATTGAAATAACTCCCCATTGGTGACTGGTTTGGCTTGAGGTTTCAATCCCCAAATAAAATAGTGTATTTTGAGGCTTAACAGTTTTCATAACAATACTTCTATTGTGTTATACCTCAGCCTGCTGGTATTTCTGTATACTGGTGCCAAGTGTGAGGCTTCTTTGGCCATAATGTAAAATGCTCTGTTAAGAAAAGGTGAAATCAAATATTACAAAATATTATTAATGCAGCCATTACAGATTATTTCATCATCTTTTGATATATGACCATAATAATGCTGGTTTGTATTCTCTTGAATGTTTACTTCTCTGACAAAACAGGAAAGTCATTGTGGGATTATATGTTGATTTCTCTGTAACTTTGCCTGAATATGATGACAAATGCCAATAGCTTTAGTTGAGTGAGTATAATAAACTTTATGTGATGTAACCTGCCAGGATCAGTTGCATATGCTTTTTCATTTTCAAAATGTTGATAATGTTATTACGAACATTTGACAAAGGTCCAGTGACCTTGAAGTTGCAACGTTCTTTCATGCTGATGTTACCTCACATAAAAAAGATATTGAGTTGAGATTAATGTTAGAATGGGCAATTTTAAAAATGGACAGAAAAAATAATGGAAAATAAACATCACGTATGATCACTGTTATGCACTGTGGAGGAGGTTGAGGAGACCAAGAGGAAATACTTTTTTGGACTTTTGAACCCACAGAAATGTGCTGGGTTTAGCTTGAGTTTTTCTGCTTGCTTCTTCACTGCACTTTTTGAATGGTCTCTGAAGATCAGAAGCTTTTTCCTGATGGAAAATGGGGTTTCTTCATTACACTTTTATATGCTTTGCTATTTCGACATACACTACAGAAACAGATACACAAATTAACTAGTGAGGATAAGCTTGTAACCTGTGTGCTTGCTAATTATGTAATTAGCAATATTCAGTGACTCCACTCAGATTTTTCTGAAAGTCTTATTTGCTTCATATCTTTTGTTGACAAATAGTCATACTGTATTTGTGTGTGTGTGTGTGTGTATGTGTGTGTGTGGGTGAGTTGCTTGTGCAGTAGAGCCCCGGCTGTCCATCATCAACCCAACTGCATTAACCTCGGCCTCTGTGCCTGCAGGGCCCACCACTTCCATTTCTCTGCAACAAATACAGGTCCTGGCCCAGGGCATCCTGGCAGCCAGCATAGTTAATGACTTATTTACTGTTTAATGGCTGCATACCGCACCACAACAACAATTAATGAGAAAAAGCCACATTCACAAGCAGTGGGAGAGCCAGGTGGTGGAGGTTATTTTCTCCTTCTAACTTTATCTGAGCTCTGCCTTCTGCTCTACCCTGATAAACTCCTGCACACCTTACCTGGAGACAGACAGGCTGACAGCCTTGAGGACAGCTACTTTTACAGACTCTGGGAGAAAAAAAACCCACATACCTTGGATTGACCTTATTTTTAACAGCAGCATTCAATTTTATTCTATTCTATACATTACTATTCTACTTTATTCGATTATGTTCTTTTCTATTCCGGCTTGAAATAAACCAGTCACTATGTGTCCTTGTTTGAATAAAGTTATTGATCTTGCTCACTGTGTAAACCTCCCTGTTGTTTTTTTTCAAACTTAGCCAATGAAAAAACATCAAACTCCACTGACAAAGCATCTTTTTTTTTTTTAATCTCCAAAACACCATCCTATCCTCGTGTTTTTCACCCGGTTTGTTTCCCCTCTTTCCCACAATCCTCTGCCTTTTCTGTCGTCCTCTTTTGTTCTCCCCAGCTCTCTTTAGCCTTGTGAATACCATCGCTCAAGCAGTGAGCTGTTGCAGGCACTTTGTTGCTGACCATGGTGCTGAAAGCCTCCTGCCTTCCAATTGCCAGAGTGTTCATTTCATGGTTCATATACCCTGTTCTCCATTTGTCAGAGTGCCGTTAGCCCCCGCGCTTATTTTTTTAACCCCTTCCCTTACAAATAATAACAAATCAAATGTGCATTTGTTTCTGCTTGCAGTCACATCTCTCATGCCACTGTCAGCCTTTCAATTAAGGTGGTGGCATGCGTTGGTGGAGCTGGTTGTAGAACATGTTGCGTGGAGTTTTCAGAATGACTTTTTGTTCTGTCATTTTGTGCTGCTGTTCTCCAAAGCTTAATTATGTCGCGCTTTTAGCTCTGCCTTCTTGTTTGTGGATGTGTGAGGCATTAAAAAAGGAAAAAAAAAAGCCAGTGTGATACAAGCCGTTTTCAAGCCCCCCCTCTTGTGACCGTGCTTGTTCCGTCATTTCCCATGCTAAATCACCACAGTCATCATAACATATGTAAGCTTGTGTGCTGCCTCCATCTGGCCACATTAGGCTTCCAATTTCCATGAGAACCCCCTCCAAATATATGGCTCTTTAAAAGAAAAAAAAAAAAAAAAAAACAACTCTGATGTTAAGGCGTCTTGACTCTATGCCATTAAGCACTTGATGTTCTTTAATCATGGCGCTGTGCTCTTTTAAATGTGAAAGTAGCACGGCACTCTTTGACTTGTTGTAGCAGCAGACCCACAGATGTGAGCGTTTTCAACTGAATTTGATTCTCATGTTATTATCGGTCAAAGTGTTTTTCAGTATAATATTTTTTAATATAATTCCACCAAATTTGGCCTCAAAAATGACAAACATACGACGTCTACCAAAATGCAGCATGATTTGTTTTATAAACACAAGATTTATTGTAGGGTGGTGGTATCTCTACCTAAAATATTGTTTTTCTCTCCTCAAAGGCATGAGGCTACAGAAGCAGGGGGTTATATTTGTTTGAAAATGTTAAATAAGAAATATTAATATCCTGCGACCTAAACGGTAGTTGTACATCAGCAGCCAGTTAATTCTCTTTCACTCTCTATTTCATTCCCTTCAGTGTCCTTCATTTAGGGTGCCGCCTGTTTTGGTTCCAAATTGTCCTTCATGCCAAGCTGGATTTGTGAGCGGTGCTATGCCACACTCTAAGTAAATGTGTTTTTCAATCTATCTGCTCCCCAACCATCCCACTCTCGTCCTTCTCCCTCTGCCTCTGCCTCTGGATTTCCTCCAGTCCCCTGTGTTTTTAGAACAATCTCGGCGTCTTCTCATCTCTTGCCTGCCTGTATGCCTCTCCTACCTGGCTGCCCATTGCCCCTGCCATCATTCCCCCCAGGTCTCGATAAATAACCCTGCACCTCTCTGGCCCTCAGCTCTACTGGCTGTTGCTGGAGCACATTTGTTAAAATATCACCTGCTGTAGAGGGGAAATTGATACTGCTGCAATGTGCTCTGGGCAATAGAGTTTTGTGTTGAGGGTAAATGCCACAACACAGACGGTTGTAGGAAAGTTCAGAATTTCAACAGGAAAAAAAAGAAGAAAAACAACTCTATTGTTCTTTTTATCAACATTTTTAAAAAGAACAGCTGCCAGTACTTTCCCCTTGAAAAGCTGTAACGAAACGTTGGGTCAGACAGTTAATAGCGCAACAGACGCAGACACAAAAACAAACAGCAAGATAATATTTGTTAAAATTCCATTAAATAAAGTGACACACTTAATTCACACAGAGCCCCCCACCCCCCTCCTGCTCCCCAACAGGAGTTGTTTTTAATATAGAAGCAAACATGAAATGGTGCCTTTAAATACACACAAATGAGTCTCACCTCACTGTAGCTAGCGAGCTGGGCCCTGAAAAAAGGAACTTCATTAAAATATGAAAAACTGTTTAGTCTCTTTGGTTCTACTCCATTGCTCCAAAAACAGGCCAATGATCAGATGAGACATCCCCAGATGACCAGGTAAGAGGAAGAAGCAAAAGTTCCTCTCTGAAATCTGCCATTATCCAGATGGCACCATTAGCGATTAAGCCAGAACATTTCTCCCCTCTTATAATTGACTCCATAGGCTATTAGGCAGGTTGGCACTGGGCGAGGTCCACTGGTGCACACTCCAGATGTTCTCTTTTTGTGTGTGTGTGTGCGTGCGTGTGTGTATGATGTGTGCAGTAAGTGTGAGGATCAGAGCGCGTTTGGCTGTTGTTGTGGGTGCTTGTGGTGGGTCCAGGGCTGCCTACAGATGGACACAGGGCTGGGTGTGTGCTGGGAATAAGTCACATTCAATTATATCAACGTCTCTATCAGTCTGTCTGTTCTCAGTCTCTCTCTTTCTCCATCTCTCCATCTCCCTGTCTGTCTCTCTTTCTCTCTAGCCTTGGGGGAAGAAAGATTAAAGTGTTCTGTTTTCTGTGCAAGATCTTTGTCTCTGCTTTTTGGGTTTATCTGAAGATTAAATTATCTCTCATCCGTTGTCTGTCTGTTACTGTGTGTCAGCAAAGTGATGTTTGGCAGATATTATTAAGCGCAGTTTCTATTATTAAGCTGAATGAATTCCATGAATACCACTTTTATTTGTTTGCCAAACTAGCTTACCATTTGCTCACCTAACACTGTATAATATCTTAGCATGTTATCATTATACATCAAATATGAAACAGATTTGGAAAAGGGCAGATTGCAGACACTCACTAAGCAGATAAGTGTTTTAGGGTGTATATTAATACATCAACTTCATCAACGTCTTCTTCATATAACACTTCAACACAACCACAGACCCAAAGTCTGCACAGCTTCCATCAGGCCTTAGAGAGGAGGAGGGTGGACTGACTACAAAGCTAGCACTGTAGCAGGCATAAAAGGGCTTCCTTTAAAATGTTTGTATTACATTACTGAATGGACATTCAGTAATCCTTTTATAGCTAAAAAAAGAGCTAAAAAGCCATTAATTATTCATCTCCCCATGGCTGGTGGTAAAAAGGAGAGGCGCTCTACGGTTTCCATCAGCTATTAGTAAACAAATCAATGCTGCAGGCTGAGCTCCTTGTCAGTGTAGAGCCATCTGCCCTTTACCATGACTTTCAGGTGAAAGCCAGAAATGGGCCTACATGACACATGATACTGCCTCTTGAGAATAAAACAAGATGCACAGAAAAAGGAAAATATGAGCATGTATTTGGGGAAGGGATCATTAAGTTATTGAGTTTGGAAAAGTTATGCAGCAATCTTGATGCAAAAACTGTCCCTCAGAGAGAGTGACACTTAATTTATTCATGACATCAATCTAATTTGTGAGAACAGTTGTAGTTACATTACTACCCCAGCTGCGTTGGTTCGACACATTATGCCTCTGTGAGCAGACACTCCCGAATTTGTCGCAACCCACCCAACAATAGGTATTTGATGTAATCAAACAGCACAGTTTGAAGCCCCTAATCCAATTTCTTTGGCTAGATACATTGTAATTTGGTATCACCGTAATTATGAACTGAATTGTGAACTGTCTGTAAGGGAATTGAATTAGCCGGCAGAAGAAGAGTAATATGATTGGGAACTGGGAGAAATCAATACAGCACTGCTCGTCATCTCAAAGTTGACCTGAATCCTGCCTGAATGTGGATCTTTGGGGGATTCAGCTTAATTCAATCTGGTGGAGCTAACACGCTCCCTGTCCCCTCCACATGCTTGACAACAGCTCTGTCTTGATTTAGACTGCTGGGCAGGAGCCCTGCTGGGGGAAACGTAGCTCTGAGAGAAGCAGCTGCAGCTTGATTTTATCCATCTGATTGTATGACATACATGCAGGCATAGAAGCGCACATGCAGCGTCTCAAACAAACTGCACTGCCCTCCATAAAGTTACCTGTCACTATTATCGAGACAGAGCTAAACCTACTGTTGAATGTAGTTCAGTTGCACGGGACAGAGCTTTGAATAATAAAGTGTGCTTAGACAGTTCTCTGATGAGCACTGCACACTACATCACTGCGTTTGACAAACAGCCCTTCTACACACCCTCAGCCGTGTTGACAAATGGTTCCACAGTGGAGAATATACAGATTCTCGTC
>JAOXYL010000105.1:15429628-15441440 GCA_028564955.1 Terapon puta
ACACACACACACACACACACACACACAATGTCTGGCATTTAGGAGAATGTACAAAAACACCAACGACTGAAACAGAGTATGACACCAAGCAGTGTGCGATGCATGAACCCATATGCTCAAATGTGAGCTGTCACATGTGGGAATGTGTGTGTGCTCTATAATTAATTACAATCTGAATGTGTGTGCACGATTGAACTTCAGTTTATGATAGAAGTCAGATTTCAATGTTTTTTTCCTTGCCAAGCAACCTAAACCGCCATATGTGGATCTGCTGTCTGAGAGTGCAGCACAGTATACCCGGTGTGCTTTATGACAGTCGAGCTCTGTAGCAGATTAAAATATTTTGCTGATGAGGAAAACAAACAGAATAGAAATAAGGAAGTTATTAAATTGTGACACTTCGCAAAGAAGCTTGTCTCATTTTTTTTTACAACTTCATGTCTGAGCACAGCATGTGTGCATTATAATCTAGTGTGTCTGCTGACTCCAGTGCGAGTGTCTACGCGTGCGTGTGTGCATGTGTGTCTGTGTAAGCAGCAAGCGCTCATGAGTGTGCCAGTGTCACTGTGCACACTTTAATATCCCAGCAGAAAAATTGAACATGGCTGATAAGAGAGCAGAAAGAACGGTGGGGAGAGATCAGAAATCCCATACAGTGGAGAGCACTAGTCCATTGCAAGTGTGGCAGAGGTCACAGTCAATTTCAAAAGGAGCAGGTCTTGTATATTAGAGTCTGGAGAGATGGGAGACCCTCTTGCTCTCTATCATAGAGGGCCCGTACCAGAGCAGGGCCAGATGTGATCAACATGGACCTTGTGGAAATCCCTACTGAACTGAACTGTCTTATTGAGGGGCTGCAAGAACAATAGCAGCAGGACATGCAGACCAATGCCTGGGGTTTCTAATCATTATTTACAAACCCACAGGAATCCCTTTCATAAGCTTACAATGGAAGCACCGGCTTTGTCTGAACCTCAGCATTACATTGAGCAGCTGTTATATCATACAGTGGTGCTATACAGTGAATGTAACACACATTGTATTTCTCTCAGCACATCAAACCAGCAAATTAGCACCAACTTGGAACTGTATCCCTGAGTTTGTGTGACGTTTTCGCAAAACAAAAATCAAGGATGTAGTTTCAGAATAAGTTAAACTGGTCCTGTTCAGTGTAATGAAGGAATATAAAATATCTCTCAAAGCATCTATATAGCTCTTTATTGTGTTTTCAGTAGTTTTCAGTGGACTACTTTGGCCCAAGGAATCTAAGCCATTTCAGCCTGTTGCTACAGAGATAATACTTGATATTGTCTGGCGAATTCACAGGTGGTTTTGAGTCTTTTAAATAACTACATTTGTTCACGACAGATACATGAATTTCAACTCATGGCAATTATGACAACCTACTGGTAATTCAGGTCTGACAATGTTAAAGTTAATGATGTCCGACACTCCCCAAATTGGAAAGCTGACAGCTGTCCACCCTAGCTGGTTGAACTGATGTTAATTTCACTGACAAGACGAGTTCCTTCACAGCCACAAATCACGGTAATCCATCCTGGGTTGCGGAAGACACAGTAAAAAAATTTTTGTATAGATGATGTGACTTGGAGCGTTCTGAGGCTCAAATTTACATGAAGCTCTTTGGGTTAAACAGCCCTGACATAAAAGTCAAAGACATAAGACAAAGGCAGGCACCAAGCTTAGGATTCTGTTGCTTGTGCATCCCAGTTAGAAGTGAACACTGTAAGCTGATCAGTTTTAAACCAAGTCAGTGACTGTAATGTCCTGTTTGGTTCTTCATTACAAGTGTTTTTAAATATGCTACAGTGGCTTTTGCTGCTGGCGGGCATCCTCTCTGTCGTTACAGCTACTGGCAGATGGATAATTCAGCACTTGAAGCAGATTGAAAAAGCACAATGATGGAAAAAATATCTAGTTTCTGAAATTATTGACAAGTATCTAATATGATGCTTTGTGTTCTCATGTTGATGTTTATTTTGTTTTATTATTAAAAGAAATTTACATTTAATTTCTCGATCTCACCTGGATGTCTCCATTTCTTTGACTGTGCGCCCTGCAGGAGATCATTGCTCTTGTAACCCAGTCAGATGCTTTCATAAAGGTTTGGCTCAAGCCTGCTTCTCAGCCCCCATCCTCACTTTGAGCAAGGCTTCACCTTGAGTCAATTTGAATCCTGACTCGATGCCTTGCGCTTCTTTCCAGCACGGATCTGACAACATTTGGAGACAGTTTGTTACAAGGAGGAATTTCTTTTCTGGGGTGGGGTACTGCAGTCTGACAGATCTTCTTGTGGGCGATGCATTAGTCATGGTGCCTCATGAATTGGCTGCCAAGATTTGCTCTTGGCTCCAGTGCCAGCTTATCCACCTATGTGTGGTTATTTGCTTTGGTATTACTTGTGAATTATTACATGTAGTTGACAGAGCTCATATTTCTTTCGGTTGTCTTTATGAATTCGTAAGCCTTTTGCTGCGTGCAGTCGCACTGTGAAACTCTCATGCTATTGGTTGCCACGTGACTAGAATATAAGTGCTGATTTGCACATATGAGCTAAATTGATTTGGAGGCAAATTCGCCGCATGTTATGGCTGTTATATTTGACAGTTTTGCTTCTGGCTAATTGAAAATGGAGGAGTTTGGAGCAGAGGAACATTTTTGATGTTGGTTGATGCCAAGCTTAGCAACCCACTGGATCTGGAACTTACTTGGCTCTTCTCTAACATTCCTCAGTTGTAACTTGCGTGTCTTGCTTAGCAACCCACTGGATTGATAATTGAATTGGCAGTAAGTAGTGGGTTGCTAAGCTAGGCATGTGAGTTTACTAGGTCGGGGGTACTTGTGAATGGCATTTGCCTATCAGCTAGTAGATCAGTTCAAGCCTTTGACAGAGACATAACCAGAGAGGAAAGACACACAGGATAACCGACACACAGATTCTCATACTCCTTCTTTGATTAGACCACCACCTGTCTATGTTCATCCTCCCTCTGTAACCTCAGAGCATTTTTCCCCCCTGTATGTTACCGACAGTAAACAGGCTCTGGAGAGTCGCCTCTGAAGCTGAGCGGCTACTCTACACTTGTGGGAGCAGGTGTTTGACATTGTGATGACCGCAAACCTAAATCCTAAGTCACCATAGCCCACAGTAGTGCGAGTGCTATCTAGTTGTCAGTCAGTTGCCGTGGTGCAGGCAGGCTAGCAGTCAGCGGTAATTGATGTGAGTAGAGTTGACATCCTGGGCAGAGCGCTTCAGGTTGGTCTCCGACTGGGACCGAGCAGCCCATCATTGCCAGTTATTAAGCAGCTTGCGCTCTGCTGCACTCACTCAGAGGGGAACAGCCTGTCTCTGGGTGTTTACATATGAATGTGTGTATGTGTGTGGGGGGGGTTGGGTTGGTAGGGTGTTTGGCATGTACAGTTTGCGAATGTGTGTGTGTGCATGTGCGTGTGCGTGTGCTAGATGGCGGGAGGAGGGTTCGGGGGCGGGGAGGATGGCAGAGCACCAGGCCTGTTTCTTGGAGCAAAATAACCCGAGTTCAAACCAGAACACAAGGCACTCAGCTGTGCTTAGCTTTACACTTAAGTCAAGGCAACCTTTTTTCCTCCCGTTTGGAGCACTCAGTCACTTGTAACTTTCATGTATCTGCGTTTTAGTTTCTTGATACCTGACTGACAGCTGGCCTCTGTCAAGTTGTAAGGTCGCGCAGTGTTTCCAGATCGAAGCTGCTCCAGGACTTCAGGCTTCATTGGCTCCCTCCACAGTTTGTGTCTCTGCTTTTCTGGGCGGCTTGTTGGCCAGTTGGCCCACTTGTTAGCCGACTTGATATTGTTGGCCTGTGTGCTTCACGCCGCTCTGTTAATGTCCTGATAAAGCTATCTGTGCTCTGCAATGTGCTGGAACATCTGCCCTCTGCTGAGACTCTGCTGCTGTTGCTCCTTCTGCACTTTTATTTTGCAGCTTTGAAAAAATGCTGCATTCACTAAAGCAAGACAAAAAAACGTCTGTCTCTGGAAGTTTACATATGTGTTGATTTGGGACCTGTTGTAATCAGTGTAATTGCATTCGTATGGAACTTGTTTTAGTTCTGCATTTTCAAATCATTGTTACTTTCTTTGGTGTTTACTTTATTTTAACGTCATTTTTCCAGCTATTGACCAGTGCATTTTTCAAAAACATTTTATTTCTGCAATTCACTGTATATAATTATCGTGTCAATTTTAGCTCAATTTTGGAAAAAAAAAAAAAAACCTCTAAGGGCATTTTCAATGTTGATTAAACACGACTCAGTACGTTTAATCGGACATATTTCATGTTATCCAGTGGACCTGATTCAGTGAGCAATCAGCTGTGCTCCTCTCTCCTTGTTTTGCTGTTTACTCTGACCACCGCAACACCTTTATTGAAAAACAGCACTACAGTTTGTTGACTGTCTGCTTTTTCCACACATGCTAGAGCTGCCAGTTTTTTATTTTTAGCATTCCTCCCTGTGTCCTCTTTAAGCCAATTAGTTTCAGTGCATTTTGAGTATAGTTTGCGTTTTGTCTGTCAGTGACATAAATACCTCCTTCTGCAATAGCGCCACACACTTTTCTCTGTTTTGAAACCAGTTTGATGGCCCACATCTATGATGTGAAAAGCGCAAATTTCATTTGCTCAGTTTAGATTTACTTAGTTTGGTTGGCCAGAAAAAGATCTAATTCTTATATGAAATCAAACAAAGGGAAGGAAAAAAATGTCTTTCTTTTTTTATAGAACTAGTTCCCCTAAAGATGTTTCTACATTCAACTTTTTTTCTTCTTACACTTCATTGAGAGTGTTGCCATTCCCTGTTTGAAAGCAAGAGTTGCATCTCTTTATTGAATACACAGTATTCAAAAGTGTCTCTCCAAAGCAACACGTCTCTGTGTGAATGCTGCCATAAATAGCAGGAGTTATCACGAGTGCTGCAAAGACTTTCCCCTTATTTGTTTGAGCAGTTCATTACAGTACAAGACATAGCTTTGGTTTAAAACTGCCTAAAAGGAGTCATCGGTTAAAAGTTATGTCAGTGCTCAGTTATCTTTTGAACTGAAGAGCTGGATTTTAGTTTAAGGCAACTCAAAATTATTAAAATTATCTTAAGTGTGACATAATTATATTAATATATTTCAGATATCAATGTGAGGGGAAATATTTAAGATGACAAAGCATAACATATTGGTATTTGAAAGTGTTATTATTGCCTTTTCCTTATTGAGTTACAGAGGGAGGTTGCTTGGTTGAAAGCTGTACCTTGACGAGCTGCAGTACTAAGAATTTTTCCGCTTCACTATTCTAAAGCATCCATGATATCCAGAACCAGATGGATGACAAATCAAAGGAGAAAAAAAAAACGATGGGAAGTGCCTTAGTGTGTAGCCGGTATGAAGCCAGCCTCCATAACAGCAAGTCTGTGTAACTTTCCTCAACAAGATTTTCCCTCATTTACATATACAATCTTTATATAATAACCATAGATGCATAGATAGTCACAGTTCATTTCATGAAATAGATTTGAAGATGGAGGTTCATATTGTATCGTTTGGTTTTATGGATATGGTGGTAGGGAGCACTGTTTTACACATAATCTTACGCATAGTCTTGATGCAAAACTGGGTTAGGATCTGATGACCGCAAAGGCCATGGCATTTTATTCATGTCATTCTCACACTCACCAAAACAGTGAGCCCTGCATTTGATATGTTTATCCACTCTTTTTTTCATTCATTTGTCTCCTGTCTATACGTTTTAGGATTTGTATTCTTTTAAGCGCTATAGTAACATGCCGAGCCAAGCTGACCTGTCCATGGCCCTGAAACTTCAGCATCTCCCGCTCCGTTATTACTTAATAACAAGGGCTTCCCTGTGTTGCTCTCCACACCCACGGCAGGATCGCAGGCCTAACCTTATGAATATTAACACAGGCTTTGCCATACAGTAGGAAAGCCCAGGAATCCTTTCATGAATATTGATGAGCGGTCCCCCGTGAGCCTCTGAAATCTCCACATTGGTTTGGTGCCCTATATTCAAAACTCCCTCCTGTGTCAGTGGGCCGCATGAACCTTACATAACGAGGGTCTATTCATGAGGTTTATGACAGCAGGTGGGAAAAGCCACTTAATGAATGCTGACTCTGTACAGTAGATTAGGTGGCTTTGACATTCAGGTCTGGTCCTGGCCCAGGTGTGCCCTTTGAACAGTCCAAGGTGCTGAAACGCAGGCATTAGCTCGCCTACCAGGGGCACGGTGGACACCCCCTGATGAATACCGCAATGGTCTTTTCCATTGTAAATCATGGCACACTCAGTGAATATTAATGCTGGCACCTCCATTAGCTTGAGGAAATATTCATGGCTGTTCCAGTGCTCGGAGGCACCCCAAAGTGTCAGTGAGTAATATGATCTGCTCCTAACACCTGTCCACATGGCTCCTCTATTTATGTGCTGAGATTAGAGTATAACCCTGCGCTGTGTAGCCCAAATCTACATCAAATAAGGATGGAGAAAATGCCATCAGTGTTGGTAGAAGTAGTACAGACAAAATATAGCGCTTAAAAAGGGGAATATACGCATGCATACATACAGACAATCACACACACACACACACACACACACACACATTTACACAAACAGTGCATCTGGTGCTGACAGATCCAGTGGCTCATCTGGGCCTGGTGGAGTGTGAAGAGCCACCTCTCTCTCTCAGAGAGGAGCAGGCTGCTGTGGTCTGGGTCTTGGCTGTGGATCCCAGACACTGCTCCAAATGCTGTCAGTCAGCCTCTGCTGTCCTCCATGGTTGAGAGAGGCAGGACAGCAGAGCAGATTTCTCTGTGTTTTTCTACACTTGCGAAGGCAGCGCCTGCCAACACACATCAGCAGCGCCGCACCTGAAGGCAGTTGACTCCCTTTTCATTACTGCGAGCCGAACAGCTTTTTTTGGGAGCGATATGTTTTGTGTGTGTGTGCGCGTGTTTGCACGATTTGAGCACAGGCTGTTATCAAAGGCGACAAATTCAGATAGATGATCTGCGGTTTTGCAAAAGTGTTTTATAAACCCAGAAGATGTTGTTATAGGGGCTTCTACTCTGACGATATGCAGAGGTGTAATCTTGGTATCAATCAGCTATACATTTGTTGGATAGCAAAGGCAGTGACCCTATATATTATGCATTAAATCACTCACCCAGTACAGATGAACTCTAACAGATCCAAAACAGATTGATAAACACCGGAGAAACAGACATAATAGATGTTTTTAATTACACTGAGAGATGATGAATATTATTTGACAGTTCATCTTCTTTTGAATTCAATTCAAATTCTGTTGTCATCACAATGTTATCATGAGATGATAAGGATTCAGCACATAAAAAGTAATGAATGGTGATTGTTTCTTTATTAGCTTGGATGCCAGTAGCTGGCCTATCACTGTATTTTCTTTGTACACAAGCAGTTGGGGTTTCTCCTCATGCCTAATTATTTTCCTTCTCCGCAGGAGGTAAGGGGAAAACATTGGGGACCCTCGGCGATGCATTCTTCTCTATTTCTGGCTGTCGATACCTTCTCTTTTTGCACACTGTCACTTTTTTTGTCTGTCAGACATCTTTCTACCACACGTTCTCCTTTGCTTTTTGCGAGTAGCCTAGCACTCCAAGGAAATCAACTTTTCTGTCAGGATTTAGATAAATATAAAAACCACATGGCGACCCAACAAAAGGAGAGACGCCTTGTAACGGTACCTCCATCGTCTGTCTTTTCTCGACCTCGCTCTCACACTCTCTCAATCGCTTTTCTCCTCCCTGTCCTTTCGATCCATAATTGGAAATTTCCTCTGCTTAGCCCTTTCGGAGCGAGGGACAATGCAGCATCCATGTTCTGTGGAGCATAGTCGAGAGAAATAGAGCATTGTCTCATGTAGGCGAGGCAAGCGTGGTCTGGGGACTTATCTAAATTGAATATCTGTCTTGTTTTTTAGGGTTATAATGAGAGTGACACTGTGAGCACGGGGGTCTTTCGCACCACTGACAGCCCTCCTCCCTTTGAAAAGTTGACAGATAACATGGAATAGGATACATGAAAGCACATGCTCTGTGGGAATATTCCCACCCAGCAGTGTATTATTACCGAAAACAGCGTTCACACCCAATTACAGGAGAAGAATTTCTGCCCAGGCTACTTAATTGAGAGTAGGTTTTTGTATAATGGGGTTGGGCAATCCAGGTAGATAGAGGCACCTTAAAATATACATCTATCTTGGACTGATGTCTTTTGTGTAAATGTTGAAATTCTGTTGGACAATCCTGATATTGGTTTTATGACAGAACTGCATATTTTTCCATTTTTCCTGTTATTCGGGACAAGCTTTTGTCCCCCTTTGCCAAAGTTAAAAGCCATTTCAGTTTTTCTTCAATTATAATTTAATGTTCTCCCCAGTAATGGCTTGTTGTGGTGTTTTCTATTGGCCATGCATCTCTCTTAGTCCCCATACCTCACCAAAGACACACTGACACTGCAGTACTAATAGCACTTTTTCTTGATCTTGTTTTGGCTGGCTGCTTTATCCTCCAGCCCGTAAGATAGCACAGCTAAGATCGTTATTAAATTGGCTCGTTCCTTTAACCTTGGCTTCTGATAATGTCGTCTTTTAGAGGAAATTAAAGTTGGTTGTGAAAGCAATTGAGATATGAGAAGAATGGCCCCAGCTTGCAGGTAGAGCTGTTACTGTATCAGACACCAACACCCCTCCACCCCCCGCCCGCCGTCACAGTGATAAAATACATTGTGGTCATTTGTTTTCTTTGTCCATAACGTATCACGGCATCACCAAGGATAAAGAAGGTTTCTCATGAAATATTATTCCATTTTAAAGTATGCCTCGTAGGCAGGCTTATTGCCCTCCTGTTTTTTTTTTTTTGTTTTTTTTTTCGGGCTTTGGGCGGGGGGCGCTGCGTTTGAGCTGCAATGAAAATATCGACGTAAAGAAAACATGTCAGTCCAGAACAAGAGCCTGTGTATAATGAGCAGGCAGATGGTCTTAAGGAGAATACTAAGCAATGGTGATGACAGACAGGCTGACAGGCTGGCACAGACCCTGCCACTCAGGAGACCAGGGGAGAGGCCAGGGCAGTTTCTATCACTGTCAGTGCCCTCACTCACTCTCTCTCTCTCTTTCTTGTCTTTCTCTGTCACATGTTTGTCTCTTCTGCTTTCACGTCTTCCTCACACACACAACATCCTCTCTTGTCGTTTTGTTTCAAGCACTTGAAGGAGGGCCTTTGTAAACGTTGTAAACAGAGCCAGGTTTTGATATCTGATGGGGCTGAGGCATCTAGTGCAGGTTCCATCCAAATCTTGTGTCGTGTTCAGTACAAAAAAAAAGGCCGGTGCTGCCTAGATGCTGTGGGAATGGATTCCACAAACATCCATTCTCTGTGAGTTTAAACATTTAGGAGATTGTTTTCACTTGTTTCCCGCCAGGCCGTTCATCTTCCCCCTCAACAAAATGTGAACTAGTGGAAGATAAATGCAGAAAGTGCGCTCACATGACTCCTTGCTAATGAGGTTGCTAATTAACACTAGCTGGAGTAGAGAAGGTGAGAAGCTCTGCTCGGAATAGACGTGCGAGGTCTTTCAAGTATCTCTTTTGCGGTGCTACATCTCTCATGTGCCAGTTTGCTGTGGATGTTATCTGTTTAAATTCGTCCGGGCGGTGGAAGCCAGAGCCGTTGAACATTTGAGGAGCATTCATGGCGACAGAGTCAACTTAAAAGCTAAACGAGCTCGTTCAAGAGCCACACGCACACACAGACATTCAGAGACACATGAAAATAAAGGCGACTAAAAACCCTTGCTCAGTGGCAGTTTCTGCCGCTCAAGGTCGTCTATGCGGGTGTCAGTCTGGTGGCAGAAGAACAGGAGACCGCCAGCCCTTATATCTCCGATGGTAGGCTAATATGATGGAGCAGAGCCGTGCAGAGTGAAGCAGAGCAGAGCTATATTTAGGACACTTTGGTTCCGGTGACCATGGCTCTTAGATCCACTACAGCCCCTCAGAGCATTCACTTTTGTTCAGCCTCCGGAGGTACAAGAGCTCACTGTTACCCTTCAGGGAGGTATTAAACTGATGGATACTGCATTTCAATGAGAAACAGACACTCTTAGTCCTACATTTATTTGATGAAACAGTAGCAGAGCAGCGAGGCTCCTGTACCTTTCTGCCTCGGTGGCCTGCCTGTGCTTATTTAGTTTTGCTGTCTGTTATTAATTATATATTTTTCTGTTTACTCCAGAGCCCTGTTGAATAATTCTGCCCATTTAGCTTTTTTTTCTTTTCTTTTTTTTTTAATCCACTCCCGCCCCTTTCACTTGCAGAGGTGAATTTGCTCTTGCTCAACTGTTTTCATGTATACAATTTTCCAGCCCGGGGTCTGAGGTCTTTTTGACGTTAGGTGATAATGTCTCACAGAAGAATGTGTGCACGCATGTGTTTATAAATGTGTGTAAATGCGCGTGTGTGTGTGTTCCCCTACAGGTTTGTCCTTTGCTTTAATTCCTCCTGAGTTCTAGTGTCTGCCAACCAGCCCTCTGTGAAGGTCATCAGTGGAATTGGAAAGTGCACTTTGCAGAGTCAAACAGATGCAGGGTACAGATAGCACATTGTTTATCTAATCTTGTATCAGCGCTGTAACGAAGTACAAACAAAGTCCCTTCACAATCAGATGAGAGCTCAGAAGCTTTTTTATACTGTCAAGGACTTGATATATCTGCCCTGCAAGTTGTTTAAGAGGTTGGATTTTTGGAAATTGCAGCAAGCACTCCCGGCGGTAGTTTCCAGTCTCAAAAGTAAGTTTGAACACATCTATATACAGTAGTTAAAACACATTTTCTACTTTACATATAGAGCCACTACTCTTGTTTCATCTCCTTTCCGCCTCAGCTCCCCCTGATTTCCCCCCTTGTTAAGCAAATGGGCGCTCCAGAAATTGACTGTGATTTCTCCCGCTTGCTGAGGCCCCTGAGTGATTGTGTGCTAGGCCGGAGCTGGAGTCGAGGCCCTGGCGCTCTGTGGGCTGAATAATGATGGCAGCACATTGACTGAGGTCTTAAATTAAGGGTACTTATCTTAATTGAACATCTGAAATAATGTTTTATTTACAACAAAGGGAAGGTGCTGGAGAAATGAAGCAGTGTGCTCTGCACGAGTGCTGACTGCCTCCCTCCCTCTCTCCTCCTCCGTGGTTGGTTAAGCTCTAGTTGCTGCAGTATACATTTCTGATGAGCTGCTTGTGGCTTTGATAAGACACTCAGGAATGTGAAGGTCATGATATCATTATGACTGTGGTTCAAAGGTCATGCCTTCTCATTACCCACCATTGGTCGGGCAAAGCAAATCTCAGTTTGCTTTCATTTGTTGTTTCTTTTTAGTACATATTTTCAGTGCACAAAGTCTCAGTCAGTTGGTCTTTGGTCATTTTTGTTGTTCATTTTGGGCAAGCGGGAAACCCAGATTCTCAGCAGTGGATTACCAATGGTGATTTTCTAAAGGAGTAAACGTACAAATGGCTTTTTAGTGAAATATTCCATGTATATATTGATTATATACCTATAATCAATATATACATTTGACTTTAAGCAGGCCTACAGTTAAATAGGAAGGGAACCCATGATTAGCTCAGACCACCACGGTAGGAGTCTGTGTGTGTGTGTGTGTGTGTGTGTGTGTGTGTGTGTGTGCGTGCGCATTTGTCTGTGTGTGTTTGTCATAAAGACA
>JAOXYL010000105.1:15457078-15480973 GCA_028564955.1 Terapon puta
TCCTCCAACTAAGAAGTTTGTCAGAAGGAGCTGTGTTTGTCAGAGGACATACCTCAGTACAAAACCCTAATTTCTGTCTTGATGTTGCCCAGAATGACAATTTGGCTTATGCGACAATTCGTGCCTCAATAACATTTTTCAATAAATGTCCCAGATGAGGTCAGGAGCTCTGGACAGTAATCTAATATGGACGCTCCAATTGTCGGCAGGGGGGCGATGTGGCTCTTTTATAATCTTGCAGAGGTGGCGATCTTGAAAACTCCTCAGGCACCGACAGCCGTACACCAAGGCTCAGATCGACAAATAGAATAAACTGTAAACAAAGTCTTGTTATTTGTCTCATATTCTCCAACGTGGAATAATCACCATTGCTCTGGTGATTACTTTGATATTTTTCTGTGACTAAACGCTCAAAAGAGGAAGCCTAATTTGCAACAAAGCGGCACAAACATCCTCAGAGGTACAAGCTCACGGCGAAGACAGCTCACTCAGCCCGCAAGAGAGACACACTTGAAGCTCACTTTGTTTCACTTTGTCTCTCGCACGCCTCTCCTTGGTCATAAAGCTCCCCATTCACCCAACTCCGTCCCAGAGTCCATTCCAATTTCTACCTCTTTGAACGTGACAAGTGATAAGGATGGATTATCGTGAGAGCCGAGAATTCCTCAGGATAATCCTTCACAGACAAAACACTCTGACATCTCGGCTTGTTTTTTTTTTTTTTTCTCTCTCTTTTTTTTTTTTTTTCTTTTACTACACTCAAAGTGATGTGGTTTGTCATGGCACGGCTGTTTGACTCTCTAAATTTGTTTTAATCAAGGCTTTATGGAGACATGATTTGAGTGTCTTTGGTTCAGAGGCAGCGGTTTCTCTGCTCCCTGTCTGAAGTCCCAGCCCCCTCCTCTGCTCTGTCTGATTGCTGTAAAAATGTCTGTGTGATTACACGCGCTCTGATTGGGATGCTGTGGCTCTGAAAGTGTCAGTCTGTGCAGAACAATGCAACAGGACAATTTACTTGGCTATAAACAAGTGTTATCACTGGCCGTTCCTGTTACTTGTACGCTCCCGGAGAGGAAACAATCAAGTTGATATTGTGTGTGTGTGTGTGAGAGAGAGAGAGAGAGAAAGATATGGAGTGAGAAAACAAAATGAAGCAGTCTCCCAGTTCTATACTATAAGCTAATTCCCATTAGGCTTTAAATACAGGGTGTGGTTATATTCGAAAAGGGACTAAATTAGTATCCGCTATATCAGTATGCATGTTTTATTAGTATTGGAGTATTGAGTATTTTGAGTAAGTATTTGAGTTGAATTAAAACAAATTGTGAATTGTGGGACTAATATTAAGTATTAAATGATGGGAAAAAAACATGCATTCCCTGCATATACCTCCCAAAATAAACAGCGTATACTTTATAGCATTAATATATATATTTCTATATATTAAGCGTGTGTGATTTCTTATGTGACCAAATGTGTTGCATAATTGTATATTTATGGGCTGTCTCTATATTCCTGTTCGCTGAATTCTGCATTTTTCTTTGCAAAAAAAATGTAAAATGAACTGTGTTAAGCCCCATAACAACATTTGCGGAATGAGATTTTTACCGCTGTGAGATTATTAAATAAATGTTGCTGTAGTAATGAGAAAGCCTCCCTTACACGTCCCTGTTGGTGATAAAGCAAGGTAAGGAGAGGGAGCAGGTCTAGTGACTTAGGCAGAGCTCAGCAAAATGTGATAATCAAATAAAATGTATGTGTCATTACTAGTTGTTAAAACCATCACACTCTGTATAAAACTGTGACAAATGATTGCAATTGTAAGAATAGATTTGTCAAGTTTCACTTCACATGAATGCAGAATGGACCACATTAATTTGCTATTCAGATGTGCAAAAAACTAGAGGGTTTTTAACCTGCCAAAATAACTACTCCATTTGTCTTCCCAGTTTAGTTTCTGCTTCATTTCAGAATAATTACAGATTGCAAAATGAATTGTAGTGTAACTTATTTTGGGGACACTGCGGTTTAAAGAACAGTTGAAGCCCTGCAGTAAATCTCCAGCTAATCCTTAAATGTCAGATTATAAATGCATTGTGTACTATAGCTGAACTTTACTTGGAGGGCGTTTCTGCATTTCAGCCATAATGAGAGATCTGTTTTTAACTACATTTGTTTGAGAATTTGCTGCCAAACTTGGTTGGTCCAAAAAGTGGCCTCTGGTTCATTTTGAGAAGGTGTGGGGTTCGCTTCTTGTACTGCAGTCTAGCCTGGAGTTTTCACCAAATGTGAATGTTTGATGGTGCAAAATTGACGTTGCCAAATGCGTAGTAGTAGTAGAAGTAGAAAAACTTGGTCTAAGTCTCATAGAAGTATATAGGTGCTGCTGTGTTATAACAGCTTTTCACCGCTATTTACATTGTATTTTTAAAAACAAATTTGTTACTCTTCCTAATTAGAACAACGCAGACGTTGTTGATGGTAGATTATACACTGCAGCTTATGACAAACTTTGTGCAATCTCTTGAGTAAAGACTATGCAGACAGAAATATTTGGACTTTGTTTGAAGATAACCTGAAGTTCAGAAGGCTCTGTGCTCTTCTGTAAATACAAAGCTTTTCATTCTTATTCATTTGTCTTCGTGCTGTTGCCTTTATACCTTTTTCTGTGCTTCTAGTCAAATTTAAGTACCTTCCACAGCTTGCAGCTGCTTTCTAATCTAACTCTGCAAAAGCTGAGTTTGCCTCTTAGAAGACCTCCCTGTTTCCCTGTGAGATTTTCTCAGTAGCTCTCAAAGGTCCTCTCTCTTTAATTCAATTTCAGATATGTTCCTTCCCCCGAGAAGCCCTCTGAACCTCCTCTCCAAATGTTTGGAGAGGAGGGAGGAAAAAGTGTGTAAGAAATCAAATGTGGCTGAGATGGTGCCCACCACATTGTGTTTCTCAGGTCTGTTGTCTTGCCCTGGTCTGCTGGCTGTAGACCCAGTACACAGCCTCACCACCCTGCTGTCACTGGATCATTCACTCTCTGTGGGTCTCTCGCAGTCTCTTCTCTTCTCTCTTTCTCTTAGCTCAGAGCAGGTGGTTATTAGGTCTGAGCCTACTCCCACCCCTCTCTCAAACCCACCACCTCTACTTCAGTGTTTGTGCTAAGTGGGGACCTTGCACCCTCCCACCAGTCCATCCGCTTCACTGCGGTCCCTCCAGGCTCCTTTTGAAGGTGCTTTCATTTAATCATTTCTTTAAAAAAGATTTTTTTTCAGGGCAGTACGAGGTCACAGATCACATCAGAGCTGCTTTCCGACTCAGTGACCATTTAATCAAGCCGAGGTCCATTTCGCCGCCGCTCTTTTCAGACCACCTTTTCTTCCTGGGGCTCAGGGGTGAAACCCGTGGCCTCGGCCCTCCGAATCCCATTCCTACCAAAGCTTTAGAGGTGGACTGGGTGACTTACACCAATTCCCAGGGATTTAGAGCTTGACTGAGTGTCCCGTATAGCCTCGTTGCCTCACCTGAAATACTTGCTTGAAATGCTTGCCCCTGACCCAAGCAGATACAGTTTGACTTCAGTATTTCTGAAGTACTGGGGTTCTAATTTGATTGATATATATTGATATCTTTGTTGGCAGAGCCCAATCAAGGTCATCCAACTGACTGACCCAAACCTCTGCCACCCCGAGATGCTGTTGCTAGTTTGAACAACTTTCTCTGAACAATTCATCCCATTTAGCCTCCTACTAGGATTTTTTTTGGTGAATTTATGTGACATTTTCTGGTAGCTGACAGAAATTCTGTTTGTACACTTTTAAAGGATTTATTCAAAATACTGAAATCAAACATATATATACATATAAATATATACAAAAACACAAAATGTCATTATCATTCAGCCGTTATCATTTGAGGAAGCTGAACAAACATGTTCAAATTATTTTAAATGTATTATTTGTGATATCCTCAGTCTTCTATTGCCATGTAGAAAATAGAAAATTCAATTTATTGTAATACAGTAGGCCTTTTTCACAGATGACATCCTGACATGTCACAGTAGTGAAAGCACAGGTGTGACAGTTGAATTCCATTTAGTTTCTTCACTTTCAAAGTCCTGCTATTGTGCATGCCGCCTCGCTGTCACACAGCCATGACTTACTTGGACACTTGAATAGAACAAGGCCATTAATGAATTAATGTTTTAAGTAATCTCCATGCTCGTTCTACTTTGACAAGTCCAAATGTATGCAGTGAAAAGGCCTATTCAAATAAATGAAAATGTCAAACAAATAAAAAATCTGGGTGATTTTTGTTTTCTGTAAAACATATTTTATCAGGCTGTTCTCGTCTTATTTCCACAATATCTTAGTTTGTTGGATTGATTCAAATTCAGAATACACAAGTTAGGTATAGTGTAGAAGGTAAGGTTTATCCAACGTAATTCCAACGTAAAAAGATAAATCATTTCATAAACATTTTTCTATAAAGGATTTGACAAAATATTTTTTTGCAGATTATGTACATGATATTACCTCCTTGAAAATGGAACGACGTTTCCTCTGTCAGATCACTAATTTGTGAATTTGAAAACAAATATTTGTTTTCCCAATTTCAAAACAGGATACGTGCCTATTATATTATGTGTTTAAAGCAGTGTGAAATTGTTTTTTTTCTTTTTTTTCTGCTAATAGTATTATCATTCTTACTGTGTCATGGAACAAGAGTGTTCAATAATGTACGTTAAATTCAATTAACTTTGTTTGCTTCCCTAGTTTCATAATCCTGCAAGACACATTTGTGTGCTGAATGTTTTGAAGGCTCTGCCACAGTGTAGCACTAGACTGTATCATTGACTGTGTTGTTCACAAAAACAACAACAACCATACCATAGGGCTCTGTTTAGGAAGGTCCACAAAGGCAGCCTTAAATATTTCCATGCTTTATCTTGCGCAACACTAATAGGGCTACAGTTTAGTGTGTAAGTCACCATAGTGACTTTCAAATATAATATTTGAAAGTACATGTATGTATTTTTAATATTTTGTACATAAATGAAATAATATACATTTTTATCCCCAATGTTTCCTCCTTGTATCAGGGCCACTGTGAAAATAGCTGAAAATGTTCTTGGTAGTTTTCACTGAAGACATGAAACAACACATTAGTTGGTCTTTGTCTTTGAGGTTGTCTTGGGCTTTCAAGATCCTAGGCCTCAAGTTTCTCATTATCTGACAGATTGGCCGTCAAGCTTGTCACGTCCTGTCACTTTGTCTAATTTCTGTCGACTGGTGTGAAGTGAAGTTAGCTAAACTGATCTCGACTGATATAAACTAAACTGGCCTTCATCGATGGCTCTGTTGTGGAGTTGTTGCTCAGTTTTTTAAGAAGATTTTCACCCTACTTAGTTCTTATTTATGAAACCAAGCTGATGGAACTGATTCAATTGCACATAGCGACTTGTCATGCGACAGCAAAGGTGACACATCAAATAGCTGTTGTTGAATTTTTTCTTCATCTCTCAGGTCTGCGTTTTTGGGGCAACATTTTTAATGACAGTATTCTGCCTCTCTTATAGTTTTATCCTGTTTATTCCTTATCAGATGTCAGTGGAGTGATCCTGAATTCTGTCAATCGGTTGTATGATACTCACCTGATTAACTAGGCTACACCTAATGTTTAAAGTATTTGTAGTTTTAAAGTATGCTGTGTGCTTTATTATTTGGATCTGTGTTAGTCTATCTGGCATGTGTGCTGGTGGTGCTTTATTGATCTGTTTTGCTGCCAATCGATGATGGGTGTGGTGTTTTCCATGCTTATCAGACTGTAATCAGTCAACTGAAGGAAAACTATCACTTTTTGTTACGCGTGATGTTCCAAAGGTTACTCCACGCATTAAATCCATCATGCATTCAATAGATACTGGACACATTTTTTCTCTTTCTCTTTCTCTTCTCTCCTCTCCATGTCCCGGAGTGATGATGCATTTCCTTGTAGAAATAGCCACAGTGCTGTTCCCCTCAACCATTAGGAGGCTCAAGCCATTGTTCATCTTGTGACTCTGAGCCATCATCCTGTTACTTCTCCTTTCCTTATCTTCTCCTTGTGCTCCTCTGTGGTTTAGTGAAGCAGCAGATGCAGCACTGTTGTCCATTTTGATCCTTTTTCATCATTTGCAGACAAAGAAACAGACTTGGAGCTGTTTCCAGTCAGACAGAAAGCACAGCAGCTGAAATAAAATTCTATGCTGCGTTGTTAACGGCCTCTCTTGGAGGGAGGCATGTAAGTATGCGTATGTGTGTGCACCCGTGCATGTTGATGAGCTGTAGGTAGAGAAGATTGCTTTTTTACAGCCCTTTCAATCACACAGAGCCAACAAAAAAGTACACACAAGCAAAAACATGGTAGACCATTTCTTGAGTTTCTGTCATTGGCCGTTGGGCAGTTATGCGGCAGATAGTTGAAGCAGGTTGGATTAAGTGCTGCACAAAGGTGCTCGAATTTAATATGGGGGCAAAAGTGGGTGTCTTTTGTCACCCAAACAGTCAAACCCTGTTCCCTGTGATTTATGGATTTAAACTGCATCTGTCAGGAACATCCAAATCCAGTGTCCTTTACGTTACCCCGTCATGATGATGGTCATGTCAGCTTTTTGATTTGTGCTCTTCCACTCAACAACAAGTTGTAAAAATGTCTAGGTATAAATGATCTCTAATACTAACAGGAACAAGGACACACAGTGTAATTGGTGTGAAGCACCTTAAACCAGGCACAGCCAATATAATCAAGAGCTGCAGCACCAGCAGTTTTGGACATGCAATGCTACTTCGACAGTTCAGTCCAACCAGAGCTACCTAGACGTAACAAAAGTCCCGGCAGCAGCACTTTATAGGTGCACATGTAGACTTGTTATGTTGCCATGTGCTAGAGATTTTTTTCTATTATTATTGTTTTTGTTTCAGTCTGTCACATGGGAGTGGTGAATGTCGAGTTTAGTTCAAAGTTCACTTACACCCGCTGTCAAAGCTTAAGTTTAGATGACAAGGCCGATACCAGTCTTGGATGGAGCTGGATCAAGCAGCTAGTTTGCTTAGCTTGGCATAAAGACCAGATACAGGAGGAAACAGCCAGCTCGGCCCTCCAAAAGATAACAAAATCCATCTAACAGCACCTCTAAAGCTCAGTAATTAATTAACACATTATATCTTGTTTGTTTGATATGTACAAAAAGTTTAAAAACAACAATTCAGCACGTTGAGGTGCCAACCTTTTTCTTTTCCGGCACCACTAACTTAATGGGGTTATAGATTACTGCCTAGAAACATACCCCTAGCTGATTTGTATTTCCTTTTTCTGTTTCTGTTTCCGTGTTTATCACATTGAGGCATAGTATTATATTAATTTTCATTGTTTGGTTTAGTTGGTTTTCAAGTGACAAATGTAAAATATTTACGTTGTCTATATCTTTAGTCTACTCTCCTCCTCGATGTCTACCTGTAGACTGACCCATATTACATAACACCTACTCTCTTTAAACTTGGAAACAATCAAAAATGCCAAATTACACCTTTAATACACACATTCAAGGTCAAAATGTGCAGCTAAAACAGAAAAAAATGTTTATCACTCGCTGCTCAAATATTGGGTTGGTGTTTTTGCAGTAGTTAATAGTCTTTTTCTGTAGATGGCAACATTGACATTTTCTGCATCTGCAGGTCTAAGCTGATATTGCTCTACTAGTCTGATAACTAAAAAGCTCACTTTTGGATAGTTGCAGCCTGCTTAACATGAGCGTGTGAGTGAGTTAACACCCAGTTCTTCACAGTGCATCATACCTAATGAAAATATTTCAAATATAAGACTGGCAATGTACATTGTACTGAAATGTTAGATGAAACAGAAAAAAAGCAAGAAGAGTGTGTTATGGACTGCAGGAAGTGATTGATATTCTTTTGGGGTATCTGCCATTCACAACACCACACTGAATTTAGTTTCTCAGCACTCTGCTCCAGCAGGGCTGTGGGGTTAGTGCCCTCGTAGACCCACCTCCACAATCTCAACACTGACCCGTGACATCACTTCCTGCTGACGCAGCACAACTGTCAGAGATGAGCTGCCGTGTCCTTCAACCTCCATCCTCTCGCAGTCATGTAGCCGCTGTGAAAACAGACACACACAGCCTTCATCCCCTTTTGACCTCGTGTTTTGTTCTCTGTTTTCAGCAAGCCTTCAAATTAGTCTGAATGTGTTATATCAGAGTGTGTCAGAGTGAAGGCCTGTGGCAGCAGTGCAGGGAGAAGAGACTGAGAATATAGGCTGCCAGTAGTACTGGACTCTCATTAACCTCCCTACCTCCTCTCTCTTCCCCAAGTCTCCTTCATCAGCTCATCCAGGCCTGAAGTGACACATGGGCCTCTAGAGTGTCAGTAGCGATAAAGATGCCGCCACTTCAACATTTTAATTGGAACTTCTGCTGTTGATGTGTGAACAGCTGTAGGACGGAGAAGGGCAGATCTATCATGCCTGCCCTCCACAGACCGCCTGAGGTCAAATGGCAGCAGTTACTGTGGCAGGAAAACCCCCAAAGCTCCTGTTTATTTATGATTTTATCGCTCCACCCCTCTCTCTGCACCGTTCCGCTCACACATCTGCATATTCACGTCTGGTTGTGAAATAACAGTGGAGAAAGGAGAGTGAGAGAGAGAGAGCATCTGGAGGAGTGCAGGGCTGGGCTGGGCTTGGCCGAGCAAAATGACCAGCAAGGACGTATTTATAGAATCTGTGTAGGGTTCTCACACTCACACTAGTCGATACAGACGCACACACACACACAAAGGCACACACTCACATACACTTCTGTGAATCCTCTTCCCTCCCTGCAGGCACAAATCCATTATTCATTTCAAAATGACTCATTTTTCGCCCCGTGGCTCCTGGCAGTAGTGCGGCACCTGACCAAGGGGGGTGTTTTTTCTAATTAATGCAGATTGTGCAAGAAAACAAAAATGACATATTTACTCTGACGCCCGCTATTACAAGAGTGCAGGCGTGAAACAGTGCTGGTGGCTAAATCTGGTCTTTGACCTATCCCAACCCCGCACACTGAGAACTGAGCCTTGTTCTAAGTGGACACATCAGCTAAGCTATCCTCACTCTTTCACAACTTATCCTTTTCATTTCCGTAGTGGTGTTTTTTTTTTCTTGTTCTATCAAGTTTTACAACAGAAGTAAATCCAAATACACAAGTATGTGTAATGTTCTCAGGCAGGAAAGCTTAAGCTCAGACTGGCATCTCAACTCAGTGTCTGTAATTCACCCAAAGCTGTGTACTCTGCCTTTTCCGTATCCGATGCCAATCCAGCTTTGTCACTCAGCATGAGTATAGACCTGATAGGTACAAAGCTAACAAGGCCCACATAAGCAAAAGTTAAGCATCGCGCCATGTTGTCTAAGCACAGGCAAGGGAACAAGAATTCTCCTCAAGCTGTCCTCCTGAGATGTGATCTGATTTTAATGAGCCCACCGAATGTCAATGAAAACATTGCACATGTGTTTACCTCTGTACCTTTACACCATATAAACTATGTAGAGTGCTGACAGATAGGACCAGAGATCATTATGGAGTCGAGATCACACAGGTGCATGCATGCACACTCATACAAACAGACAGACCGAGACATACACACACACACACACTTACAGGTATCATTACTATACGCGGCTCAAGATCGAGGTGGGGCCACAGCTTCTAATTCAAATATTTGATAAGGCGAGACACACTGCTGCTTTGCATGTTATTAGGTGGCAATCTAAATAACATTTACATGTCATTTATGTCTATTACCTTCTTTTTGAGGAGTGGTGTCAGCACTGTGTGCATATTAAAGCTCATGCTTATTCCACTAACCAGCATGGTTCCTTTCCCAAATTTGCAAATGAATGCAAATATGTGTTTCCTCCCCAGACATCTTCTGAAAGGTGGTGGTTAGAGGAAATGGTTATCAAATTTGCAGGCACAATATTTGATAATTCGTGGATATGATGTCTTAGTTGAAACGGGCCTTTGGTCAAGGAAATATCTCTGGGATAGTTGTTTATTCTCTGGCCTTGGTTTGGTGTTGTGACATTTATGGCACCAATGTTTTGTGGCAGATTGGCTCTGCTTTTTGTTGACTACACAAGTGTAAGCAGGTGACAGAGTTATTAAGCACACTCTGTCTGTCTGTGACTCCTCGTGCCGTCTGCTCATTGCAGCAAAGAGGAGTTTTTAAGTACAACTTTATTTAGTAGCCCAGCCTCTGAAAATACCGGCAATTAGTGCAAGCAAGAATAATAATGAAACTGTTTAATTGCATTAACATAATGCCTTTGAACGATCATTACCAAAAATGGTCGCGATAATAAAGCAATTACTATTTTGAGACAGCAATTAGCCTAACACCTTTCTTCGATGCCATAATTACCACCAGCAAGAGGAACTTGGATGGATGTTCATGTGTTGCAAGCCTGTGAAGGAGCTGGAAGCAATGGAGAAGATGAAGATGGGCAAGATAGGCTGTCAAAGACCAGGCGTATCATTCTGAGGATGCTATTCCCCTCTGACACATCCACAATAACCCTCAAGAGGAGCAATTGCTTCCCTCTGTCCACACACGAATTTCAATGTTGTTTTGCACACATCTCTCCATTATGAAAGCTTTTTTTGGTAACGGAGGAGATGTTGAAATAGAGGGAGTGAGATGGAAGGAACGAGGCGGGCATGGATGGGGGAAGAGAGGGAAGAATGAGAAAGAGAGATTGGTTTTCATGCCTGGTAGTCAGCGAGCCTGTAAATCTCCCAGGAGCGTAGTGGAAGACAGCAGAAGGTTGATAGTCATCCATCACTCCTGACAACCCCACTGCTCTGGAAGGGCCTGACAGCACAGCCCTGCCTGAGAGAGGAAGCGAGAGAGAGAAAGAGAGAGAGAAGGGGGAAAAAAACAAGAAGAAAGATAAATAGAAAGAGATGCTGCCTGCAGAATGAGCAAATTAACTCTTCCATGTTTAAAGCAGGAGGAGAAGGGGTAGAGGAAGGTGAGAAGACGAATGTGTGGAGGGAAAGGGAAAGGAGGGAGGAGGAGGAGGAGGAGAAGTGCAGCAGTTGGCTGTTACTGCCGCTCCGTGCATCCCTCACTGAGTGCCTCTGGCAGCGGCAGTGCTGCTGCTGCTGAGGGAGTGGAGGTGGACTGGCTGGAACTAGCTCTGTCTTCCTCACAGCACTGTAGAGCAAGAACGTGTGGCTCATAATTGAAAAAAGTGAAAACTTATTTTGTTCTGATCCTCTGCTTTATCTACCATAGATATCATCCTCTACTTTTTTTCTTTTTGTTATGCTTCATCTGTATGCACAATGAGATTTTTTTTCTGAGAATCAAGAAGTAAAATAATGTGTGTCACATTTTTGGCAGGCTATAGCTTTTTGTTCTGTGCATCAGATGCATATTTAATCAACGTTAAACAACAAGGTAAATCTATGTATTAGATCTGACTTAATATAGACATATATCCAATATTAGAGGCCTCAGAGGGCCAGGGAGTTCCCTGGTAACCATTCCTTTTTATTACAGGTTTATTCACAGTGACACTGTGAATAAGTAAAATAACACTAGTTTCATCCCTAATATACGTGTGTCCATGGTTGTGTAATAGAATAATAAAAAGCTCACTGCATGTTCAAAGGACATACGGTCTTATTGCCAGGGAGCTGTCCAAACACCCTGACAATTAAACAGACATGTGAGAGTCCCTCTACATCTGACAATTTGCGACTCGCTGACCATGACGCATTCCACACATATCAACTTCAAACAGACACACATGCGGACGCGGACAAAAACGCACACAAAGGCAGGCATTATCAAATCACAACATGAACGTGTGATCTTATTATACTGCCACCATGTTTCTATAGCATGTGCAGAATGTGGCCTGGTAATTAAATGAAAGCAATAAAAGACTTCCGCAGAGGTGAGCTAATGTTTATCTCTGGGCTTTCACAGCTGGTTAATTGTGTGACCTGTAAAATATTCATCCATAATACAAAAGGTTAATGTTTTACAATTCCGCTGTTTGTTTGTGCGTGTGTGAGGTTGCGCGTGTGCCTGTGTGTGTGTGTGTGTGTGTGTGTGTGTGTGTGTGTGTGTGTGTTTGTCTGTGTGTGTGACCTCCATCAGTGTCTGGAGGGTATTGGCCATTGCTGTCACTCAGCGCAAGAGAAGCCCTAATTAAAGAAGTTCCAGTTGTACGTCGCCTTACAATGGAAGGTAGAGATTGCCTTTCAACTCGGTGCCCAATGCAGAAACTTCCTCCTCCTCTGGTTGAATAAAAGAGTCTGATACAAAAAGCCATGAATGCCCAAACCAAACAAAAGCTCTTTAAAAGACTGTCACCGTGCTATCTGATATCTCCTGGAACAGCACTGCTTTGAATAAATCTTTTTCAGTGAAGGAGGAGAAGGAAATTAAAAGCTGACATTTAAAAGCCTGCTGCTGGGACTCGTGGCCCCCAGGATCAATAGCAAGGTATCTCACAACTTCCCCCGCATATTAGCTCACTTTTCCACGGGGCATCGCAGAGTAAGTACAAACAAACCAAAACCACTGTAGGAATATTACTGTGTTGTTTTGTCAGTTTACCTTCCGGTGTGTGTGTGTGTGTCTGAGCTGGGCAGAGTAGCAGAGGGGGGTTCTTTCTCTGTGTCTACGTTTGTGTACCTGTAATGTGTTTAAAGGGTCCCACCCACCTTTTACTTGTATCAGCACCTTGAGATGACATTGGTCATTGGGGACCTAAACTGTCAGCAACAACATCACACTGAGGGAAAAAAAACTGGAAAATACCCGAAATAGTAAAGTAAGTATGTTTCTGTGTGTGTGTGTGTCTGGGGGGTACTTCTGTTAGTGACACTGCTGACATTTAGTCGTACCGGGTGACATTGTCAGCAGGTGACTTTGTAAACAGTCTGTCAGGTTATGTATAGCAGACTTAACTCAAGGTCACGCATGTTTCTCGCTGCCATGCAAAGACATACAGACACCTGTCCCGCCCTACACATACGAGACCGTGACCCCCGTCCTCTCCCATAGGGGCTCAGGCTGTCCCTCAGTGTCCCCCTGTCACACTGTTATCCCCACCTATTGCAGCCTTGCGACCTTCCTTGCTCTCAGCAGGCTTTACAGGAGCTTAGCCACAGCTGAGCTGCCCTGCTTGAGGGGGCCTTCTCTGTAGTGCCATCTTGGGGAGGCACCCAAAGCACAAAAAAGGCTTCCTCATTTTTATTGAGTATTCAAATAAACAACCATTAGCATTTTAGGTAATTTTGATGAGCTCTTTTCACAATATACATATTATTTCTCACACCTTTGTTCTCTATAGCTCAAAATGCACCTCTGCTTTCTGTAGTCATCCCATGGCCATTCTAGTCTTAAAGGAAAATTACTGTTTGTTACAACTTCTGTGTTATTTTTGCTTCTCCAGTCACTGATTCTGGGGGTTACAATAACACAAAGTAGTTGCTGAGATCTCATAATGCATTTAAACAGCTGATGAAATAGGTCCAAGTGACGTCAGGCAAAAAGAAACAGTCATTAAAGTTGCTTCCAAGGTTACTTTATTTGGATGTAATACCAAAAGTTAACATGCCCATAATGTTGCAATCAATTGCAAAGAAAGAAGATGGAAGTTTACAGTCAACAGCTTGGCTATAGTTTATTTTATATTTTGTTTTCCTCTAAATTTTTGTTTGTATTCATCATGTTTTCTAGTGGGACTAATCATCTTCATTGCTACTATCATCATAACCACTAGAACGAATTACCTCTCACCCCATTAAAATGAAACCTAAGTTGTGATAAACTTCGTAAGCCATGACCATCCCACTATCACAGATACCACAAAGGTATTAACTTAAGTGACAGCTGTCTACGAGGATCAGTATCTCTCAGTAACAGATCAGTTTTAAATGATATACGTCGAAAAGTGATATACGTCAAAAAGTGATATACGTCGACGCAGTACGATCCTATACTGTTCATGCAACTTGTATAATGTTATATCACTTGAACTGTTCTGACATAAACCAACACTTAATGGCATGATTCTCCACTGAAATATTAAAATATGTTGGCATAATTAGGAAAACACATTCTTTAAATGATTTAACATGTCGTTAATTGCCCTTATTTTTATTGTTCTTAATTTTAATTTACCCTTACTCTTGAAAATAATACTCATTTGTTACTAATTGTTCAAAATAATTGGGAGAATGCTAATGAGGTAGACAAACAGATCAGTCTCATTGAGGAGCAGCACTATTCAATTAGTTGTCACTTCAACACTGTATACATTCTTTTATAAGATTTCACATTTGTCAAATCAGTTTTTTTACAGTTTTATGGGCAATGTAAACACCAGAGATTGCCCCTTACGTACTCTGTGAGAATCATTGATTATTTGACGGTATCATTTGATTGTGACCATTTTCATTTAAAAAGCTACAATTGCCCAGACGGTCTGAAACTTTATGTATAATATATTATCTTACCTGATGTACTTGCCATTTTATATATTATTAATTATTATTAATCAAGATCATGAGCACAAAATTGGAAGACCAGCATGTTCTGCTTAATTATGCACACTAAACCTCATATCCATCATAAATCACTGTAATCTGTGTCAAAGTGGTGCTTTGTTTAAACATCCTATAGTCAATATAAGTGGTATAGGTGATATTGGTATAAAAGTACCAATACCACGCTGTACAAATTCTCTGTTACACTATGACATTATATCAAGTTAATACCAGTGTCTTCCTCCACACTAAGTCATTTATGAATAAGCTCTTGATCTAAATTTGTGAATAAATCTATCTTGTAAAAGTTGTTTGATAACTGTGGTGAGGTGAAAGGTGCAATATTTCCCCCTAACCTGTGGAGTAGAAGAATGACTTTGCATGACTAGAAAATACTCAAGTTAAGTACAAATACGTCAGATTTGTACTTCAGCACAGTACTTGAATAAATACTGTGTGACATTCCACCACTGCTGCACATGTGTACTTGTGTTGGACTGTGTGCACTTGTGTCTGTGTGTGTATGGTGCTCCTGGCGGTGTCAGGTAGTCCCCAGTACTGTGGGTAGTTGGCACGCTGTGCGTCAGTGATCAGACTGATCAAAGACAACAAGAGAGGAACAAGCAGAGCTGCCAGCAGCTATCAGGCTGCCTGTCTCTGATGGCTATGGACAGGGCTCACAGATCTGCTCTGCTTGCTTGTGTTATGCTGTGAGGGAATCACGTTGCAGCCGAGGTGACTCAGTGAACCACAGGCTGGAATTCAGGTAACCTCACCTGATACCTGATGGGACGATGTGTCTTAGTTACACTATTGTCTTTTGTTTAGACCACTGGGAAATGTTTTAAGCACTGTTTTGTGGGACTAATAATGTTTTCATTATGAGCTCATGATGATGACAATCTAAGATACAGGCCACAGACAGTAACCACATAAACACACCTTTTACCTGATAACCTGCATGATCATGATTGATCTTGATTTTTCTACATTATGAGTAATATAGTGTAATTGTATAACAGGTCATTTCAGTTTAGATATCCATGCAGTGCCATGAGCTGACACATGTTATGACACATGTTGACATAGCAGCGTTTCAGCAGGAGTTGTTAGCAATTAAATCGTCCTATACCTGTCATCATATTCAAGGTTTATTTACATAATTATGTTAATAAACAGCTGCGAAACAGGCGCAGTTTCCTCTTTCTTTGAAGAAACACATAATGCTCATTTCTAAATCTGCAATAAAAAAGGACAGTTTTGACATTTAAGTGCATCAATAATTTTAGTTGGCAAACCTAAAAGTATTTAATCAATGTGGTTTCAGAATGCAGTCTTCTCAGTAACTGCTGTCACATTGTAGAGGCATTATTATTTTTCAGATCATTCATACGAAAGTCCACTCAACCATCGGCATCAAAAGGACAAAGTGCTCATTCCCTCTGTAGAGGTCTTGGACTACACATTTAGAATGGTTACTTTAATAATTTATCCGGGCCTCTTCCTGGAAGCAATGCTATCTGGCCACACGCTGGATCGATGGAGATCAAAAGGCAGTATTTGGTCCTAAATGCAATCCTATCCTGAAGCGGCACCAGCAGGGCTATTTTAGTGCGGCTGTGGCTGGCTGGCTAGACTGTTTAAAGGTTAACAAAGAGGTTGGGGTTAGATATTTGTCATTTAGACCATCACCTAAAAATTGATTGAAATGTCGGTGCCTCCTCTAACCCTGATCTAAAGCTCACAAATGAATATGACCCTGTGCTTAATATAATATGTTTCTAAGGAAAACACTCTTTTCCAAGCAAAGTTTTATTTGTAGATTTGCACTTTTTTGGCTCTGCAAGGAAGTTTTTTTTTGAGTCATTGGTTTTGATCAACTACCTCATTAAGTCCCTGCAGATACATTCAAGTTATTTGCTGCTGTGAGAGAATGAAAATCTTACTTATTACACCGTTAATGTTTATCTGAGATTTGCATGTCATCAGATCGTGTCAGCCAGTGGAGGCTCAACTGTTGCCACGTCCACAGACTGACCTCACGCATGTTTCTGCTCATAACAGCATCTCATTTGGAGTTTTCGAAAAGGCAAAAGTTTTATGTAGTCATGTATGCAATGTTTTAGGACATCTATTGTCATCTGTGTGTGTGTGTGTGTGTGTGTGGGTTTTGTGACACCACAGAGACACCTGTTCCAGTTTGTAATTCATCAGTGATGGGGACGGTGGAGGGCTTTGACACGCTCCGTCGACATGACAGCTCAGACAGCATGGATGTTAATCTCTTCTAACTGCTCCCAGCCTAATTAAATCTTCCAGGGCAGCACACATGTGCAGACTCATGCACACCACACACACAAACACACGCGTACACACATGCTCTAAATTGGTCCTGGTTGTGCTTAAGTTTTAACGATCTGGAGAATTGGCCCCACGGCAGTTTGTTTGATTCTAATTCTGCAAAATCTTCTGTGTGTGTTTGAGAGAGGGAGACAGAGAGAGGGAGGGAGGGAGAGAGAGAATAAGGATCAAGTTTATTGGTCAAATGCACTTGCAAACAGACTGTTTGTACATGCAGTGCTTTCCGGGAAACACACATAACATCGACAGGGTTGTTCTTTTATTTTGTTTCACATGAAAACAAGCATTGTATCACTTTCTGTGTACATGTCTGTCAGTTTACATGATTGTTTAAACTGAGAGCTTCTCGTAATCATCCAAATTAGAAACTACAGATGGAGAGCTCAGATCAGTCTTCTTGTTTTCTGATAGTTTCAGGTATTTTGTCTACTGAAAAGAAAAGATAATATTTATTCCCCAAACAACTGTGGATAACAGTTTTGTAAAATGTGATCAATTATTCGCTGTATGTTGTAACTATTTTTAAAGTTTTATCTTAGAGTGCATTTAGTCTGTCATTAATGAAGTTCATGTCTGTGTGTGTAAGTATGAAAGGCTTTCAGTGATGCCAGAGAAGCTTCTGTCAACCAAAGCCAAAGAAATTCATCTTTTTGTTTGCATTTGTGATAAAAGGTGTTCGCTGATGGAAATGAAGGTACAATTTCATGCAAAAAGGGATACAAAAAAATGCACCGGTCCCTCCGATCTGTGTCAACATGACTTAAGCTGCGTTACTTCGTGCACCTTGATACAATTGGGTTTGCTTGAACAATCCTTATGAAAATACCAAAAAGGTGCAAGTACAAAGAATTTGGTATGAAACATTGTTTTTCATCATAAAACCCCAAAAGTTACTGAATCCCTCATTGAGTAAATGTACAGAAATATGTCTGTGAGGGGGATTTTAAAAGAGACATGAACAACACTAACTGTAGAGAGCAAAAGTTTTCAGTTATAAAGCTGAGAATCGCCTTCAGGAGACACCTAATGAACCTCTTACAACACCAGCAGATACTACTCTAAAGTAATAATACAATGGTCTAGTACCTTTGAAAGTGCTCTACACATTGTCCTATCCTGGTCCATGCTTGTTAGCACATTGCCCAGGGTTTCCCTACCTTCCTTTTAAGCTCCTCAAAGTTCCTGTTGTTTTGTAGGTTAAGGACTGACTTTGTGATCTGATGTTTAGGACGAAAAGATTCTTTTTTAATTTGTTTATCCTCAATGAAATCAGAGAGCCACAGGGGGAGATTTCTGCATGCCATTCGCCTCCCTCCCCACCTATCAGCCCACCTGTCTGTGTCCTCTACATCTGTCCACTCTGCTAGTAGACTCCCGTTCCTCTGTAACTTTCTGTCGCCCACCCATATTTATCAGCGTGGTGTAATTATCTTCACTCTTGTGCTCAAATGTCTCTATCTAGCTACAGCCCCTTTTTCTCTGCTGGACTATCTCCCACACTAGTATTGTGTAAAATTCTGCCCGCGATTCAGCCTCCCTTTTCTTCTCCGTGCCTCTGTCTCTGTCATCTGTCCGGCCTCGGCTCCCCCTGAGTTAAACAGCCCGAACAAATAGATTACAAACAGTGGGCAGAGTGAAGCTAAGGAGTAAGACAATCTGAATTTGTTGTGGATAAAGAATGAGGAAAGAGGCTGTGCAGTCAAAGAAAGCCAGTGGAGTCAGAGTAAGGCTGTATTTGCCTGAGGGGAAAAGGCTGAAAAGTAGCTCTTGCAACAGATGTGCGGGGCAGTAAAGTGTAATTGAAATGCCAGCAGCAATGGTCTTATCTCTCTGCTACAGGAGCCTGCTGCCAGTCTCAACATCAGTTAGATGTCATTTTACCTAAGTCTGAATCAGCTTGCCACAATCCGCAATCCCCATTCCTCTGATGCTAGGCAGGAGAAAAAGGGAGAAATGGATGAGGGGGAGGGAAAGGAGAAAGAAAAGGAGGGTGGGGAGTCGGTAATAGGATTTCAGTAGCACCCAGTTAACTTCCACCACCTGGACTTACTTGGTAATTTGATATGCCCCATCAATAGGATTCATTTACCTCACCGCAGTATTACCGTTGCCATTCATTTGACTTTTTAAAAAAAATATATATATACTAATTTCACTCTCTCCACATTTTCCCACTCGTCCTGATCCTAATCATTCGTACTGGAGGTGGGAGGAGGGAAGGGCTGTTCCACGATATTTCAGCTAAGAAAGAAAGTCCTTGGGCCAGAGGAGGTGGAAAGCCAGACACCACGGCTGTCCTCTGCGCTCCAGGCAAAGCTTAATGTTTTGGGCCAGGCAGCATCCCTCTAGGGAGAAGCGTAATGTCCTCCTAGATTAGAGGCTGGCCCTCCTCAGAGGTGCTGCCTTTTTATCAGGAACTTTGTTACTGCAACATGGGATCATCTGCGGGACATTAAAGCTGCCTTATCTCCTCACTGTAATGTGAATGTGTTGTGATTTGGTGTGTCGCTGGTGTTGTGGTGTGGTGGCATAGAAGCTTGGTTTATATTTTACAGCCACAGTCGGAGGAAGAAAATTATTCTAAAGTATGTATCAGTCAATTAATAGTTTTAAAATCTTACATACACTCCCTAAAACTTTTTATTGTCATTATCTTTGTTTAGTGCTTCAGAAGTTTACAATTAGTTGGATTTTAACTAAAACCAAATACTAAAAGTGTACTGTGGAGCTTTACTGTAAACAAACAAAGTTATGTTTAGATTTCTTAAAGCATTCAGCAAATGTATTTAATTCCTTTTCCTTCCGCGTAATAGATTTCTGAAGCATTTTTTTTTTAACAGTGCAACTTGCTTTGTTTATGTACATGTTTCATAGCTCACAATCTTCTTCTCCACCAACTTTGTTGTTGCGTTTCTTTGCACATTTCCAAAGCTAACTGATCAGAGTGGTCATTGATTCCATGGTGCGATTTTTAATTTTTGGTGTCTTTAATGTGACGTCAATGTTTTGCATTGTTTTTCAGAGAATCATTTTCAATGTGGTCAACTTCTCCAAGACCAAGAGCCTGTACAGAGATGGCATGTCTCCCGTAGTGAAGTCTACCAGCAGGCCAAAATGGTGAGTGTGCAATGACATCATTAGCACCATTTAAACAAACAACGTATTAAATTATTATCGTTATTATATTAAAGTGAATTTACATTTCAGTCTACATTGTGGTCATGAGACTGAAAATAGGGTGTTTAAAGTCTTTCTGCAACTTTGAAAAACTTCCCTTCTCTGTCAAGCAGTAGACAGTCCCAATCCCTAATGCACACTCACACACACACGCACACACACACACACACACCCCTAAAGACTGATACTTTAGATTTCCAGAGTGGATGCGTCTGGGCGCATTAGCATGTGATCCATTGGTTGCCAGTATGACGGCTGTCTGATGTAATAACGCTTGACTGATGGATGCAGAGATGTGTGTGTGTGAGTGTGTGCGTGTGTGAGTGTGTGAATGAATAGGTGTGGCAGGAGGGAATGGTGCTGGTGCAGTGGGGTTGGGCGCGGCGTCTGCCAAGCAGGCTGGTGTATCCAGTGGGGCGAGGCGGGAGAACAGGGTAGCGTGATGAAGTGTTGCCGTCCAAGAGGAGCCCTGACATCTGTCATCAGTTGATGGAGGGCATCCGCAGAAAAGCCAGGCATCTGCCACCCTGAGCTGTCTGCGTCTGCTAGCCTAGCACCCAGGCCGAACGTACCGTAGCACCGCGGTCGCAGGCTAATGGGAAGAGACAATGGGCACGACACCGTAGACAGGAAAGATGAACTGCTGTCGACGATACAGCGCATTGCAACATGATGCAGCTCAGCTCGGCTGCCTCGCTCTCTCTGTTTTGACTCCATAGTGTGGTTGCAACTTTGTACTCAGAGTTTCTCTGTCATGCTTTTGTAATATGGCTCTTTCATGCTTCCAGCCACCACTATTGTTTCATCCTGCCAACCATTTATTTACGCCGAGTGCTTGCTTTAAAATTGGTGTTATTTTCAGGTGAGTGTAGTTACTCTGTCAGTTAAGTTACTGTGCAGACAGGACTACAAAGCAAAGTTATATTGCGTCTTTCCATGTGATAAGTGTTTCACACTCTGGTAATTTAACTGGCATTTTGTGCCAGGTGATTATTGTCCCACGTTATAAAAAAGTCCAATTGCTGAATGGTCTTGACTCCTCATTTGACATAATCTTGAATGGTTGAGGTGTTAATCTGAGCAACGGACTTGCTGGGTCATTTAGGTCCCAAAGCTTTTCTTAATACGATAATCATGCAACCCTGGCCATGTTTATGTTTCAATAAGCTCTCATAAATAGGTATTTAAGTGACAGACGCAGCAGGAGGTAACGTTGCTGAGGCCCGACTCCAATTACCTCCCTAGGCTAATACTGTTTTAACTGCTCCTCTCAGCACTGTGCCATCTAAGAGACAACATGTCTTGTGCACTTGTGGAGCCATTTTCAACTGTCTGGGGCTTCCAAGACCGCAGCTGACATTGTTTGTGTCCCCACAAAGTGGTCAAGATGCTTTTAACACAACCTCCTCTATTTGACTTTCCATGAGCACAACAAAGCGCAGACAGCTCCTAAAGTAGCAATCTTCTTTTTGACAGTTACAGATATGGAATAAATAAAAAGGCAGAGCGTGGAGAGCTTCGCCTGTCTGATCCAAACTCACACAGGACAGGATAAAGAAGGTACAGAGAGAGGGAGAGATAGAAAGAGAGAGAGAGAGAGAGGGAGAGTTGCAGAGAAACAGACAGAAAGAGGGTGAAGGAAGAAAAACACTAAGTACAAGAAAGACAGATTACTGAGACAGGTAGACAGGAAGGAGAGAACGAGAGAGTGAGCGGGAAAAGATTGCTCCCCCACCACCCGCCACCCCACGTCTGTATTTATCAAAAGAATCGTCAGTATTAGCCCAGGAGTTGAAGCCTTTATCTCCCTGTGCAGGTGCCTCATGTCCTGGGGCCCCAGCATCGTTTGGCGCTGGCGGCTGCAGGGCTTGGCTGGCCTTGGCTAAGCCGGGCGTCTCAGTGAGAGACAACTGGCAGATTAGAGTCCTGCAGGACGTTCACCGCTACAGGTGGAAGGATCTATCCTCTATCCCTTCCTCCTTCCAGTTTTTTCTTCCATCCCTCGCTCCATGACTCCTCCAGCCACGAAACATCAGAGCTGACAGGAGCTGAAGATTTTCTGTATCATCTGGGCTTTTAAACACAGCTACAAGTTTTATCTTTGATAGATGATGAATGATCGACTAACTAATTTAAAGGGCTACGTTGCTTTTGTTGATACAATGGATTTTATTTCTGTAAGCACACAAATTCCCCCAAGGTTCATCAAACATGGGCAGAGAAGAAAAAACATTAACTTTATCTTGTTAGGGAAAAAAAATACAATTGGAATTATGTTTATGAGTATTATGAGTTTCATATTACAGTATACTATTTTTGTGTGTGTATTGTGAACATCAGTAAAGTAATACCAAAATAATTAATAATTTAATGGAATTAACAGTTAAGACCTTCCTGTAGCTAAATCTGAGAGGCTGCTGAATAAAGGCAAACCTTTTTCATCTTGTAAACCTTCCCGACATGTTCATTACTCACTGTGAATTCTGAAGATATTAAATCTTTGAAATTAAATTGGCTCTCGTGATTGGTAATTGACTTAAAGTTCAGAGTGAAAAAAAAGAAGCCAAGGAAGTGAGAAAGGGAGTGAGAGTGTTTATGAGACAGAGGGAAGAGAGTAAACCATATTTTCTTGTACCACGTCTGTTGCAGACAACAGCCCCCTTGGTGGCACTAGGTGCCAACCGCACTCCCTGTGGCCCGCTAGTTGTTAGACTGTTAGAGCAAAGAATTGCCCAGCATCCTTATTTTACGAGATAAGCTAATTAGAAAGTCAGAGAGCGTGGTGTAATGCAGCTGTTGGAGGCCGAAATGCTGTCGGGTGGGGTAATGGCCGGGATGACTGCATGAGACTGACTGCATCAACCAACAGATGCTTCATGCAGAGTCCTGGGTGGAGCAGAGCGAGAGCAGAGGGCACAGCATGAGAGCAGAAGATATTTTTCTCCAAATTACTTGATTGCTCTCAGTCTATGAAAATTTGAAGGATAGTGAAAAAAATATCCATCACAAAGTTCACAAAGTCCAAGGTGTTGTCTTCAGGTGTCTGAGCAACAGTACCCAACCCAGAGATACTGAGTATGGATTCATATTAAACAGAGAAAACCACCAAATTCTCTGAGCAAAGTTATTAATCTGGTGCTGAAAAATGTTATTTTCCCTGACTGAAATAAATGAACTGATATAAATATTAACCAAATCAATTTATCAACTAATTGTTTCAGTCCTTGTAGATGTCAGATGTAAAATGCATGCAAACAAATCTTCCTGTACATGCAACATGGAGACTTTAATACAATGTAGTTAATTTACAGCAGCATTCTCATTATATTTACATTTCATCTTAGGGAAATATTAACCTTTACTTGTAATCCTAACATTGTTGGTACTTTAAACTTCTCAATCTGAAATACATGCCTTTATATAATTTCCAGCTCATTAGATCTGTGATGTATAATATAATGGAAATGTTCTGATGTGCCCTGTCTCTTTTAATTAACTTTGCACTTCTTCGTCAGTCAGTAGGTGTGTGGATAAAAATAGCTACACCTCTAACTGAGCTAACAGATGAACAGTCAGAGTTGGAGGAAATGGGTTGCCAAACATTGCTTCTAAAGTTAGAACCAGCCAACCTTGATCAAGGGTAAATGCCTCCTTTTTCGACGGGAGGCAACGAAAAACAGAGGAGTGCTTCTCAAGCACTTGTGCTCAGCTCCAGCCAGTCAGTCAGTCAATCAGTCAGTCAGTCAGTCAGTCAGTCA
>JAOXYL010000105.1:15481073-15495311 GCA_028564955.1 Terapon puta
TCAGTCAGTCAGTCAGTATGGGCAATTTTACTTTTCTACCCAAATCCTTCCTGTAAGCGTGTGATGCAACAGCATAGTGAAATTCTATTTCGAGATGTCTGCCTCTCCAACGGGGTGCGTGTTAGCAGTAATTGTTCTGTCAATCAGCGCAGCTCTGGCTTGCCTGCTTCCCCTGCCACTTGTTAAGCCCTGGCAGAGGGCGAGGGGTGAGGAGAGGTGAGGCAGGGTTAGGGGAAAGAGAGAAAGGATACCTCCACCGCTCTGCGTGTCTCTCCTCGCTCACCTTTGCCTGTCTTTGCAGTGTTTGTCCTCTTTTACTTATTTTCCACATCTTATTTTTCTTTAAGTTTTGCTGACTTAACTTCTCTACTCTCTACCACTTCTTTTATGAAAACTGTACTCTGTTGTCCTCGCATGTCCATGTTTTAAGTTTTAATGATTGGATTTTCCACTAGATCAGTCCTATGAGACCTTAATCTGCAGTTAAAAGAGTTGCTGAACTTTAAGTCAGAAAACAAAACCAGTTCCTAATTTCAACTGTAATTTGTCCACATTTTTTTTAAATGACACCACAAAGTCATGTCACATTTCACTGATGTAAATGTTTATGTTTATTTGTTGTATTAATACAGCATACATATTATACAGTATTTTCTTACACACAAGATAAGTGACACAAATAAAGCAAACACGTGACATTCTCATATTTTTCTGCACATACAGTAGCTCCTGCTGTATGAAGGAATTGCACCCGTCAGCTTTACAAAGGAACCTCTTATCCACTACCACACACACCTCCCATCCTCTAACCACACTGCCTAGCCAGGCCACATGGGTCCGAATGCAGCGAGTGTGTGACAGAAGTGAGGGAGATGGTCTCTCTCTCGAGGACAGAGTGTCAGGCGGCAAACTGAAGACAGACAGACTGTAAAGGTTGTGTGAGAACTGCAGCGGACCTCTCTGACTCCTCCCCATGTTCACAGAGTCCACGCTCTCCCCATCCCTCTCTCCCCCTGCCGCTGAGCTACTTTGTCCAATTAACCATGTGGCATGCCTTTTAATAATAGACCTTTTAATTGTCGACAAATGAAGAGTGATGTAAAATAGCTAATAGCTTGTGCTAATTATTAGGGGAATTGAACGCTTGTTAATTAAGGGCAAACAGGACAAGGACCCGTTCGGGTAATTTGAGCAATAAAACCGAGACTAACGATTCATTTCCAAACAGATTCGCTTCATAAAAACATCAAGGGGGCTGCAACCCCTGGTTTGTAGCCCCCATCTTAGCATACACTGCTACAGTACCACCATGTCCCCTGATCTGAAGCATGCATACAGAAACTCATGCAGACTGTCACATGTGTACGCGTACACAGAGGAAATGTAAACAGGAATGTCCTCCCTTCCTTCACAAAACTACAGAAATGATGCAAATTAATGTAGTAAAAAAGATTATTTGCTTCAACTAGAGTCTCAGTGGTATAATACAACCTCTGAATTGCTTATTTAGAGCTAAAACATGACGTTGAAATGAAAAAAATCCCTGTGTAGTTGTTGACTTATATTGCAACCAGTTCACATTGATATTTAATACTAGAGTGTCTCCATCTTTGCTTACCTCCCTGTGGTCATACTTAGACTTGAGGCGAAAGAAAGAATTGACTTGTCAGCCATGGCTCTCTACAGTCACTGTCTTCCTCAAGAGACCAAAGTATCTTTACTGTCTCCGCATATCCATGTTTCCTGATGTTTTACTGGAACATAATTTTTATTATACCTGTACTGTGCCTGCAGCACGTATCTGTCCGTGGTTGCGTGTGTGTTTAATTTAAAACTGACAATGTTTCATGCTGTTTCCTTGCTTTCAACCCCATTTTTGGAGTGGGAGCCGTGGCAATCATTCGACAGAAAGGTCTATGGGTTTCATATAAGATTCTTAGATTAAAAAAATGTTATATATGATCCCTCTCCGTCAACATTGTCTGTGTGATAAGGGAGACGGACAAAATCTTTTAATAAAAACCAAGAGCAGAAGAAAGCAAGAGACAACTCACGTTTGTGTGCGTGCACACACACACACACACACACACACGTACACACACACGTACACACACACAGGCACACACGCACACACACACATACATACATATGCCTAATAATCTGTCACCAGTTCGACCACAGAGACGAAATGGAGTGATTTATGAATATGAGTGAATATTTTGAAGAAGCAGAAGAAGAGAATACCTGATCTACTGTAGCTGTGTAAGTGCGATTTGGTGTTCATCTTCCGGGGCAACTACACAATTACATTTGCACCACTCCCCAGTTGTCTTTAAAGACTTGACAGAGGAAAGTGATCACAAAGCTCTGTTTTATTAGATGAAATGGCACCTTTCTCCATTTCCACTTTTCGGTTCCATCCGGGAGTCTTTATTCTTCTGGGTAGGACAAAACCCAGAGAGGGAAGAGAGAGGAATGGAAAATGAGGGAGTGGGAGAGGCGCCAATCAGAACAATCAACAGCACGTGCAGCTTCCTTGTTCACAGAAACTCATTAGCATGCTGCCAAAGGAAGTGAAAGGGGATTATGTGGGGGAAATAATGGGACAAAATGTAACAAATAGATTAATAATCTTCTAGATGAGGATAAGAGGATGTGTGCAAATTTGAGCATGTGCTGCAAATGTGCATATAGCACGTGTTTGTGCATAGTTTCCCGCGAAGACAAGGGGGAAAGAGCGAAGGGTATTGCGACAGAGCGGCGACTTCCTTCTGGCTCTCCATTCAACCCACAAATGACTTACCTGGACAGTTTTATGTTTGCCTGGAGGAGAATTAAAAAGGCACTTCATTTCTCCTTTTACAGGCTGCGTACGCATGTCAGTGCAGCCCTCCCTGAAAGCGCTCTAATCTAAATGCTTTTGTCAGGGGAGATTTGGTAGATTGCAGCAGGCAGAGGTACAAATTGGTTGTGTCATCTTATAATGAACTAGGTGAGGCGTTGCAGTTTTTCTGCAGCCAGCAGTCCCCTGATTACTGTACTGTAAGTCAGCGGCTGCTTTTAGCGTTGTAGGCGGAAGACCTCACCTTCACCTCTCTTTGTTCGGGCACCTGATCTCATGAACGTTGCAAAATGTTTTGTTGCCGTGAGCCCAGTGTGACACAAAGCAAATTTTTCAGCAGCTCGTCTCAAGTGTTTTTAGACTCACGGGCTCCCCCCACCCGAGATGGATTTACATTGCGAATTTAGCGGCCAAGCCCGTATGCTGTGCAGAATACGCTGAGGGGTTTTGGGTGTTGATGCTTGGCTATAGGCTGTTTGAAGCTTATTGGGTGTGCTCAGCACGATGGCGAGTTGACCCCCCGACACCTGCTGAAGGATTATGGGTATCTCAGCGATTCCACAAAGCCATGCTGTCAGGTGTTTATGGGACATATTAGGACACTCTGTAGGACTGGTTGATATCTGCATTCAGCCCGAGACAGGAGTGTGTGTGTGTTTGTTGGTGTGTGTGTGTGTCAGCCGCTGTAGTGAATTCAGATGGCTTAGCTAAGTCAACAGTGGTGTGGTGCAGGTTCCAGCTCCACAGATGCTTCAGCACAGTCTGTATCTGTGGCTGGCAGGCCTGCAAAACTTCTTGTCCCTCTTTTGAAAGTGAATCCTTGAAGAAATCCCTCTCACCCCCTAATTGCGTTTGCCTCTCCTCAACGCCCTTCTCGTTCTGCCGTCACTGATACATAAACTCTCTCTGTGTGGAGAGAGTAGAGGCGCGTGCACGCACACAACCTCCATTAGCTTTCAACACTCCTTTGTCTTAACTAGCTGTCATTTGAGCATCTCCGTCTATTACTTTGTCCACACATTTAAATCTGTTCTTTCACCGTGTGGGGTTTTTTTTTCTGTGTCAAGACACTTTCATGGATGTGTTGCTCGTATGATTGTATTGAAATGGTTCTCCTCTCTCTGCTGCTCGAATGCGTCTGGGTGACAGAGATGTGAGCGGTGAAATGGAGTGTGAAGTTCGGTGGATTTGATTGCCTCCAAACTCGGGCCTGTGATTTAATTACTGGGGCAGAGTTAAAGTTACAAGTGGAGAAGATGTGGGGAAGAAATGGTAAGATAAAAGCAGAATCATGACCAGTTGATAGAATAATGATTTATTTATTCTACTTATAAAACTGTGCTTGCCTAGTTGTGCTAGGTTATGTTTAAAAGGCTCTCATGTTATTTATTAATTTTTTTTTAGAAAGCTTTACCTAACCAGAGATACATTTGTAATGGAAGTCATCTGAGTGAAAAACAAGTTTCTGAGGAAGTTCTGGTTGTCAAAATAGCAAGTAGTCATCAGTCAACTAATCATCATTATGAACATCTTACATTTTAGCCTCAAACGAGCTTCAGCTTTTTCTGTGTTGTCAGAGAGAATTCTTGTTCCCCCGATGATTCAAATCATCTGAGAGAGCCCACAGCTGAATTGTCAGTCTCTCAGTCCACTCGTAAAAAAAAAAAAAAAACAAGTCCCCCAGCATCACTGTCCATCACACAATGCAGGATAAAAGCTTAAGCTGACAGCCTAAACCACAGTGCACCAGCTAAGCTATTGTTTTCCTATAGAGAGAGTGATGCCGCCCAGCCAGGCAGGGTGCATGTGTGTGTGTTTTTGCCTGGGTGGCCCTGCGTGTGGGCACGACGTGTGCACACACTCTCCTCTGCGAATGTGTGCATCTGTTTGTACTCGCTCGTGTTTGTGTTTGTCAGCATGTTTGTTGACGACGCTGTAGGACATCAGGGTGGGATTGCTCTGAATGTGAGGAAACAGCTCATCTGAATATAGATGGGTCCCATCTGGAGGCGGTTGGCTTCGGCCCTTCATAATTTTGTAAGCAGCTAAGCATCTGGGGCCCGCTAATGAAACTAAAGGCACAGGAAAAGGCCCTGGGCTACCGCCGACTGCCTGTAGCTGTCAGGAGCAGAGGGGGGGTGGTGGTAGGAATGAGGAGGAGTGGAGGAATGGATGGAGGGAGACATGGGCCAGGAGAAAAGAGTGTGCTGAGAATATCAGAGGTCTTAAAGAGACCTAGATGGCTCCTTTGAGAGAACAGGCAAGAAAGCCAAGTAGGCCATTAGAAAACTGAGCCATAAAATGAAGACAGTGGTGTCTTTATTGTGGCCCATTAACTTGGATGTTCATGCGGAGATAGCTGCACTATGTGCCACTGTAATGAGCAATATAACGATGCCACAGCATAGAATGATGCACTGTTAAAAAACACTCTGGTTAAGTAGAATTATGTTAACTACTAGCATCAGCTTTTGAGAGCAGTTTCAGACCCCAATGCCTTACCTGAATTTTGCGTCTGCCCTACACGTAAATCTCAGCAGGATCTCCTTTCGTCTGTCACTTTGCATCAGTTTCTTTTCTTCTCATCTTCGTGAAGCTGAGGAAAATGGAGGGGAAAGGCTTTCATCCTCAGAAAAAAAAGTGTAATGTGCTGTGAACACATTGTTGCATTTTGTCCATGCTGTGTTATTTGACACTGGGCTTTCCTGTGTACCCTTATCTGAAGTCTCTATGTTTTTCCACCGCTGCTCACACTGCTTGCTTCACGTCCTCTTTGCCGTCCCTCCAATAATGTGCATGACCCTGAGCAGCTGTACTGTCCACAGTGGCTACTGCTTGTGGTTTGCTCAGGGAATGGAAAGCCATAGGCTCTTTTTCTTAAACTTTATTATTATAGCTCCTTTATTCCTCCCTCAGCCTGATTTCCCAGTGGAAATGAAATGAAAAAGCAATTGGTTCTCCTTTTTATTACTGTCATCTTTGTTTTCTGTCCCAGAGAGTAAGATTGCCTGATCTCGAAGAGTTGCACTTTTACCCCCCATCTGAAGTCACGGGGAAGAAAAACAATAACAGGGAAAATAACAATCAGCATCATAAAAAAATGACCTGTCAAAATGAGCGTGTCTGAAACTGGAGGGCCGCCAGCACGCCGACACCCACCAGTTGTTTATGACGGGATGAGTCAGTCGGAGGCTGACGGTGGCCTTCGCTATCTGCCAACTCCCACAGTCCAGGAAAAGATGTTTTAGAGGAGATTAGGATCACAGACAGTGGGGGGAAGGAGGGATGTGGAGAGAGGAGGAGGATGAGGTGGAAGGGGGAGGGAGAAGGGTGGAAGGTGAGAAAGCCAGGCGGAGGAGGGTGGACGGCTGCAAAAAAGTGGGGATTAAAGGATAGAGGAGAAGGTGGAGGGGAGGAGGAAAGAGGAGGACTCCCCCGAGGTTCCTACTAACCCCGCGGAGACATGCTGACGGGGGATCAGACTCCTCATGCACAGCGCCTCAAATCATTTATTCATCGGCTTCATTAAGAGAGAATTACAAGGCTGCTTAAGGACCCCCAGGTCACTCACTGTTCTCAGTCGCCACTATTCTTAATGAAAGCCTCCAGTGTGTCCTGTCAACTGTTTATGAGTGGTGATATTGTGGATTTTGAGGAACAATTACTGTCACATAAAGGACCAAATTATACCCTTTATTTTAACTTGTATGAAATTTTACAGTATATATGAGTGCTGCAGCAGATGTGTACAGTAGTCCTCCTAATCAAATGAAATGACGCAGAATGATTTATGCAGATTATAGCGTTATTCTCATAATGAATCCTTGTGATTTTGAAACGGCAGACAGTAACCTTCATTAACAGCCGATGTGTCGGTCCCTACAGTGTCTCCTGCCTATCTCGTCTAACTTCAGCTAGCAGACAGTACAACACAACAGTGATTGTCCTCTGGACCTTCACACGTGTAATTATAATCGAGGAAGATAATTAAGGAGGCGGAGGGGAAGACAGATCTCGTCATTTAGCGAACAATGCCGTCCAATCTACTCATGTGTTTTCTACTTCCTGAATTATCAGGTGACATGTCGGCGCAATCAGCCAGAAAGCTCGTTGCTCGGTTTGAAAGCCATGAATGTCAACACACAACCCTCTAATCTAGTTAAGATCCACAAGGTGATGGCTTCTGAATATGCATGGGGCAAAGAGTGGGATTTATGTTGCTGTTATCTGTCAGAAATCTCACCCCTTGGTCATCAGTCAGTCTGTCAAAGTACACTGTGGTTCATATTTACCTCCTGTGTTTTTGGTGATAATATAACGTCATAAATCGACCTAGAATTGTTTTTTTCTGTATTGTATGTGTTTTGCACTGAACAAGTGGTGATGTGTCTTGTCCCTGTGTTTATAATGGACCGTATATGTTCACAGGTGGAATGATTACACTTTAAATTTTACACGAGCAATGTAGCACGACAGCTGCATGGGGTCAAATTAAAAGTGCATCCTTTCTGTAAAATGGCTGACAAGGGTGCATCAAAACAATGCTTCTGAAACAAAAGTGGCCCAAAAAAATTAAATCACTACAATATCAATGCAATATCAAGGCAATAAAAGAACTTCTTTCCACAATGATTGGCACAACTTTTCTTTTTTTTATTAAATATCTTTACAAAATTCAGTGAGTGTTCTCTTGAGTACTTTTTCCTGAGTGAAAACATTTTCTAAGCATCACCTGCAGGAATATTTACAAGCAGCAGTAATCTCTGGCCGTGTGTGCCAGAAGCACACAAGCAGCCTCGTAGTAGAGAAAGAGATAGAGACAGAGATCGAGAGCCTATAGAGTTGAGGCATAGGGACCCGGTGATGCATTCTGTTCAGCCGGCTGTGAAAATGAATGAATATATAAATAGAAATGTTTTTTGATACATTCAGTGGGCAGGTCGGGGTTCAAATTTGTTATGATTTTTTGATGTGGGACTGGGATTTAAATATTGAAACGCTCACACACATGATCCTGCACGCACACACTGAGCACTCTTTAGGGAATCAGCACTAAAGACCACCGTCTCCATCTCTCCTTAAGGACACAGCCCCCCAGGTTTCCTTTTGCTCTGGTAATGGAGCCCGGTGTCGACCTGATTTTAATTCGATCAGCGCCATGGACATCCACTATTTCTCACAACAGTTGCAGTGTCAGTGTCATTACACGAAAGCACACAACACTTGAAAGCATTTGTGTTTGTGTGTCAGTCTGGTGTGTGAGTGTATGTATGAGTTTGCCGAGTGAATTCAGGCAGGTGTGGGCCGGTTGTTGCCGTACACGTCCAAATGACACCAGCACACATTCGCGTTTCGCTGTGCGCGTGCATATGTGTGTTTTTGTTTGTGTGGAGTAGGTCTTCACTCAGCCTGGCACCTTCCCAGCTCCCCTGGCCAGACCAGCAGCTGGCAGACAGAGATTGCCCACTCATCAAGCCACTTTATCACCGGGCCCGCAGAGTTCAAGGGGGCTGTCAAAGACCAAGCTGAGGAGCCTCCTCTCTCCTTTAATACGGGCACACTCTTGCACCACTGGTGTCGAGTGGCAAAACTTGGCCAGTTAGCCCTCGAAAAAAAGCGGTCGTGTGAGTGAAGCACCACAGATAGTTTGACAATGGCTTAAATAAAGAACGAGAGCTAATGTGTTTGGCAGCGAGGCACCCAGCTCTACATTTTTCAGCGCTTTTGGGATTCCTTGGCTAGCACGGTGCCCCCTTCTAGTCGAAAAAATACAGTGTTTGGAATTTTGCTGCTGACAGACACAAACACAGCAAACTCACGCTTTCTTGCCAAGAGCAGCCTTCAATCCTCACTAAATTATTAACCAACAGAAAATACTGGCTGTCACCTTGTTTTAGCTGTTGGTGTTTTGAGATGCTCCAGCAGTCTCGTTTTGATTTAGAAGATTTGGATTGCTTTTTTTTTTTTCCAAACTATATTGAACAAGCAGTTACAGTGGGAGTCAATGTCTTGCTCAAGAACACTGTGACATTACAGATAGCTGTTGGTGAACATAGCACAGCGTAGAGGCTTTGCTCGCGACCTTAAAGTTTCACAGTGAGACCTCTATAACGCAGCGCCGAGCTTCAAACCCGGCACTTCTTTGCAAATAAGTAACTTGAAAATTGTTCTCACTCCAGTAGTGACCATTCCTGATCTCCTTTCTCTGTCTCACCCTCCCCAACATGTTCCCTCCCTCCTTTGTCCTACTTAGCCAGCTACTGCAAAATCACTTATCTTCACCTTGCTTCCTCTGTCTCCTGCTAATACACATTAGCAGCCAGCAGCCATATGTAATAGGGCTGTGCGTGCCCCTGCTGGTATAATGGCTTCTCTGACACTTCTCCCATTAAATTTGGTCAGGCAGCACTGCACAGGAACCCTCTGCACACTCTAAAATATTGTTATATAACTACCATAAACAAGCTGGCCAGTGTCAATGACTTTGGGAATAGCTGCTAGACTATTTTTGGTTTTCTTTTGGGTTGTTGTACTTTTCCTTTTTCCCTGTGTTTATCTCCTGTGACGTTTCAGCGTTTTCCTCTCCTCTCTGACTTCCCTGCCTTGGGCTATAAACCTCTTTACCACCATAATAAGGGATGCATAGCTACATTACGAAGCTCATCAGATTACAATGTGACTAAGTGGTCATGTCTGCTGCGGTATATCTAATGGGCCTGTTTGTAATCTTCCATATCTCTACAGTACCACATACAGTAACTAGATAGCATCGGCTGCTCCTTTCCTCTGTGTGTGGTGAAACCCAGGCCAAGTCTCAGATAACGTGATCATCGGCAGCATCCTTAACTGTTACTGTGACAAACGAGAGCTCTGATCCCGCCCGATAAGCGACGTATTCATTTGTTTAATTAAAACAGCTTGTCTCATCGTGGTGAGGGGTCATTTTAGAGAATGTTAGAATTAAAGCAGGTAATTAAGTAAAGCTCCAGATAAGGAACCCCACAGAGGTGGCTGCTTCTGCCAGTAGGGAAGGCAAACTTAATCTATCCCCTCTGCAATCCCACAAGGTCGTTCACTTTATTAAAGTCTGATGCCACCACCACTGCCCACCAGCCCAACATGATGAAATATTTTATGTACTTGTTGGGAAGGAGGGAAAGAGGGAGGAACAAGGGAGGGAAACAGAGGGTGACTGGAGCCGCCAACTGCGCGTGGTAAAGTCTATAATACTACTACTACTACTACACAAAATTTAAGGCAATTAAAGACTGCTTGTTATCTTGTCTATGAGAACAGGAGAAGAACTTGTACAGCAACGAGCACCTTGACAAAGATATTTGTTTGGCCAATGGAGTGTGGCGTTAATTATCACAAGCTGATTAAAGGCGCCGAGCGGGAATGGATGTCGTTTGTCTTGCCAGCCTTAGACACTACAGCAGCCAGCCAGGGTCATTATTTTAGGGGCCTTTCTGAGCTATTATTAGAACTGGGACTGGTTTCCCAAATGTTTTTCAGCGCACAGGTTTGCTCTATTTTACGGTGAGTCATTGTTGCAGTGGAATATTATAAGATACGCAGTCAAATGTCTTATCACAGGCAGGAGGGTAGAAATGTGTGCAGAAAAGGACAGCTTGAATCTCTCAGTTGTGTCCTATCCACGATGGAGTGGACTATTTTTCACTTTTCTTAAAATGAGTAATTATGGTCAAGTAAGTAAACAGCCATGTGCCTGCATGTAGATGTGAATATATTTTTTTTCCGATGAAATAAATTCAAAATAAATGAAAATATTGTTAGTACACATGTTTTTTTTCATGGAAATATGTAGTGATTCTGAAGTTAATTTGAAATATTATTCATCAGTAAACCAGAGTGACTCCAGGTCTATGAAAGTGTGTACTTTATCTATTAAACGTATGTTTCTTAAGGTTTTGTTAATTATTGCTGCGTTTTCAGTAGTGAAAGTATTCTCAGCATTATTAACACTGCAGTATATAACTATGCTATCATATGTAACAGGACAACAACAACAAGCTGCTGGCAAATTATCAAAACAAAGAGTTAAATAATATTACTCTATATTGAATCATTTGGTCTTTATACTAACGTATTAATATGTTTTCAAGTTTTGTTTATGTAGTGAAATCCATAGAATAATAACAATAATTATTATTTACTATATGATCTCTGTTTACTTACAAAATACAGCATTTTACTGATTAATGCATTTTTGTTGGTATATTTTAATTTTAAAGTTTTTTTTTTAAGTACAAGGTATTGTAGTATGGAAACATTCTGGAAAAGTACACTGAGTTCTTATGTAGCAGAGTTGTGTAACCTAAAATAGTTCAGCCAAGAAAGACTATATTTAGTTAAGTTGTCCATATTTAACAGCTAAATGGTCCACCATCTCTCTTCTATATTTCTACTCACCTGCTATGCGTCTCTTTTGTCCTTCTCTCCCACTCACACATGAACCCACAACCCCCCCCAACACACACACGCAAAAATACAACCCTCCACACAAACCCTCTCAAGGCCAGGAAAACATATATGCCCATTTTCCTATTTGATTGCGTGTCAGCGTGGGGAGGAAGGGGGACAGGTGTGATGCATAAAATGACCCTGCGACTCCATCACACGCACGACAGCTTTATGGTGAGGAGGTGTTTCAATCACGCTACTGCCCTGGAAGGCATCAATCAATACACACACGGAGACCCACACACACACGCACACACACGCACACACACTACCAACACACCAGTACATGTTAACACATTCACATCATGATGGGAGGAAAAGGGCAGCAGAGCAGGTGTAGTGTAAGTGCAAACTTTGCTGCAGGCATAAAATATTCAACTTGAACTCAGATATAGGATTTTATTTATACATTTTACTTGATTAATTATTGGAGAAGGTCCTCGGGCTTCAAATATTCATGAACGTAGATGAGAAATAACATGTGACATAGATTATACGATTATTATAAGAAGTGAAAAATACATAAAACCTTTGTCCTGTGATGTGCACAATGCAGCATGTATGTTTTCAACATCAAGGTAGCAATTATCAAATAACTAGTATATTATTAGTCTGTCTTTAACCCTCTAATCAGCAGCTAATTAATTCTATTGTCCCTTAGTGGCTTTTCAGCGAACCTGTTTTTATGTTAACAGCATGTTACCAAGTATAGTAAAAAGCACTGTGGGATAGATCTTTCTCCACAACTTTTATGGTCTAGAAAGGCTGCCACAGACCAATCAGATGTGGATTGTTTGTAAGTCTGAAGAGTCACTTGCAAACCAAATAACTGTAACAATGCTTTCACATAAAAGTGTCAGTATACATGAGAGGTAAGTGCTCTGAACATGGAGGAATAATTGCTAAAATAAAATTGTTATTTTTAGCAACGCCTGACATTACTGACTTGCTGCTGTGCTGGAAGTACCTACTATGGTATAATACAATTAAAAAATCAACTAAACAGTGTAAGGAGACTCGCCCTCTCTGAAAGAAGTTTTAATGCTCCACAGTTAAGAAAGCCGCATTACCGGTGTACTTGATTCCAACATGAGCGGACAGCAGATACACATCTACGTTCACACCTGTGTCTATCATGTGTCTCCAAGGTGTCCAGCTGACCACTTGTGTTCAGATTTCATTACTGCCTACACCACTTCTGCGAGAAGGTCAAAAGGCCCCACACACAGTTATTGTGTCAGTCTGTCACCAGACAAATGCCAGATGTTGCAAACAGCATTTGGACCAAATCTTGTGCCCAGATAGAGATTAGGCCTCTAGATTCACCTGCATTACAAGAGAGTACATCAGTGTGTCTCTCTATTCTGTGTCTTGGTGGTTGTTTACTCGTATTTAGTGCAGTTCACTTGAGATCTGACCACCCAGGACACATTTTAAAAACCAAGCTTAAACATCTTAAACCAGAATTTTAGTTTTGACCTGATGGTGGTGCCAGGTGAAAATTTAAGAAGGCATGACCAAAGGTATCAGAGATCATTCTGAATGGCTAACCCCTAACCCTAATCCATTGATGTTTGTACACTTCTCATGATAATTCATTTAACAATAGTGACACTAGAAGAACATGTAAACTCAAGGACTGATCATCTGAGAACCGTGACTGTTTCATGTTCTGTGCCAAACCATGCAGTAAATTCTGAGATATTTCACACTGATGGAAATCCATGGAATTGTTGTTGAGATATTTAGGCCAAAGTGGTGGGCTAACCAACAGATTGACATCATCATTTGTAGAGATGTTTAGACAACACTAATCTGCTGTTTGGAGCAGTTTATTTTCTGGTTTTCATTTTCTGTCGTGGGTGAATATAAATGTCATGTCTTGCAGTTCATGGTGTCATATTGCTGCCACTATTAGTTACTGCATCGCTTTGAATTTGCCAAGTTTAATGCAATTAATTATTAACCACTTTTGCACAGAAGATTCATAACAACAAAAACAACGATGATCAAAGCAACAGGGCAACAAAGGACCGGTCAAGTTAAATTAGACCAAGGTTGTCCAAAAGCACAGTTATAATATCATTGATTTAGAAGTGTTAGCAACTTGGCCCCCTGCTGAGAAGATGGGTGGGACTATTATTAACCAACATGTCTCAAAGCAAAAAGACATAAAGGGATGTATGAGCAGCATTTGGAGCAGCATTGTGGTCCAGTGAGTAAGGAGACCTTCAGCTGTAAAGCTCCGAACCCCACCCCCACCGTACTTTGTTGTCAGGTGTTCACTTTGCTTTATTGTCCTTGAACAAGCCCGTGAATCCCTACCAGCCTCATGGGTGTTCGTCTGCAGGTGACCCTGCACTCTCCCAGTGCCAGTGGAAATGTTTGTTTCACCTTGGGACTTTGTTGCAAAGAATAGAAATTAAATGCTCTATCATGAACATTTGATATATTGTTTGAATATACCACCTTGGCTGAATTGACCCCAGCTGTGGATGTTATAATACTTTTGTTCTCTTAGAGTCATGTGTGTCTGACAAGGGAAAGAGCAGCAGTTATAAAAAGTCACACTACCTTCATGCAGCATGTGTGGGACACGCCTATACAGCTTCCCTTTTGCAACTGCAATGAAACACACAAGTGTTGCGAGAGGCAGTTCGCTGATGTGTGTTTAAGTGTGAGAGAGGAAGAGATGGAGAAAGGAGGGGACGGCATCGTACATGCATGTGAGTGTGTGTTTTTGTGTGTGTAGTGAGGGGTTAAATGAAAGTCAGTGTGCACACATGGGGCATCATAAGCAGACAATGAAAAATGAGAGTGGAGAAGCTGTACAGCTAGTTTCCCTGTGGGAACAGCTACAAGCAGGCGTACGTACCTTTGGTGATAATCGCTTTGTGTGTGTGTGTGTGTGT
>JAOXYL010000105.1:15502774-15515554 GCA_028564955.1 Terapon puta
TGCCAAACATATTCACATCATATACCTTGGTAAGGGCGAGTGTGTGTGTGTGTGTGTGTGTGTGTGTGTGTGTGTGTATATGCGTGTGTCTGTACATGTGTCTGGTCTCATGGAACATTATTATTATGACTAAGTCTGGCGCCAGTCTGTCTTTTTAGTCTACACACACACACTCGTACACACACATAGATAATGTGATGGGAGTATAATGTTGCACTCTGGGAAATGCTGCATCACACAATTATAGATGGACGCTCTCTTCTCCCTCCTCTCTCAGACTCAGACGCACACACACAAGCCCACTCCTCCCACAAGCTTACACACCACCCCCACTCACCGGGGACTTAATGCTGACATCATCATTTTATTAGATGTGTGTGTGTGTGAGAGAGAGTGTGAGATTTTCTTTTATTATGGTTGCTTGTGTGTATTTTCTCCGTACCCCCCATTATTCCAGACGAATGTGCACCTGCCCTGTTGCCCCATAGGGGACCCGTGGCGCCATAGTGGCGAGGGCACAGTGATCATCTGCTTCCTGCTAATTGCCCTGCTGCCCCACAAGACGCAGGGGAGCTAGCTACTAGTAGGCCCAGCGTGCTCAATCTAGCCGAGACCCCTCTGGGATATATATGGGGCATGTTTTACTTTTTTTTCTGCAATTGAGGAGGGATTCTGAAAAGCTTACAGTATAGTCCATTACAGCATTTTTTCTGATGATGTCCATGACATAGAGTATCTGAGAGATGACTAGAAACTGCTAGATAGTTTTGCTATCTCTTTTGAAATGCTCTTTGCAATGAAATTATATAATTTGTCCATCAGATTTTGAAGTTCTAGGAGTGATATTGCCTTTAGTTATTGCTGTTTTTTTTTACTCTTTTCCCAACAAGCTGCATTATTCAGCAGTTTTCCCCAAATTTCTGTTTGTTCTCACAGAGCAAAGTGGCTTTTGTGTAATGTAGTGGTAGAGTTGATTTTATAAAAAAAAAGAAAAGCACATTTCTCTCTGAGTTTTCTACTTTTACCTCTGAACAGGTCACCTCTCACTCACTCAAAGGTGTGGCCCTCTACTGGTCTATCCAGGCACTGGCACACTGCTCAGTAGTGACGTTGTGTGTTTCCCTTTATTGAAAAGCACATCGGAAACGAGCTGGGGATTTAATTTTGAGTTGACTTTATTTGTCTGCACATATTTAAGAAATGCTAAATTAATGAAACATATTGCGCAGTTGTGATTAAAACACCCTAGGGAGTTTCTTAAATCAGATTCTCAGGGTACAATCAGTCTTAAGATGACAAATAAAAACTGCAGTAGGGACTTAATGATGAAATAATAGGAAAGAAAGAATGAAATGAAAAATGATGTATATTCTTTATATCTTTTCCTCATTGTACTCCAAGTACATGAGTTAGATCAGCCACTGTAAATCGCCCAGTAGTTTCATCTCTGTGTGCCACCTCAGGGGTGATAAAAGTATCCCCTGTGAATGTATGAGTGCTGTACATCTTTCGCATTTCTACCAAATTTAGAGCGGAACAGATTAGGAGTGTAAGATAGAGGCGATGACTGGGGCACACAGTCGTATTTACATTGCAGACATTTACATCATAAAGATTTCGTTTCTGCTCTTATCTTGGTGACCGTGGTGAGTGCATCGTGGGAGGGGTGTTAGTGCTGAGATTATTCCTCTGACAATTGAATAACGATACCAGAAAAGCCAGAAAGTTGAAAAACTTGCACGAGGTGGTTGCCGTTTTGTCAGATATACAGTAAATTAGACTGAGAAGTGGAAGATATTGAGAGAAGGTGACATGTGAGAGAGATGAAATCTTTCCACACAAGGACAGAGGCGCACGCAGACCAACAGACATACACAGATAAACACAAACAGCCACACACATCCACTCCCTCTGTATTAGACATATCAGCAGAACAAACTGGGTTACCCCTATAAACATCAAACGTGTTTTATTTAGATGAGTCTCCAAGATTTATGACTGCTTTCAGAATTTTATGGAAATAACTTCACATTTTATGTCCGCTGCATAATCCGAACTCAGGTGAAGCGCTTTGTGTGTGATCTGATTTGAGCCGACTTCTTTCGGGCTACATCACCTTGAATTCCATGTCGGCTGAAAAAAAAGGGGGAAAAACTAATTAAGTCATTAATTTCTTCAGTAATCAATATGTCTATATGGGAGATGAGACAGCTTTTTTTTTTCAAATACCTCTGACAGGAAGTGGTGTAAAAGGCCACCTGGTGCGTGTACACCTCCTGGGTGCTTTGATGCAGCCATCAGGTAAGAGTGTCTTATTGTGTCATGTTTCAGCCTCATCAGAGGGCTGTTTCTGACCTGAGAAGTCTGCTAACGGCCTGTTGTCTCCACAGGTGTGCGAGTCCCAGCTCTCTCATTACAGGAAAGGCCATAATTCACAAGTATTATTGCTTCCTGCAAAACCTTACCACTGCTAGTCAGAAGACCCTACCGGTGGCATTAATCTCGGCTATTTCACCTGGTCGTAAGGTGCATCATCTCGCCTTAATGCTTACACACGAGCGTGCGCCCTGCTGAAAGTTGTAGTCGACCTCCGAAAAACACTGAAAATGCGGCGCCACCACACTCCACGACTTCCTCCTGCTCATGTGGTGCTCTCTGCTCACTGGTTGTGCAAGTTCATCCCAGTCAAACAGCAAGTCCTCGTAAAGCCTCCTTCTCATAAATATACTGTACCGACACGTACAATATACAGCGGACCAAATTACAAAGCCAAGCACAGGTTGCCTAGTAACAGTGTCTCCAGAAAGCTTTGTTGCAACTTGATTTGCATCCAAAAAAGATCGATGGATGCCGCAAGAATATATATCCCACCATGTTTACACAAACATGCACACAGGCTCATGTACTCACTTCCCCACACATGAATATACATTGCCGCACTCTTGATACTCTGCGGATGATTCGGAAGCTGTTATCTGCCTGACTTGGTATGCAAAACAAGAACACGGGGCCGTGTTTTAAAAACAATGAGCCTATCTAACATCTGGCATCATTTTAGAGTGCCAAGAAATATTGCCTCTTCAATTATTGGCGTAGTAACACAGAGGGAGTAAAGAAATATGTCATTCAGTGTGAAATGTTTGCCAAACGGACTAACTATGCGCCTTAAATGAGCTGGTGGGGTTCGGTGGAGCTTGACAGCTGAACGCGTATATTGGAAGACATTTAACCTTCGTAACAGTTGACAGGATGAACGTTTGACAAGCTGAAAGAGACAACAGTGAGGCAGAAAATAAAAGGGAGTGAATGAGTGTGTGTGTGTGTGTGTGTGTGTGTGTGTGTGTGTGCGTGTGGGTGGGTGTGTGTGCGTTTGAGCATCCAGGCCTTGTGCGTTTTGTCCTGTATGCTTTATTTATTTATTTTTTTTTTTGACTTTGCCTGTGAGAGTGCTCAGAGCGGCCGTGATTGGCGTGTCCTCTACGCTTGATTGATTAGAAAATATAGACAAGATGTCGCCCGTATGAAAGCTACCAATTTATAAGCCTTCATCTCAAAACTTCAGAGAGACGCCGGTGCCATCAAAATCAGAGCGGGAGTTTGTAGCTACCAATGGTTCAGAAGTAGAAAAGCCCTGGCAAGCAAAGTGACACCTCGCTAAAGGCTGCCTGCTAGCTCTGTGAAATCCTCTCCCTTATCATTCTCCCCTTGTCTCCCTCCTTTTTTTTGTCCCTTTTTCTCTGACTTTGTCTCTTTACTTGTCTCTTTCTCTATTTGTCAGCCTTTGTCTAGTATTTCAGTGTCTCTATTTCTCGTTCTTTTTCTCTATTCTGTAAAGCTGCGATGAGACACTCTGGCAGTTAACTTGTCCCTCAGCTCGTTGTCAAAGGAGTGACCTTGATGTGGCGCGCACACCGTTTGAGTTTGCTGGTTCCTTTCAGCGCGGGACTCTTTGCATATTCCTGTTTGTGTGTGCGCGCGTGTGTGTGCTTCCGCGGCTCTGTAATCACTGAATTGTAAAACCATGTGTGAGCGCGTTATCATCCGGGGAAAGCTTCTCCATTTTTTTTCCCTTATCCCATGCAGTGATAATTCTGTTTGGGAACGACGGCACTGTACCACGTCAAGAGATGGGCAGGGGAGAGGCACAGGGAGGTACCATTTAGATAAAACAAATTGCCAGCTGCCGAGCAGGAGCAGCCACCGCTTAGGAAAAAAAAAAAAAAAAACCCAAAGGGACTGTGTGCATTAGTGTGCATGTGCCAAAGATTTCGTGCATTTTTATATTTGCGTGCGTGACTGCGGTACCTAAAGCGTCTCCTTCAGCCGGCAGCTCGGGCCTTCCAGGCAGTCTCTTTCCGTAAGAAGCCACCAAGCTATTTTCTCTGGCTTATAACTATAACGCTGTGATGGGACAAGCAGCAGTAATTAAAATCAATAGCCAGGACTTTTCCAGTCTCCGGCAAGGTCACATGCCGGCCAATAGAGAGAAAGAGGAAAAATCGTGAGAAGTGCGATTGCATGGATGGGCAGAGCCAAACAGGGAAATATGTAAAGAGGTGAGGTGTCATCTTATTTTAATTAACCTGTACCTCAGAGGGCTGCCACCACAGTAATGCACTAGAGCATGTGATTGTGTGTGTCGCGGTGTGTGTGTGTACATGTGTCTTTTAGTGTGTCACATGACCTTACCAGTCAGTTTTATTCACAGTATGCTGTAATTCGCTGGATTTTGAGAATAATAGTCATGTACAAATGTGGGGAAAGGAAATTGCTGTAATTTTATTTCCCTCCCCCAAGATAAACCATCTTTCTTGTTTTTTGTGATCTCCTTCTTTGTCCAGCTGTAAGATGAGGATGGCGAGCCGGCTCCAGTGGGGAGGCTGGGTGTGGTATAGCTTGCCACCGGCTGCATTAGTATTCTGCTGAGATAGCCACATGCAGATACATTCTCCTCTGAAGGAATAATCAGCCCTGGCTTTCTCTCCCTTCTTCCCCTCTGTCTAAGAGAGGCTGAGTGATTTAGCTTTTTGTTTTCCTAGGTACCTGCAGGGACATCTTCAAGTGTTTGAAAATGCATGCGAGTGCGTTCACTATGCATTTCGATGCGAGTCCGTCGCCAGGCCTGATGTATTAGGTGTCTGAGCAAACACATAAAACTCTCATGTGTCTCCTTTTCTGTCCTCACTCCTCAGAGGTGAGTCAGAGAGAGAAGTTCGCATCAGAGTCAGAGTTCGCGTGGTGCAGTCTGTCCTGTTTGTTGATTATCAGGTCCTGTTCCTATCACGGCCGCGATAGCATCTTCATCTGATCTGTTGCCAGAGACGCTAGCTCAGTAGCCGGCCCCGCAATCACACAGCCGCTACGCTGCTAGCCGCCGCCCTTCCCGTCTATCTCCATATCAGGCCCAGATCTGCCATCGCCTTGCTCGCTCATCTTCTCCTTATCTCCTTATTCCACCTTTCTCCCCGCTCCCAACACCCCAAACCCACCAGTCAGTCAACGTCCTCGTCTTCTTCCTCCTTTTATCCACCTCTCTCAGAGCGTCTGCCAGAGCTGCTACGGCGGCACTGTTGTTCCCCATGCTTGGTCTTCCTCGTGTAAACTGTCAAGGCGGAGTCGGTGAGTGACAGTACAAGACGGGAAAGATTTGGTGGAAGAAAAGGGAAAGGTGGAGAAGGGAGGCAAATGCAGTCACTGGTACATCATCCCCCTGATCGTGTCTCAGTGGCTTTGGCTAAACAAGAAAAGAGAGGAAGGCAAAGACAAGCGTGTGAAGAGTCGGAAAGTAAAACGAGGCGAGTAAGCAGAGAAGTTCTGTGGACTGCAGCAGTACTGTCCAGTAGGCCATCGATCCTTCATGAGGCGCTTGGATCAGTCAGCTTTATTTTGCCCCGGGCCCGGCATGCGGCATGCGACACGCAATTCAGCAAAGAACACAACCATCATGCACAATGGAGAAAAAAAAGTGCACATTACAACATTACAAAGACAGTACAGAACAAGATATACCAAACAGCAGCACACAAATTAGATGCTTACCCATTTTGCTAGAAAAAGAGCAACACATTTCTGCTTTTCACTAAGATGGCAATTCTAAATTACACATCATGCAACAACACTGCAGAATACAGTGGTGTCATGGGTGTCATAATTAAAATCTCTTGTGTTCATTTGGAAATTGCTGCTTTTTAAAATGCAAAGCTGAATGCCACATTTCTTACTGACAGACAAATTGTTATGCAAAACTCTTACTCAGTAAAGTTGTGGCAGAGGGGCCGAAGTGAAGGCCAAGAAGAGTGACATATTAGGTATAAGGTCATAGGTTGTGTTAGGTGAGCTTCAGTGTTCAATGTTGAAGCTTGTGTTTTCCTTGCATACATACAGTAGTTGTCTCTCAGTTTTAAAGAGAATTTAAAGTCACACATTTACCCAAAAAAGTCCAATAAGATACCAAACAGCCTTGAGGATGTACAACTATTTGAAAAGAGAGAAAAATTTGAAATATCAAGTAATTAAGACTTTTGCCTATAATTTATCAAGTCAACAATTTATCAGTCTTTGTAATTTAATTTCATTGTTTTGCTGTGCACATTTATTTTCATTCTATCATTCTATCTATCAATGACATTTTCTTATGGCTGTGCTTCCAGGGTTTGCTTTAAATGATAAATGCCAAATGCAGTGTTTATATGACAAATGATGAATCACAAAGTGCTGGTTAAGGATCAGAAATTGTTGTTTGTTTTAAACCAACTCTTAAAAAACAATTACCTCTAAATTTAGTTTTTTTTATAATTGACCAGAGAATTACATAGTCATATGTCACATATAAACTAAACCAATCCATTTTATGTGTTGGTTTGTTTTAACATCTGCCTCTCACAAAATAAGAACCTCACAGACTCTCCAAGAAGCTTGACTATCAGTTGATATCTCCTGACTTCCCTCAGTCCTTGTACTTTGCCGGCTGAACTCAACATCTCTGGGAGACGAAAACGTGACAAGTTGATGCAACTTCTGCGTTACGATTTCTCAACTCTCTCTGTGACTCTTGAGTCACTGTTTCGTTCACACTTTCTGCACTTTCTTTCCTTCGCTTGCAAAATTACTGTGCTCACAATGTTTCTCATATCTTCACCAGCCTTAACCCTCGTAGACCTCATGTTCTTACTTGTCCTGTAAATGACGTGGTCTAACGTCTCTATAACGTGTTTGTGTTTTGCTGTTGCAGGCAGAGACTTCCCGCCAAAAACGTGTACTACTACCGTTGCCCTGATCACCGGCGCAACTATGTCATGTCCTTCGCCTTCTGTTTTGACCGAGAGGACGACGTCTACCAGTTTGCCTACTGTTACCCCTACACCTACTCCAGATTGCAGCACTACCTGACCAGCCTGGAGCGCAGGAACCTGCCATACCTGCAGAGGGAGCAACTGGGACTGAGCGTGGTGAGTTTGGAGGTGGGAAGGGGCTGTGAGCAGGGGGAGAAAAAAGTGTGTGTGAGGTGGTAGTGATTATGGCTGGAGCAAAGAAGCCGAATGGTGGTGAAGATTAGGTTTGGAAGGGTTGCAGTGTGTGTGTGTGTGTGTGTGTGTATGTCTGTGTGTGTGTGTGTGTGTGTGTATGTCTGTGTTTGTGTGTGTGTGTGTGCGCGCGTGTGCGTGCGTTCAGAATAAGGAGACCCAGATTGGTAACTTAGGTGTGCCTGCCGGTCATAACTTCAGCCTCTCATGTTATTATTAGGATTGTTGCACTCTGAGATGACGGACTGTACGCCTCTGGGTGTGTGCGTGTGTATGTGAGTGTGCGTGCGTGTGTGTGTGTAAATGACTCTGTGTGTAATCAGCAGAGCTCTCACCTCGGCAGTAGGAGCTAGTGTATCATACACGCTGCCTCCAGTCTTGTCTGCTCTTATCAAATAATTGTAGGAGAAAAACTCATTAGAAATGCTTGAGAGATTACGACTTTTTCTTCTGTCCTCCAACATTTGTCAGAGAAAAGCTTCCTGCAAGGGCGGGGGGCAGCATGAAAGTACAGGTATTTGTGAGGAGCACCTGACCATAAAATTTAGAAACCTTGGCATGAAATGGCTGAAGGTCCAGTTAAAAAAACAAAAGAAATACTTCTGTAGATAACAGATCTGATGACTGACAGTAAAAATGTTAATATAAAATACAGATAAATAATCATTAAAAGATTGAACTGTATAAGATTGATTTGGTGACACTAGTAGTTAGTTGTTGTAGAAAAAGGTTTGTTTTGCTGCAGGTCCCCCAAATTCTGTTGGAAATATCATCAGCACTTGGGCTTAAAAAAAGTATCAACTCTGTCAGAAACCAGTGCGCATGTTTACAACCCAGCTGACCGCACCACGCTGAGAGAATTAAAAACCATCTAGTGGTTCGCCAGTGGAACACTTTTAATGTGAAGCAGCAGCTGTAAGCGTTCAGTTTGCATTAGCAGCAACTTAATACAGCTCTGATCCAGAGATAGAGAGTGATCAGTGAGCGTGGAGGCCTCTATCAAATAGATAAAATTATGAACAGTAACGTAAGAGCACATTGATGCATTGTGCCTGTAATCCCTTGTGTGCATGTAGCTTGCTTGAATCCCACTGAGGAATGGCAGACCTCCCCACCCACAACAATACTATAAAAAGTGGTAATTACTGAATATAAATACATTGGATGGCTATTGCTAAAGAAATGTTGACCACAATTATATAAAATAGGGTTTGATATAATTAAAACAAATGTAATATTGTGTTCATTATTATTACTGTTATCCATTATTTCACTAAATTGTTCTGTGTAACGTTACATATTGTTATTTCCAATACATCTAGGTCCATCTATTTACCTATCTGAAATGTAATGGATTATAACTTAAAATATGGTTTCCTTCCAAGGTTATAATCACTAATCACTGTTTCTCACTTCTGTTGTTAATTCTTACAACTATATCTATGTCACTAGACAGCCAAATTAATAAAAAAACAGCATGCAAAACATCATGGCAATGTGAAATATAAAATGATTCAAAGACCAGGAAGTTAAGTGTTAGTGTGTCTCACTAATCTTCTCTCTCCATCTGTACCACTACTGCGTTGTGTATAACACAGCGTAAATACTAAGCTTTACAATTCTGCCTGTGCGGCACACTGTTTTTGCTTTATTTTTAAGCCACATCATTTGTCTGAGCGAGACAGAGGGGAACAGGGAGAGGACAGACTCGCTTGGTTTGGCTCACAGAGTCAGTATTAGTATTCATAGTCATAGAGAGGTTTTATGGCCGTATTTTTCTCTTTATGTTCTCTGGGCCTGGGTGGCAGACAGCCCAGCCCCACCCTCTCATATCTCTTTCTCTGTCTGCTTCCTCTCTTGCCGGTACCTTCTCCCCCCTCTCTCTCTCTATCTCATGCACATATGCAACTCCACACACACACACACACACACACACACAGGTCAGAGGGGAAGGGATGAGAAGGGATGAAGAGAGCTTTCTGGCTGCATCAAAGTTTAAAGGCGGATTGCTGCCGTTTCCAAGGCAGAGTCTTTGCAGGGACACCACAATAGCTTTAACCTTCTAATGGGTACAGTTATCGCATAAGGATGGAAATAAGAGCCAGGGCCATTTGCACTGGCATTCTTCTATCTTGCTGACTAATTTGTTTTCTGTAATGCATTCCTCTGAACAAAATCTCTGCCATCCAGCCTGCACTGGGAGACTCAGATACTGTAAAAAAGGTCAGCTCTTTTTCATTTTTACCTCCTGCTCTCTTCATCATTATGAATCAGTTGGTGTTTACAGAATTATAAGGTAGGTATTTGTTTTAATTATCTCACTCAAACCGAGATTCACTGGAGGGAGTGAACTGAATTTAATGTGTAAATTAGACTGAAACAGACGGAATTCACTTCAGCCAGATTGTACAAAGTCACTTTAATTGAGAGAAGAAGATAGAGGGACAGAAACAGGGAGAGAGATGTAACAGTTCTGGGATGAATGAAAAGGGCAAGCCAGGAGGATCTGAATATCATTTCCAGATCAGCCTCTCAATTCTCAAATCCTTCACTTTCACTCACACTCAAACTGCCAATTGAGACTTTACAATAAGAGTGGAATCCACCTGTTCAGGAAAGCTACTTTCATTTTTTACATTTCACAGCGGGCAGGAAATCCCCAGATTTTTTACTCCTGATTATCTTACACGATGACACCTAACACACCGACATAGAAAGAGAAAAGGGACTCACGATTGGCTAGATGAGGTGGGATATCCTGATGAGGATGCACAGCTAGTTGGTTCACCATAAAAGATTGTTTAATAGATACTGGTGTCTAACATGCTGATAAAAGTAAGATTGTTAACACCGTCTCCGCATACGTAATTATGTCCCTCACTTGGTCCTTTTTCCAACAGTGCTAAGCTCACGGTCAAAACCCTGGTGTGTCGTCTCATTCCAACCTTAATTTTAAAAAGCATATCAGGGAGGTTGTCCAATCTTGTTTTTATCATCTAAAGTATACTGACTATCTGTTCTCCTTATGAGCTTCAGAGACAGAATCCATCGTACAAGCCTTTATTTCTTCATGTTTAGATTATGGTATTGATCCCTCTCGAAATAAAAAATAAGAATAACCCCAAATAACTACAATTTTGACTAGGAAGTGCACCATACTGCTGAAAAAGAAGGAAAGAAAAATATTACTCAGTTTTTTATGTCTTTACATTGGCTACCAGTTTGTCATAGATTATCTCATTACCGTTAACACACTTTATGGTCTGGTCCCACACTTTATCTCCAAATTACTGTGCCCTCATCAACCTACACATAGTCTGGGATCCTCGGGCAAGTTCCTGTTGGCTGTTCCCGTGTCATGGTGCAAGACTGAAGACGGTCGAGCTTTAAGAAACTTTATTTTAATAACTACTCAAAGAAATAGTTTGACATTTCGGAAAATATCCTTATTTGCTGTCGGGTGGAGAGTTAAGGGGCAAGATATTTTTCATGCATAGCAAGGGAAGCTTGCCAGGCTTTGTCCACTCGTTACAAAATCCCCCCCACCAGCACCTCTAAGGTTCACTAGTTAACACATTATATCTCGTTAAAACAACAGTTTGCGTTTTACGAGGGGTGATGTGCCAGCCTATATCTTGGCCGGGAGCAGTTGCCAGGCAACCATTGGATATTCCAGGTACTAAGTTTGTGCTCCCTGCAGTAAGATAAAATGGCAAATTGTCTTTTTACACTTTGCTTTTATACATATTAAACAAACAGGTCAACCTGTGAGCTTTTAGAGGTGCTGACAGTTTGTTAACTTTGGGCAAAGTTTGGCAAACTGCTGCTTTCTGCTGTTTTGGTCCTAAGCTGAGCTCACCAGCTGCTGGCTGGAGCTTCATATTTAACAGACAGATATGACAGACTGGTGCAGATCTTATCTAATTGAGAATAACCATATTTTCCAAACTGTCAAACTATTGCTTGTTTAATTAGTTATCGTCTGTATTTATGTTTGTGTGGAGATTGGTGTATGTATGTGGTGTATATGTAACATGAATGTTTGCTTGCATGAATTGATTGTTTGTTAGATTTTGGTGATTACCTGCCATGCCCGCACCACATTTTTCCATAAAACTCATATAAACACACCCACTCATACACACACATCACCCACCAAGACAAATACCAGGAGAATTTCACTTATTCCCCAGAGGAGAGGGGTTTAGATTCTTCCTGTCCCTGCTCTGCTGGGTTCATGGCCCCGCGTCTGTTCCTCTGGTCCCTGTCTGTCTGAACAGTTCCTTTTGTAGCCCATCCTGACAGTATCTGAGTAAACCTCTCTCTCTCTCTTTCCCCCTGAGGCGTTCATGTCCACAGAGGCACAGAGAAAGAGACAACATGCGTTTGACCCGCTACAGTACTAACAAGGCTCTTTGAAAAGATGCCTACTGCTTCCTTCTTTCAAACTATTTCCTCATTTCTGTACAGTCCTCAAGTGTCCCCCGGCCATCTGGAATAGAAAGCACCTTATTTGCCCACCTTGCCTGTTGACAAAGCGTTTTTTTTTTTCTTTTTCTCACCAATAGGCAGTGTCTGCCCGGGAGTTGCGGAGGCAGCAGTTTGAGTTTTCCTCCTGCTCGCCCCACTGGGGAGGGCAGGGCTATGACACTATTAGTCACCTCTGACACAGCACAGCCTCTGCCTGTACACCAGATGGAAGGAAAGTGTAAATGAGAGACCTCAGGGTGGGGGAGTCGACAGGCCGCTGACCAGCCTTAAGGTTGTCCTAGCCTGCGTGCAACTCAAGACTTGCTCGCCATTAAACTGTGATTCTGTTTACACCCCCACATCAAGTAAGATTTTTGATATCACAATCACAGAGCGGCAATGTCACATCCAAACATTTTTTTTCCCTTCCTTTTTTTTTAAATCTCACAAATCACAGCAAGATTATGATAGATCGCTTGTACTGTGTTGAAGAGAGTCAGCGGTCACTGTCAGCTGCAGTGACTTAACATTACTTAGACTGTTGTGATTGAATTTTAGACCTAATCCTGTCTGCTATCAGTGGTCAGGTACCATGTCTGGGTGTCTGCTCAGTGGGAGTGGAGTCTCGAAGAACAGTTTTTTTTTTTTTTTTCATGTGGGGAGTAAGAGGAGTGGAGTGGAGTGGGCACTGCAGCTATATCTGCCTGGTTACCTCTCTCTCTCTCTCTCTCTCTCTCTCTCTCTCTCTCTCTCTCTCTCTCTCTCTCTCTCTCTCTCTCTCTCTCTC
>JAOXYL010000105.1:15515654-15536938 GCA_028564955.1 Terapon puta
TGGTTACCTCTCTCTCTCTCTCTCTCTCTCTCTCTCTCTCTCTCTCTCTCTCTCTCTCTCTCTCTCTCTGTCTGACTCTCTCCTTCTCTCTCTCTCCCTCCCCTTATCTCTGTGTTTGTACACTGTGTGCCAAGATCCAATCAATAGCCACTCCAGCCGTGGAGAGAGGAGAAGGTCAGCAGCCACATTGGAGGAGCCGGGCGAGGCAAACTGATGGAGACACGGAAACATAGGAAACACGCCAAAAGCAAGGCGTTTTTCCTTTTGTTTCCCCTCTTGTGTTAAAGAGAGATTCTAATATTTCAATATGTTATAAAACAATTAGATTAAAATCTGTTTTTTAATTCAATATATAGAGTATGTTTTGAGCTCCATGCCAAGTGCAGGTACTTCATCAGGACTTAAATGTTAGTTTTTCTAATGTAATGTATATAATGTATACATACATATATATATATATATATATATATATATGTGTGTGTGTGTGTGTGTGTGTATATATGTATATATATATATATGTGTGTATATATATATGTGTGTATATATATATATGTGTATATATATATATGTGTGTATATATATATGTGTGTATATATATATATGTGTATATATATATGTGTGTGTATATATATATGTGTATATATATATATATATATATATATATATATATGTATATATATATATATATAGATGCAGTATAATCAGGATAATTAATAATAATTGAGCTGTCTGCAACATTAGGAGCAGCACAATTCTGTCACACTGAATTCTCACTTGTACTGCCTATCTGAGTGATTGACACCATTTATATCTTCTCAGCAAGGGTTTTTCACATCATACATTGTCATCAAGCAATGTAACAGGATCCATTGTGACGAAGTGCCAGTTTTAATTACAGTAACTAATTAATGCCAACTTTTTTCTGAAAGCGTACTCTGAAAGCCGAGTTCTCAACACCGGAGCTATTCTGTGAATGGCTGCGTGATTGGTTTGTAATGAAGAGAGCCCTCCAACTACTGACTGCCTCCTTCAAAGGCCAACACCTGAATAGCCAATCAGCACTTTATCATGTGGATGAGGTGATACTGCAAACTGAAACCACATGAGAGATGTGAACATCCACTCTGTATTGCGGTAGTGAAGGGACAGTCCAGACTGGCCCGGTCTGTTTACTGCAGACACAAACAGATCTGATCACATCCAGTTTATATGGAAGGAAGAAATTGCATATGCGCTACCGTGTCAGTGTCTGTCACTACGGTATCACATACAAATGAGACAGATGGGGCGAGGCAGATGATTAGAGTTTTTAGCGATATATCCCCCAAACTTAGATCGTTTTGTAGCTTTGTTAGCATATATTCAAGACAGACACAAGCACTTCACCAGTCAAGCAAGCTGGCACCACTCAAGTAAGTAAACTGCTTTTTCCCAAGCTGAGAGGTAAACAGCTCAAGATAACAGAGTTTTTTTCCCTTTTAGTGGCAGGCTGTTCATGAATGCATTAGCTGTGGCCTAAACATCAAACAGGGGGGAAAAAAGTATTTTAAAAAGGAAAATGCAAAAGAAAAAGACTAGGCAACTTAAAGAATAACAGCTACATCAACGGGGGGAAATTAAATTTTCACTCCTTACTTTTTTACTTCCTCAACCTCCTAAAGTTCTGATGAAGTTTTTCTTTGTGTTTGTCTTCCGTTTGTTGTTAACTTCATGGGTCCTTGCATTACCTCTTTGCCATTTTGTTTCCCTGCTTTTGCATTTGTCATAAATTGTTCTCTGTTGGCCTCAGGAAGTTTTGTGTTTTCCTTGGCAGCAGCTAACAGGTATCCAGATGAAAGAGCTAGACTCTTTATCATATAATAATATGTTAATCACTGCCTACAGCACCTCGGTGTCAGAACTCCGAGGAAATTCCTCAAAGATGGAAAGGTCATCATTGTATCATTGCAGGTTTCCTGGCAACAATTCTTGTTTTTATGCTGCTTTGTGTTTCGCTTCATTAGTGAGTGACCCTTATTCGATCAGACACTTTCTTACCAGCAAGGCAGTATCTGTTGTCTAGCGCAGGAATCTGAGAAAAAGGTGACTGTCCTTTGGCCCCAGACAGTTGACTAAGAAGGCTGGTCCAGAGGGAGCAGAAGATAAGCGGGTTTATGATCTATGTCCTTACGTTATAGTGCTGTATGGCCTCTTATCTCCAACCAATGGTTCCCCCAGGATACTAGATGCTTTATTACGCATCCCCACCCCTGCATCTCTCCCATCTCGCCGGCGATCAAGAACGCGGTAATGAGGGAGAGCTGCTGAGGATTGGGAGGTGGTCGGGGGTACATTAGGCATGGTTGTTAATGCGTAGCCTACTGTGAAAAGGTGGGCGTGCCGATCGCATGTCTGTGTTCAACTTTACAGTTTTTACACAGTGCAGGTCAACTGTGTGTGCGTGGGGGGAGGGAAGCAGGAGAGAAATAGATTAAAGTATCACAAGTGAAGCTCTGTGAATCTGATGGTGTGATGTTCACGCAGCGCTGACCCCTTGTTGATCCGTATTATAATGTTGGCACAAAAGCACACAGATTTTGGGTTACTCAGACAGAGATAATATTTGTTTTGGAAATTGGAACTTATTCACACCTTAATGGCTTAGCGCTCTGTCTCTTTTCTCCCTGCCTCTGTCCCTCTCCTGCTCTTGTCTCTCCTTTGTTTCGGTGAATAGGAATAGAGCTAATGAAAAGTAGTCTGAAATGGGCTAATGTCTGTGGGCCGACAGTGCTGTGAACTGGAGTTGTGTGGATGGCGGATCGTCGAGAGGAAGAGGAATGTCATTTCAAACGGAGCCTGTGCAGAAGCCAGCAGATACATTTCTCTTTCTTTCTTCCTCTCTTTGTCTTTTCGTGTCTCCCACCTCTTGGGCTTCACAGGCTAATCTATTCACATCCCTGCAGCTGCGTTTGCTGCCGTCTATCTGCCCTCCTCTGCCAATGGATATTTACTCTGCCAGCCTCATAGATGATGCTCAGGATGGAGCACTGAGCAAGGAGCACTCACTCTGTCTCATTTGGGTGTCAGGACTCAGTTCCCCGGGGGTACACAAAGAGGGAACAAAACAGATAGCATTCAAGGCTTTTAATAAATCAGAATACACCTTTCTGACAGTGTAATTGCTTTCCATTGCCTGGCCCAAATTTACCACCGAGCAGGAAAAAGAAGGCAAAGAGGGGAGAAAACAAGTGAAAGTAAAAGACAGGGAGAGGAGAGTAATGCAGAGCAGGCTGTACAGTAGATCATTTGTTTGGGGGAAAAGAATGAAAATTAATGAAAGGAGAGTTGCTCGCCCTCCAAAGGCAGCCAAGCTTGAAATTCACTTTGAGGGAAACTTAATTTGTTGTAAATGGGCAAAAAACATATTACTGCACAGCGCGTAGAGGAGCCGCACGGTGTGTCCGTCTGCTGTGTCTGTCTGTCGGCATGTGTTTGTGGCAGATGAGGACGCTATGCTCTGAATAGCTCAGCTGAGAGGAGGGAAACACAGGAGCCTGTTAATAACTCCAGTAACAGCATTCTCTTTCTACATGACTGCTCTCCAGCACTCCCTTCTAGCACGTCTGAATACAACTCCAGGATGTGGAGAAGAACTTGTCAAAAGTTACTTGTAAGGAATAAAGTTTGGCCTGTTCACTTCAGGTGTGTGCATATGTTTGTGTGTGTGTACATGCTAATGCACGTGGCTTTGTGTGTCTCTCCGCTGGCATTAAAGGATTGGGTTCACATTTGAAGTCTGCCCTAAAATAATGGTGACGAGGGATCGCTTCAGTTATGTCTTGTCCTGTCCTGTGAAAACGGTTGAAATGATGGTGGACAAATGGATGGAAACATTTACATTAACATTAACATTTTCTGTTGTTGATTTTCTGGATGTCTGTTTAAATTACGAGACATGCAAACCTGGCTAGTGTGATGTTTTAGCAGTCCGACTCTGTGAAATTAAGTGAGGATGTTCCAAAGTTAATCTTTTTCAGTTGGAGAGTAACATAAGAGATAATTTATCCTTTAAAGAACAACTTTTAGGCTAGCCTCAAAAACAAACTGGAAACTGTATTTTCTTAAAAATATATTTTATTGCACAGTAGTACAGAAATATCTGCATTGTATTTTTATAAGCCAATTTTTATGTGCACCTAAAAAGTGAGGGCTTTCAGCAACCATAAATATGAACGTTGATGCTCAATTTGAAAGGTTATGTGACATGAATATGCATCCAAGGGAGAGAGAACTGACATGGATTAAGAGAAGTGATGAAGAGCGATGAGAAAAACTAAGAGAGTGACCAGGTTTAGCTAACAAGACATGTTGCTCTGTTTCGCTTCACAATGTTGGAAATGTATTGGTCAGTACCAAAAGTACAAGTGATCCAGTACAGTCAAGAGTAATGCTGCTTATCTGCAACAAAATCGAATCTGCAAGGCTCAGTCTGCTAGGTCAGTTGTCCAACTAACTCTACATTGTGTTAATGGGGTTCAGCACAAGGGAAAGAGTGCGGCTGCGCTCCATTTGGGCTGTGTGCCGCTTCTCACGTAGCAGTGATGGCAGGAAGACATATTTAAAAGTGTAAGTGAAGGCAGATGGCATGTGAAGAGACAGGTATGAAATCTAATCTTTGTCAGCTGATAATCAGTGGCAGTGGCAGAGATGCTGTGATAAACTTTTGTCTTTTCGCTGTTTTTAAGTGTTGCCAGACACCGTACAATGCATCTTCTGTTTGGATCCAATAAATACGAGACTGTCTGTTCATTATTCTGTTTGGCTCATGTTGTCATTAGTATATATTCTTCAGTATGAGTGCCACGTGTCAGTTTGTGTGATTACTTGAAATGGATTGGAAACCAAACCAAAACAGCTCAAAACGGCACAGTGCCAGTCTAGTGTTAGAGAACCCAGGTTTTTTAAAGAACAGTTCTAAGCAGCAACCTGTTCTCTGAATTTCTGCTCTAATGGCTCATAAAACTTGGATATTCATTTTTCAGTGCTCAATTTTTATGAACCACAAATTCAAAGTTTAAATTCAGTTTAAACTTTAACCTTCAACTTGCTCTTTAAGCGTGTGCATCCATGTCTGTGCACGCAATGATGTGTGGCTCCGAGCTAATTTCTATGTTGCATGTATGTATATCGGTTGGTATTTCTGCAGGGTTAGATTACTTTTGAATCCTAGATACAGAGGATTGATCCAGCCCAGTATGCGCAGTGATAAGCTGGAGCCGAAAGCTAAGAAATGACTGACAGGTCATGGTTAAACGGTATGATTGCAGACTTGCTGCAGTTTTATCCTTGCCTACAGTTACAGACCTCACCACTCAACAATCGCGTGTGATAGGAATTCTCTATGAAGCAGATCAGACGTCACATGACATCAAATCCTTGACCCGATCCTGTACTCGGAGCTCTCAGCTTCCATTTCCTCAGTGTTCCCTTCAAGAGGTTGAGAGGGTATGAATGCTTTACGCTCTTACATGCCAAGTGCGTATCTGAAGTCCTCAACCTCAATGTACAGCACTCACTGATGTCCTCTATGGTGCCAAGAGGAGTCGAGATTTATACGTGGTCTAATACAGTATATTGGCCACATTGCTTGGTTGGAGCACTTGGGCACGAGGTGATTAATTACGCTCTCGGCAGGAAAATGGCAGGGAATGTTAATAAACGCAACATTTGGAGGATAAATCAGATCTTTCATGTGGTATTTCCGACCCTCTCCAGGCCTTTGCTCCTCTCTCCAGTCTATTGGCCTCTCACCCATCCTTGGGCGAGGGCTCTGACTCTTCACCCTACCCCAGGCTCAGCCCCTCTGACTCGGGCCAGCAGCTCGCCACGCCTGGGGGGCCTGGAGACCCTCGATAACAAACAGCTCCAGCCAAGCCACCACTGGCCTCCCCACGCCCACACAGGCATTTACCCACCACAAACAAACACCTTGCTCTCGTTCCAAACAGGGTCACCCCCCCTCCTCTTTTTCTTCCCCCGCCCCCCTCCTCAGTTGCACAAAAAGCTTTTCTTTTTTCTTTTATTCTATCCTTCTTTTTTTTTTTTTTACCTGAAGTAAGAAGAAAAAAAAATGAAGGAAGTGACGGGTCCCATTTTTCCTCCACTTTTCTATTCTCTCTCGCCTCTCGTTTTCCTGCTCTTCCACTGCCGCCCGGGCACCAGCCTCTGTGTGTGCGTCTGTGTTTTCTCCCCCATGGTTGAGCGTCAACCTGTGTGTGAGAGAGATGGATGCCAGAGTCCCTTTCTCTCTCCTAAGGCGCCATGTCTCTCCTCTCTCCTCTGCCGGGCTCGTCTGCACCTGCATATTGTGATATAGTGCCTCTGTTCAGCCAGTCGATTGCCTTTAACAGGACTGGGGCACACTGGCCAAATTGAAAGGGATTGCGGCCTGCTTTTCATCAGAGTCACAGCAGAGCAGGGTGCAGGGTCCATGGGGCACAAGGGGGCTTGGAGGAGGTATGTGGGGTCTCTTTTTCTATAGCGCTTTCTCGCTCTCTCGTGATTTCTCCCTCCTTCTTTTTGTGTCTCATTGTTTGATGCCATCTGATGTCTGTGGAAACATTCTGAAGGAAATGAGTATTCTGTTTCCTGTCAATCCATTTCTCCATTTCCATGCAGGAGTCCCTATTGATAGCGAAAGAGAAAGAAAATCAGCAGCAGTCTCAAAGAAAAAAAAAGTCTTCATTTTCCATTTATTTGCCTCATACTTTTGAGACATGTCATATATGTGTTCCTTCTCTTTTCAAGTTGGTCTCCTCAGTTTTTTTGCAGAAGACAGTATATGAAAGGACCCATCTCTCTAATGAATAAATTCCTCTGTGTGTGCTTTAATGAGTAAGCAACACTTAGGTATACTTTCAGCTTGTTGTGTCGCTGGAATGGCAGGCAGACATGCAAATATACAGCCATGATGGTGAAAGATTACCTAAGAAACTGAGGATCATTCCAGTGTAGAAAAAAACTATATTAGTAATAGTATTGATAAAATTAAAATGTTGATCATGTGAGAATGCCATTAATATCATTAAGACACTGTAAATTAGCCCCAAACAGGTCAATAACTACAAGTGAACTGCTTGTGGTGACTGCATGTGTTTTACATATATTACATTTTGCACATTGTTTCATTCAGCTAGCACATTTACAGAACTTCCTTTTGGTTGTTATAATCCTTCTGTCACTGTTTCCTGCTACAACCTGCTGCTGTTATTGTCTGATTTCAGTTTCAATCAATCAAATACGTTTCTTCTAATGTGATCTAATCAAATCAGTGTCTTGAGTTCCTCACGTCTTCCTGCTTTAAAAGTTAGCGGTGGCAGGAATACAGCTTTCACACCAAAAACAAGTCATTTCTGTGCGATCATTTAAAGTTTACTTCAGCCCAATTGTCCATCATGAAGGAAAGAAAGCAAATGCATTCGCTGCTTAGGATAATAGATTGACAATATCCAGACAGATTACTGGTGCCAGTTACACAGGCGAGTGCCTGCATGCTAAGTTCCAAGGGAAAGACATGACTCTGGTGACTGATGGCTTCAAATAGCAGCAGATGTGTGCATGACTGATGGAGACGAGACTTCTTGGGTCCTTCCTCCCTCCTTCCTTCCTTCATTCTCTTCCTACCTTGGTTGCCATGGAAACGGGCGGGTAGATTTGAGATCCCTGTCACCTATTGTTCCTCTGAAGTTGTTAAACTTTAGTGCCCTCATGGTCGTCTCACAGGGACGTGTGAGATCACGGAAAGAGACGGCACGCGTGCAAGCACACCTGTGCTCACAGGAACACAGACATCAAGATATATGCCCTCACAGAGAACACACACACACACATATATATACTGGCAGTGTTTGAGAGAAATCTGCCATCTATTTAGTGTCTTGACCTCAATGTTCATGCCTTTTCTCTATTGACTTTACGAATGGTGAAGGGAGAAGAAGGACCAGGGGTGAAAGAGGACAATAGAGAGGGCACTTGAAAAGGCAATAACCTTTTCCTGCTTGGTGTGTGTCCGATAGAGACTCCCCATAGTACGCCATTGTGGAGCTGTCAAACTGCCTCCCTATGAATTCAATGTGACACTCGAGAGGTACATAACGCCTTGTCTAGGGCTCCTTCAGTGTCCATCTTCATTCATGGATCAATAGTTGTCTTTATTTTGGATTCTTTCTCCTTCCTCCTCCGCCTCCTTCTCTCTCTCCTTCCCCCCCACTCGTCTTTGACAGGGCAGCCTTAAATGTCTGCTTTAACTAGCTGCTCACAGCCCTCCTCAAAACACATTTACATACACATCAATCACGCTGTCAAAGGTAAAGGCATGACGCCGTGTAAAAACCAGAATTGGATTATGGCCTTGTCTCATCTCTGACACTGACTGCTTGGCTGTTGGCTGACTAGACTTTTGATGCACAAGTTAAACAGCTTGAATTGTTTGTTGCTGGTATTTTTCTCATAGTGCTTAGTGTTTACTGCATGCACATTTCAGTGTGCCAAGCTAGGTCTGCGCTGACCAAAGGAAAGTCTTCTTCTGTAACCCACATACTTTTTTATTTTACAACGACTATTTCTTAATATAACATAATAATTCAGACAGCCTGACTTAGATTGAGCTTTTATACAAGTAATGGATCAAGGATCCTGAATACTTATCATCATTAATTTTAAAAACACAAAGATAAACTTAAATCTTGTAAAATACTGAGAACACATTCGGAGGGGGTTGGGAGGATGAATGTAGCTGTGACAGTAAATGAGAATGGCATGAGTGTATCAGCACACTAAACCATATATATGTGATATAAATATAAATGATGAAGCATGAGTGAAGCTGCTGATCAGTAAATATGAGCGTGACTCTACCTGAATTTAAGCCATTTGCGGATTTGGTTTCCTTCTTGGTTGAAAAGACGGCAGCAATGACAAGGGAACATTTACTGTCTGTCAAGAACAGTGGTCTTCCATATCAAAGCTAAACATCCTTTTTCTTAATAGTCATAATTCGCACAGCCACAAAAGGGAGAATCTTGCTGTCAGGTAAATAGATTCTTTTTTTTTTTTTATTGGAGGCACAACCGAGGCTGTTGTTTCTCGTGAGGACAGTCAGTGTGAAATTTTCTTCCACAACACTTAATAAGAAAACTTTAATTAACCAACATCATTTGACCCACTGAATATTTTCATTAAAACATGTAAAGGTCCTCTGAAGTTAGGTTCAAACAGCTGAGCCTGAGGTTAAGTGAGGAGCAGGAGGATCGGGAAACCCTCTGCGGCTGGGCAGACAGCCGCATGTATCACCAGGCCCATCATCATGGCTCATTTGAGTGTTTGATCCTCACAAACACGCTCACGCCTCAGTGCGGAGTTCATACCACCCAGGGGCAGCGTCTCCGCAGCCTATATTGCCAAACACAGTATGGTGAGAAAGAGGAAAGCTTAACCCCTGAGGTATTGCTGACTGCTGATGTATAGCCCCCTTATTCCCTCTCTGAAACACTGGTAATTAACAAATACTACACCGTACTGTAAATGCTATATTTGCTCTAATGTGTGGGCAGGGTGAAAAACATCACAGGATCTCCTGCCTGTTAATTAGAGCATATTTATGGCAATTAAAGCTTCTGCTTTTGCGGACTGGGAGAGACTAACTGAAAGAATTCTTAATGTCTGACCCTGAGATATGTATCATTTAACACGTGCTGCTGTGAATACTAACACTGTCCTCACTTCAAGCCGTATTTGAAACAACTGCAGCTTGTTTCAGGGAATGCAGTTTGAAAGTCAGTCTACAAGTGGATATAGACTCATTATGGTGTCATAGAAAGTTGGCGGTTTTACACCATTGTGACAGTTAAATGTGATGATCTGCCCTGTGTTTTCACTCTGTTCACTGCGTTATGCCACTGTCACACGGCAGGGAGTTTGACCACGAATATTTCACTATCCAATTACCAGGTGAAATTGGCTGTTTAATTTTACAGCCTCAATGAAGGCGCTCTATCAGGGTGATGGCCATTCAGTTAGCCCCCTAACACCACCGCAGGCAGCCCGCTCATCTGAGAAAACTTTCTGTGTGTGTGCGTGTTTGTCTGTCTGCGTAGGTGTGTGTTTGCAAAGTGCACTGAAAAAAGCACTGAAGAAATATAAATCAAGCAAGGTGATGATAACTTTGGCGTTGACACTGTGATCCATCGTCTTGCCTCCGCACTGACTGTTTTCATTTTAGCCAGCAGCAGCCTGCGACTGAGAGGCTTTCTACCAAAATATAATTGTTTAGGAGTAATGAGCTGGAAAAAAGGACAGAGAAAAGGCGAAAAGCGTGCACGCGCGTGAGAGAGCGAGATCTTGGAGAGTGACTATTAGATGGAGAGGAAAAAAACTGAACACACTACGGTAAACATGACCAACAAAACAAGCTGCAATTTGGAAGGCTGCATGTAATGATGGCCTCCCTTCTTCCAGTACCTCTGTTTGTCCATGCAACCACCCTTTACATCAGCAATCAACACACATATCAAGTCAAGATTGAATGTTTAAGTAATGTCTCTAATTTACTGCATTTTGGCTCAAAAATGACTAAAACAATGATTTGATTTTCAAAAGATGATTCTCCACTGTATCGACTGATACACTCAAATTTGTGAATTGTCCAGCACCACAGTTTATGTCTTCCATACTTCAAATAAGCTGAATTTGTGAGCATTAATGTGTTTGGTAACCTGGTTCACCTTTTTTTGCAGTTTTGTGTCAATTTACTCTATTTCTGCTTTGAACAGCAGTCAAGATCTCCTTTAGATACCAAGAGGAGAAAAGGACGCATAAGCTTAGGCAGAAATCCTTATCTGTCTGGGAAGGCACAGGGCATTATGGGAATATACATATACATATGTGTGTGTGTGTGTGTGTGTGTGTGTGTGTGTGTGTGTGTGTGTTTGTGTGTGTGTGTGTGTGTGTGTGAGTTTTCATGTCAACATACTGTATATGTACAAATTTCACAAGTTTTATTAATCTATTTTCCTCTGTAACAGAGGATGTTTTTTTTTTTAGATGGCTCCAACATGACTTTGAGGGCGAGCAAGGGCAAGGAAGAGTTACCAGGTTGGGCAGATAACATTGATTTTGATCAAGACTGAGGAAAGAGAAATACAGGGAGAGAGAGGGAGAGAGAGAGAGATAGACAGAGAGAGAGAGAGAGAGGAATAGGAGCAGGCTGTCTGCAAGACATCAAACTTTCCACTCTTCCTCAGATCAAAATTACCACCTTAGATGGGAATGAGAATTTTAATTAGAACTCGGGGCTATCTCATCTCAGAGTGTGTGTGGAGCTAAAAGACTAATTCCCTCCACACACTCCCACATCCCCCACCCCTACCTTCACAGGCCACTTTGTCCGTTATTTAATAGGCTCTTTGTTATCTATCTACTTGGGTTTGCCAGGTACTTAGAGCCCCTCCATTGGAATATTAGGTATTCTGATGAGGCAGGCAGCTGTGTGCTCCATGCAGATGGTGCCTGCTGTAATCAGCACTCTCAAAAGAACGGCTCTCATATCTCCCCCAAACTTATCCTTTTTATGATTACAAAACACAGGGCCGCAAATTGTTATGAACAAGATAGATATATTTACTGGCAGCATAAAATACAGTGGCGCCCAACAATTCAATCCCTTTCAGGTTGATTCGTATTGCTGAGTGCACTCTCTTAGATGAGGACATTTGGTAATAGGGAGCATGAATAGCATTCAAATTCGCCCTCTCCAAATAGGGTATTATGTGATTGGTAGAATTAGAGACCTTGTAGATATGCTGTACAGTGTGTTCAGTCAGTGTGTTAGGGTGGTTGAGGGCAGAGTCAGATGAGCAGGGTTGCACCGGATCGGGTCAAGAAGCAAACACCGGATATCAGCGAACAAAAAATAGCTCAGTGTTGAAAATACAGGTGGAAAATCTGACAGAGTTGGTACCGTCAGTGACGCAAGATGTGAAAAACCATCTGGCTTGCACTTCCAGTTAAGGCTGTCTCCAGATTTGATTTACACTTCTTAATCAGAATGCTTATACTGTACGATTTTCTTGTTTCAACTTTGCAGTTAGTTTAATAAGGAATTACTGGTCTTGCATGATTTAAGTGGGAAGTGTGGGGCACTATGGTTGTAACAGAGCTCCGCATGATGATCATCTTCTTATTTGTTTTGTATTTAAAATCTGTGGCCTATTACAGATGTCGTAATGCGTTCTCCTCATTCCCTTATCCCACCCGTTTTGTGTGTGTGTGCATTTGAGTATTCCCAACATTACAGAGAATGGGGCAGTAAGCGTTGTCAGGTGTAGGCTGGGACCTTATCAATGAAGCGTCTCAGCCTGTAATTAGCGCTATAATCACCTCCCTAATTCAACCACTGCTCAGCGTCTCACCCAGCTCGCTGCTTCTCTCCCACTCCTCCCCCTCTCCCTTCTTTTCCCTGCCTCTCATACTTTGTTTTCAGACAACACTCGTCTCTCATGCCGCCTCCGTCTCTTTCTTTATCTTACTTTTTTTGGGGGGCATTCTCTCCTCATTTTTACCCCATTCTCTCCCCATCTCTTTCTTCCTCCCAACCCAACACCTCTGTCCTTCACCCGTGTGGATCTCAAGCCAAATGAGTGAATTCTTCTCATTAGCAGTGCATCGGGCCAACGTGCCCGGAGGGAGACAGAGCGATCTTAGCACTGAACAGCTCAGCAGAGCTCTGAGGGGTCAATGAGCTAGTTAAGGAGTGATGTTTGATACTAGACGGTTAGGTGGGGGGTGGCGAGGTTTATAGTTTCCTTCTCTTGTGCAAAGGCGATCTACTTCATATGTATTGGCGAAAGGCAATGTATGCACAGACACACACACACACAGGCACAAAAATCCCTCAAGGGAGTGTGATCTAAGCATTCAATGGTATTAATGACCTTTATCTTAGTAGCACTTTTGCAAACAAAGTTACGAAACTCTTAACAGGGTAAATAAAGTACTTAACAGAGTAATTTAAACCAAAATAGAGGACTTTTAAATCTTCTCTGTCCACTCCACTTCACAGAAGTTCTTCAGGGCTGCACAGTCCCAACAGACCTCAGTCAGTATCTTAATGCAAAAAGAGCCTAATGCTGTTATAATGATATCCGCATTATTGTATAATATCCGTTATAACTTCCTTCTTTTTAAAGTGTTTCTGAATCATTTCTTAATTTGCACACAAGGCTTGAGGCGTGCTTAAGTGGACAGACCAGATAGGGTATGGAGTGGGGTTTTTTTTCTTCTTTTATCATTTTTTTTTCAGTATTTATTATAATGGCTCAGCCAAACAAGCACCCCACAAAGTAAAAATAACACACTGTACTGCTAAGCTTGGCAGAATAAACACATTACTAAACAGTAGACATGCTACAAACTAACAGGAAAATACTGTTTCAAATTGAACAAGAGATTGGGAAGTACATAGAGCATGTGATTGACAAAAGGCAAATAGAAACAGATTGGTATCACTGTGACAAACAATGACAAACTACATGCTGTGGCACCCTACAAATGATGCTTAAATTGAATTACACTAATATTCCATAATATTGTGTGGATTATCATAATTAATGAAGTTGTCTGTTCTTTTAACTTTTTATTTAGTTTGCAGAATTTACTTAACATAGTATTTTTTGCCTGAATGCACAAATAAACACATTAGATCATCATTATACAGTATCGGTTAATGTATCTCGAAATGTATGAAAATTCAGCTTAATTGGGGACATTATCTGGCCTTTAAAGCCTTTCTTGATTGCTGTGCATTTATACTTTATTGGTAGTGCTTTGGTATATTTATACCTCAGACAAATCCATCAGCCTCCTCTCAGGACGAGTTAGACTGGACTCTCCTTCCTGCTCATTCGATGCATCATGTCTGGAAGTGTGCTACTTTTAAAGGGGAGAGTAACTTATTTGATTTGCTGTTGTTGAATCCGGCCCAACGACACGTGATAATATGATATTTTTTCAATTACCTATAGTAGTGCAGTGCAGTTTTTAAAATGTGTCTGTTCGGAAGGGGGCCTCTGCTTGTAGCTTTCTCAAGAATTGCTCATCCAAACAACTCCACACGCGACACTCCACTTCCTCAGGTCCTCTGCAGATGAACATTTCTCAAGAGAGTCAAGGGACAGACAGACAGACAAAGACTCCTTCCATTTATAGTCAGATGTGGTTGCTGCTCTGACCCTCTTTGAGATTGTGCCACAGAGAGCAGCTGTGGTATCAGCTTTGAGAAGAAGAGAGCCCATAATAATGCTGTCTATTCCCAAATAGTTCTGGCCTTGTTTGATTGATTAATTATGTTGTGAAATTGCAAATTACTAGTATTGATGATAACAATAATCTTTTTAAGAAAAACCCATGGCAATTATTCCCATCAATAGAATTTTTAAATAATATGTTCCATCACAGTCTTGCTTTGTGCCTTGGTGTTAGAACTAAGTCACATTTTTCCTCTATTTAACATGTAGTATCGTATGTAAAATATAACATATAACTTTATTTTTATTGGGCTTTATTAATGGGATAAGACAGATGCTACTGTGTCTGTGTGTGTGTGTGTGTGTGTGTATGTGTGTGTGTGTGTGTGTGTGTGTGTGTGTGTGTGGGACTGTTTGTGCCAGTGTCTGTGAGATGATACATACGGTTGTGTTTATTTGTGTTGGAAAGAAGTCAGGAGGAAGTACAGCTGCCTATCTGTGTTTGTGTGTGACTGCCAGAAAAGGCCTGGGGAGATGTATTGTGCGCGTACGCAAACACACACAGACCATAAAGCAGCCGTCATGGGGCCATTTGGCATGTAGCCTTTCTTGCGCTGTTCTGTAATGTGATTTGTCCTGACTATTGATACCCCAAAACGCCCTACTCTCCCCCCTCAACCCTCTCGTTAGCCCCCACCCACCCCACTTCACCCCCACTTCCAATTTCCACACTAACCCAATTAGCATCTCGTCAATAATGCTCAGCATTTCATTTTGCTGCTTTAATTAACAAATTCAATTTGCTCGAAACTGCTGTGAAAACAAATTAAAAGCACGGCAAATTAAAAGCCCTCAGTTCCAGCGGATATAGCTAAGGTGATTACAGATGCGTCAAACGACTGTTTTCTTGTTTGTTTTATCTCAAGAGAGGAAAAGAGGCTCCTGAGAGGAGGGGAGACCTTGACTGAGGTACCAGGGCAGTGTAAGATCTGGAACTGCAAGGGAGGGGAAACTAGCACTGGAAAAAAGGAGGTGGGGAGAGGCTGGAGTTATGTTGGTGTAGGAGCTCCCCTTTCAACAGTGAGGCACTATTACCCATTAACAATAAGGATTCTGTCATAGCATGAATATTATATATATACATTCATTACATCCATATTTGAACCCTCTCCAGAAATCACCTAAAAACTAACATATTTAAAACATGATTTTGTAAATAATTATTTAAGCATGTTAGTATTATAAAATTTTGGATGCTGCTATGATATCATTATATATATTATATTAACTGAAACATAATACCATCCCCTACCACCAGGGTAGCCCCACGTTGTGGAGGGGCTGGTTGATTGATATACCAGCCATAGAGGAGGTGGAGGGTGAATTTGTTTTTTTCCACAGTTGAACACTAATTGATTGTAACTAGGTAACTGAGGGAACTGAAAAGCTCCACAGTGGCAGTGCACCAGGTGGACGAGATTCAGCCTAACATGATGAAGTCTTGTGGCCTCCTTCTCTTCTTTCCCATAAGAGGAATGCGGATTCTTTTCCAAAAAGTGGACCAGCTCTTTGGACTCTTTCTGGATGCTGGGCTCTGTCAATGCTGTGCCATGTCATTAAATATGTAATTTCATAGACTTGCCTCACAATGTGCAGCCAAGGAATAGAGAGTGTTGAGTTTAATGTCCAAAAGATCGCGTGTCTGCTCTTCTGCTGATGACTGGTAACTCTGCAGTTGTCTTTCTGGCTTCATTAGGTATAATTTCTAGTGTGTGCTTGGAACGGTGACGGGGAAGCAGCTGCAGTGGTGGCCAGCATCTGAAAGTCTGAAAGGAAAACTAGATATCCTCTCTTGGGTTGTGTGTGATTGTATGATGGTGTAATGTCTGTGTGGCCATGCAGACAATCAAAGTAGCAGTCATAATGAGAAAATCTGATCCTGATGGTAAAGTTCTGATTAACCAGTCACTTGACTTTCCAACCTTCATCTGTAGTCACAAGCCTTAGATAATAGCAGGTAACAGCAGAAATTAGTCCCCTTTACTGTCCAGCATGTTGGGACAGGGTGAGAGATATTCAGAGGGAGCTTTGCATTAAAAGGAGCCTTTTGAGATGGTTCAGGCAGCTGATTGGGATATTGCTCCGAAGCTCATCTGAACATAACCCGGGTACATCCAGCTGGGAGGAGACCCCAGGCCAGCAACGGTCTATGGTAGGGTTCATTTATCCCATTTGCTTGGAAATGCTTCAGGATCCCAAGAATGTTGATGTGGCTGTAGAGAGGGATGTCTCTATTTCTTTTTCTGCCACTAGTAACTCAAACCAGCATGCAGCAAAGGGAACATGGCCGGGATTCAAACCAGGGTCTGCTGCACCGGGACTCAGGCCTCATACATGTGTGTGCATGCTCCACGACTGAGCCACCTGCGCCACATAATCACAACTTTTGAACATAATGCTCCTCATTATGTGTGAATCTTCTCTATGTGTCATCTACGTGTCTTCCTCCTGTACGCCTGCCCACTTTTCTTGTCTGAATGAAAGTGATATATCAGTTGTTTGGCCGCCTCGGGAAACACACAGGCCTCAAGATTCCCGGCAATCAGCAGAAAGGCAATGCTACGTATTAGATCTCATGCTGGCTGCTGCCCCTGTCTCGATATATTCCCACACAGACGGGTTATAGAGGAGTACACCAGACATGCTCCACAACAGCACTACTCAACCTCTTGACCAGCCCAGTTCACAAACACACACTCACACAGCTAATGGAACTGGCCATAAGCCAGGTACCTGTGATGGTCAATGCAGCTTTGTTTTGCTCTGATGTTAAATTGATTTTTAGGTTCCAAGTCACATGGCATTGGCAGCAAGCTGACCCTCTCCTGACAGAGAAAGAGAGAGAAAAAAGGGAAGGAGAGAGACATACTGTAGAGCAGAACTTTCTCTCAGTCCTTCACTGACAATCAGCGACGCTTGTGAGCACAGTTTCCTCTTGTGGCTTTGTCCTCTTCAAATGAGTGTCTTCAAATCTGCTTTTCATTTTGTCATTTCATACCCTGCCATGTCTCCCTTCCATATCATCCCCCTCCTTTTTTCTCCCCCTTAGTTTCACTCTCATTCTAAGCTGTGATTAGAAGTTACCCGGCACCAAACAGTGCATCCATCTGGTCCACACGTCAACATCTGGAGAGGGTGTTGGCTGTTTTGACATGGGGAAGAGACGTGCACATCTCTCACATCTTGTGGTTTAATTGTATATGTGTGTGTGTGTATGTTGTTTTTGTTTGCTGCATTTGTGCTGCTGTGCATCTCCCTCAAACTCTTTTTCTCCTTCGTTTCTCTCCTCCACTAGCAGCTAATTATTGTCCCGCTTAATTACCAGTAACACAGCAGTCCAGCCTGCTTCAGCTTTAAAGAACTATTCAGCACTCCATTCCGATACCTGATTGAACTCCGCTAAATGGAAAAGTTGGGCTGTAGAAAACGCTTTAGTCACACAACATTTTGTTTCATTTCTTTTCTAATATGTCTCTCACTGTCTGGTTACTTGAAGATAACAGACATTTGAATTTGTTTTGGGGATATCATAAAAAATAAAAATAACAGGGTTTGAAATGGAAAAAGGCAGCAAGACGCAAGAGGAGAATTGTTCCACGGCTCGCACACATACACATCCACCACTCTTGTTGGATCCATAAAGGCAATAAACCAATAGGAACATACACGTCTCCTGACCTTCAGCTCCAATTAGGCCCAGAGGAGAGATGGGTGAACTTTTCAACCTTACGTCTTGTCTATTGATACTCCAATAGGGTTGGTATGAAGACAGGGGGATCGGCAAGTCAATATTCAAGTTCACTGTTGTGCAGGAGCCCAAGTTTCAGTCTCAGTCACAAAACTTTAAAAGTTTGTTGACACCTCTGAAAAGAGCTCCAAGTCCCATATGGAAGAATCTCAGTTCCATTTTCCACCTCTCACAGTTGATTGAAGACCGAAGACAGAAAATGATGGAAATATGAGACAATAAAACCGAGGTGGTTTTTCTACTATACTACTGGCATTGGAGTGTTTCCTAAAGATAAAACATTTTAACACACAGCAGGAGAGGCCGCACAATGTGATATAATGGAAGGGCTGCTCTCTTAAACTGGTTGATAAAGGACACTGTGGCCTCTATGGCTATCTATATCTAACTATGATCCAAGACCAGTAGTAGGCCAGTATTCATTCACACATTTATTGCACTGACAGTGTAGTGACATGATCAAAGATGGTATTTCATATGAATTACTTTTTTCATATGAACACTGTGAGGAAAACCCTGAAATTACCAAAATTTTGCTAAATTGTAAAAAGTCATTTAATCTAGAAAACTGATATGTTGCATATAATTTGTTTTAAATGAGCTATGTTCTTTTCCAGAATTCAGTCCCGGTAATGTTGAAACACCCAGATGTCTGCTCAGTAGTGCTGCAGGTTGTCCTGAGTGTGTGTCTGCTACTGTGAAGGCATTGATTCAGCTTTCGCTGGTAAATACCAGGTCAGTTCACCTGCACTGCATCAGGCAGGGGTCAATCACAGCCCAATGGGGAAATGATGATAGGACAGAGTCCTTCTCTCTCTGCGTGCTTGTGTATAAGTGCAATTGTGTGTTGAGGTATCAAGTATGCTAACAGCGTCCTCAAGTCATTGATTGGTCCCCAGTGTCAAGACGTTGTCATTGATTTTTTGCCAGGTCACAGAGGAAACTCTGTGCTCAGCAGGGGCTCTTTGGTTACCCATTTGTGCGCACATGTACACACATGCCCAGTCATGCGGAGATACACACACATTATAAAACTTTTTGTGTGATACACAGTGCTGCTTGTTAGATATGCTGAATAGGAGACAAGACAACATGCACAGTGGATGGCAAAACTAGAACATTGGACACAAATAAACTCTAAACCCAAAACTTTCCTAGTAAATTATGCTGAATGACCAATGTTTCTGTAGATGTTAAAATCCCCAATTACTAAATTAATTATTGATTCTCTGATTTGGACTGGTATAGTTCAACTGCTCTCATTGTTAATGAAAAAACATTCAAGTCAACTTGTAGCTGATGGAAAACTACCCTGTGGCCACACAGGCCAACCAGACTCAACCCCAAAAAACAGCACAATGATACCAAGGCATCTGGTACCAAATGTCCAAATGTCTTAACATGGATTGTGCAGTCACCTTTGCTGGACTTGTCAAAGGGAAGTTGGAGTCAGTGAATGACAAGGTCACCTCAATGTGACCACATGTGACATAGCAAGAGGCTCTTCTTGTAAACTCATGGTGAGGGACTATAGAGAGGGACAGCACGGACAGCACAGGGATATCCTGACTGCCCATGGGGGTGCTGGTAGTACAACGAGTAAGGTGACAAGTGAGTCAGTTCTGATGAAAACTGATGGAACAAGAGTAGACCCATGTGGAGCTCATGTGCAAAAAACAACCATGTCAGACCTGCGGTATTGAGTCTCTCATGTTCGATTTTGTTTTTGAGGTAGTTATTGGTCTGGACTCTGGTCGAATTTATGTCCACTGTGGACTGTCTGTTGTTTTCTGCCTGGTACTCTGAGAGGCTTTTCTTGCCACCTCTAAATTTCAGCCACCTTCTCCTGTATCCTGACCTCAGTCTTTTACAGAGTGACTGTGCTCAGAGGAGGATCTCATGTAGCCACGTAATTGCTTTCATAGCATTCTGCATTTTGTCCAGAGCTTCTCGAAATAAAGGGGAACAGGTTGGTTCTTCATTGGCTGTTGCAGGCAGTAAGACACTCAGACAAACTTGCACACTGTCAGTAAGAGTTGAAAACAGACTAACAATAGTGAGGCTGCAACCAAAGCTGCCCTAGAACCTCCAAGTATTGAAGCAGGGGACTTTTTCTTATCAGTTGCTTGACAACCCTGCACCATTATTTGCCATCTGCATTGGATTACTGCCCTCAATCTGGAACTCAAAGTATTCAAAAGAGAGAAGTGGGGTACCGTGGTCATGCAGCCTGGACCCATGGGTCCTTGTTCAAAAAGCAGGCGAATTGACAGACTGCCTATGACAAAAAGATGGAGGAAAGTGTCCTCACAGCCAGCTCAGCTGCTCGTTTAATTGGTTTTCATTCATTTTTAATGAAATCAAGATGGAATTGAGTCATGTTTTTTAACTGCTATGAGAAAAGGTGGTGGCGTGGCGTGAGATCACCTGGTACTTATACGTACAGTATGCATGCTTGTGTGTTCATGTGTCAGCATTGTCTACATGTATTACCTTTACATGCGTGCAGTTGTGCACATTATCAGATTACTGCAGTCCACAGTGCAAGTACGGCAGCAGCAGGGAGGAGTATGTGCCCTGTGCAGGTGGCCATGGCTGTCCTCTCCCACCGCTCAAGAGGAAGCTGCTCTCTGCTCTCAGAAGGAATAAATCTTTTATTTAGTTTGTATTTTTAACCAAGGGCTGCTGGTCACGCAACAAAGCCCTGTTCTCCATCCCTTCTGCTGCCATCCTCTCGGTGCCACAACACACATTACCTTACACTGTCATGCAAGTGGAGATGCGATCACATTTCTATTGGCACATAGCCATTTTTCTGGAGAAAACCCTTACCTTTTTTTTTTACTTTAAGTTGCTGTAGTTCTAACAAATCTTAACATATCTAGGTTTAAACTTTAAATATATTAATTCACTACATTCATTTTATACATACACAAAATATGCCAGCCTTTAACTATTACATTTTGCCATTTTAGGAAACCTTGCATCCTGAACTGGTTTTCCTTTAACATGATGTACTAAATCTTAGTAGCCTAGACAACCACACCCAAATATAACCTAAAAAGCTCAGCCCATTAGCTCATTCTTACCTCACCTCCCCTCTTTGTTACCAAGGGACGATGACTAAGATGCACTAAGACACTCAGAACGGGCTGTTACGGATCAGTCCGGGCATCGTGTGTGTGTGTGTGTGTGTG
>JAOXYL010000105.1:15559061-15574016 GCA_028564955.1 Terapon puta
GGATTACTTCAGTATCTGAACATCTCAAAGTTAATGTCACGTCTATTACTTCTGCCTTGATGATCTACCCTGGTGATGTGGACCAGGCAAGAGTAGCCGAGCGCAGACAGACACCATCCCCAACCCCCCTCTGTGTGTATATATATTTTTTTTAAATACTTTGTGAGGAAAAAAAACTGTCAACCATATCCAAAGTGCAGGACCAAAGAGACGCAAATAATGTATGCTTTTGTTAGGTTCTTTGAAGACGATATGTGCTACGCGTTGCCCGTTTCTAATGTGGAAGATTTCAGACCTCTGCACAAAACAGATTTTGATAATCAGAAGGTGTATCTGGTTCACAGAACTGAGGAGAATGGCAGCGCAGGCCAGCCGTGCGAAGCGCAGATCCTTGCCCTTGCAGGTAAGTTGCCCTTTTTATTTCCTTTTACCAACACGTCGGCTTTTCCCGTCCTCGAAGCCGTTTTTTTCGCCCGAGCGACGCCGATGTGAGCGAAAGGTGAAACGTGTCGTCCTTTTTATGTCCGATGTGTCAGGACGCGATCAGCTGGAGTCCTGACACCGATAGCCACAACAGCGTCCTCCGCCGCGGCTAGCTGCGACAAGCTAGTCAGACATAAGCTAGGATAAGTTCGGTAGGTAGTCGCGCCTTTTGTGGATTTTTACACCCGGGAGCTCGCCCCCTCGTTTCGCCCGAGTATCACAGGTTGTCTCGCTAAATACGTGGCAGACGGCAGAGTTAGCCAGCGGTTGTTTACAACGCGAAGCTAACGCTCGTTAGCTTTCCGCGTTAGCATGTTAGCTCAGAGGCGCTTCGTGGACCGCGAGCCGAGCTGTCACCTCATTATAAACACCTGTGACAGCCCGCCACCGACCCCTTAATGTGTTTGGAGACGTTTACAAATGTAGTCTAGCTTTGGAAGCTTTGTTATGTTGCGGTTAGCTTGTTAGCTGGCTGCCGTGTATGTGTGTGTGTGTGTGTGTGTGTGTGTGTCATAGGAGGACGCGGTGCTGCAGCCGTGTCTCAGACAGAAAACAGCAGTCTGTCTGTCAGCAAACACGCCAGCGTCATGGCTGTTTCATGACATCGTGTTAATGTAGCGAAGTGCAATGACTCGCTTAGCTCCAGTTAACAGTCACGTCTGCCCACGCTCGTGTTTTTCCCCCCAGTGCTCGATCTTTAACTAGCTGCATCACTAATCCTGTCTGGGCTGCAGGATCCGTCCGATCTGTCTTAACACCTCCACAGCGGCAGTCATGTTGGAGAGCCGTGCAGCCAGGACGATCCGCATCGCAGTCCGCTGCAGAGCTCGCGTTTTAGTGTCAGGCTAAAGTTAGTTTGGTGCAGCGGAGCGGATCCACGAAACGCCCTCGGCCCGAGTTGCACAAATGGATGAGAGATCTCTGTGGGTGCTTCCACGTTTGATGAGAAACTTTGGGGAAACTTTATGAGTCTCTGCCTGACTCTGTTTCTGCACTTCACAGATACAGTAGAGGAATTTGAAGACAGTATAATGCAAAAGAAGATGAAAATTCCCAAGATGTCCATCAAGAATTCAGGAAACTCTATTGAGAACAATTTTGGAGAGGACAGAATGCCACTGAGGCATAAAAAGGTAGGCTCACCTGCACCAGACAGTAGCTGTGTTATTTTTGAAGTGTGTGCATTTAAATAGGCAGCACTGGGAGATGGACTCACCAAAATACTTACAGTGTCACCAGTATCATGACTTACAACCACACTGCCCTATGATCAGTCATAAATGGGGCGTATCTATTGATGGAACTATTCAAATAACATTTTATGATGGTATAATTAATATAAAAATCATTGATATTGGTTGTTCCAATGGGTGCAACGATTGCTTTTAGATATTTACCATATTTTACTTGATAAAGTAAGGATCAAGCTTGTGACATGTCAGTGAGTAATAATCTATAATAACACGTGCATCACCATAGTTTAATTAATGAGTGACTGTGTGTTGTGTTGACATACTGCACACAGCGACTGTCTTACATGTAAATATATGTTTTGATGCTACCATGTCACATTTCCATAAACTTGGCTGACACCCAAAATCCCCCACGCTATTTTTACCATATGCTGGATTAACACAAATTCAGCACTCTGGACAGCTGCCCTTTCACAGACAAATCCTCTGAGCGGCTCATCAAAGAACTCGGTGACTCCTCTCCTCCCAGTTCCTGTTGAGATCCACACAGTCAAAACAAACTGTTTGCAGTCTGTCTGCCTGTCTCTCTTGTCATTTTTGGATTGATATGTGGTGTCCTATCGAGATCCACAGTCCAAACAAACTTTTTGCTGCCTGTCTGTCATGCCATTTTTAAACCAGTGTTGGTGTGTCAGTTATCTGTTTTGTCTTTGTGTTGAATGATACATTCTGTAAAATATTTCATCAGACTCACCTCCAAACACATGGCTCATATTTTATAGCAGTTATCTTGTCAACTTTCCAGCTCAAGTGTCATTACACTCTTATTTGGACCCTATATTGACTGCTGTTGTGTTGTTCAGGCCCTGTCTCAGGACCACGGACGCCCCCTGTCCAACTCCTCCAAGAGCTTGGCAGCAGTAGTGGCTCGCCTGGAGAGAAATGCCGCCAGCTCCTGTATGGAGGGCGAGGAGGATCTGGATGAGGACCGGCTGGCTGAGGAGGGGGAGGATGCAGACGACGAAGACGAAGATATTGAGGCAGAGCATCAGCAACATCAACACCAGCAGCAACAACAGCATTTGGAGGTGGACACGGATTGTGTGTCTGGGGTAGCTGCCGCCGTGGTTCCAAGGGTCCTGTACGAGGAGCTGGTTCACAGCTACAGGCAACAGGAGGAGGAGATGAGGAGGCTGCAGCAGGAGCTGGAGAGAACCCGCAGGCAGCTGGTGCAGCAAGCCAAGAAGCTGAAGGAATATGGCAGCTTGCTGACAGAAGTCAAAGAACTGAGGGACTTCAACAGGAGGCTGCAAGACGTACTTCTCATGAGACTTGGCAGTGGTGAGGGAGCAGGAGCATGTACACTAACACACAAACCTTTGCTGCCTGTGCTGCAGAGTTCATAAATAACCTTTAACCTTTAAAGAAAACATCTTTGAAAGCAAAATCAATTGATACTGAGAATGAATGTCTAATATTGTAGTCAAACTGCAATTCAGAGGCAGAGAACATCAGTGGGAGGCAAGTGTGTGGACACTTAATCCTAATGTCTGCCGTATTTTTATTCAATGCACTAATTGTACCCCCTCTGACCTTAAAAGGCTCATTGCCTTTTTAAAGAACAGTGACAAGTGCCATCATTATGCCAACATAATGGTGTCTGCAGTCAAGTCTGAAAAAAAATGTAGGAAGATGCAAATGGAATATGGCTATGCTGTGAAAAATGTTCTGAGATGAAGGTCCTTGAACAGTTTTGCAACACTGTTTAGACCTTTTTATTCTGTGTGTACATCTGACCTTAGAGCTGTCTTTCCTCTAAAATTAAGACATAGAGGAGATGTTTCTAAATGGAACTAAATTAGATCAACTCTGAGTTTCAGTGCTTTAGTAAGGCTTTCGTGGTCTGGCGATGAGAGTGAGCATGAAACGAGTTGGTTGTGGCTTCAGTCCTCCCATATGTTCTGTCAAATAACTTGTGTAGACTGAAACTAACTCACCAATTTTACATTGCCCCAAACATGATTCATGGGTCTGGAGTTTTTTTTTACCAAACATGGATCTAAAAAGCAGTATAGATCAAATATTCTCATGCACTTTAAGTGACTGCTAGTGTGGAATTATGTCTCTTTCATTTTATACAGCACAGGTTCATATAAACTGTATTAATATTCCCACAACAGCAGTGCTCAGCCCAAGCTCTCAAAGAAGATGTATGAAGAAAAAAAAGACGACTTGGGGGAGGAAATGTAAAGGCAGATCTCCCGCCTTGTACAGCTGGGAGTACAATATGAGCAGTAGGTGGGAAAGTGGCAGTTAGGTGTAATAGTTATTGGACACACATAATACAATACATTGTAATCCAGCTATGTGATTTTAATGGGTCAAATTCTAAAGTAGTAAATCCAATACAGGAAGTGGCGTAAAAGGCACTGTGGTTGTAAGTGTGATTAAAAGTGGTGTCATTGCATTGCACAGCAGAGCAAAAACTCCAGCTTTGCCAGATGCTGGTGTTAACCTCAGCTCCCCTGTAGATCTGGACAGAGGCGCATGGCTACTGGCGAGACCATCTAATGGACAGGCTAAAGATTAGAGCAGGGCAGGGCAGGGGATGGAGTGCACTGACTGATATTAAAACTCATCAGCTGCATTGGAGCTTAGCGTGGCCAGCCACCAAGCCAGCTTAGTTACTGGGCTAAAATAACCTCCTGTCTCGAGGCACAGGGAACGCAAGGCCCAAGGTGGGAAGCAAACTGGTGGGCTCAGTTCCAGTGGTAAGGACCAGAAAACCCATGGCCACATACTACTTGGTATTATAGACATTCAAGTTCATCTAGTTGTGTACAACTAGTGCAGTGTCAGGTGTTATTAAACCCTGTCCTGTCATCCTATATGCCTTTGTAAATTTTAGTAGCAGATGATGAATGACCTTTCTCTCCTCACCTTAAAGTGCTGACAGATGTAGACTTGTGCTAGTATTTCTGTCAGGCTCAATGTCTCATTTGTATCCTCAGAGCCTATGCATGACAATGGCACTCAGACAATCAAGGCTGAAGTGGTTGAACCCATTGTTGAGGCCCAGGAGTCCTGCAGAGAAGAAGCCAACACCAGTTCCAGCTACTCACCCTCACCTAGAACAGTATACACCTGCAATGATGGAAAGGTAAGTCTCACCGGTTTGAGGCACACGCTTTATTTCCTCTAATTCTTATAAGTTTAGTCGCATGCCTGTTTGTCTGCAACCAGCCTCCTGCGTGGTGTTTGTGGTGGTCTTTCCTGTCTTTTTTCATCTCCTTCATCTTCTGGACTTTGTTTTGACATGTATTCTTTAGGGCAAAATCACTCAGCCAAATGTAAACAAAAGGGTGCCCCCAGCCCTCACTCATACTCTCAAGAGCTGATTGACAGGCCTTTAACATAAACAACAAATTAGACTGATGTTTTTGATGCTGGCAGAGGTGTATTCATAAATGTTTAGTCAATTCACAATAAAAAGGTAAACTGTATTTTCAGTAATTGTAAATTGACAAACATAAAATGCTTATTTTTCACTTATATTAACTTCTCCACTTGTATATTTAAATAGACTTTGTAATTTATATGTTCAACCTTTGCTTAAAGATTATCCCAGTAACCCGTCTCACCCTTTGTGAAAGTCCTTTAGTTCGCTCTCTGGCGTCTCTGGTACTCTGCCTGGGGGTGACCGTGGGAAGTAGCCTGATTTTTGTAGGAAATGCTGTATTTCCTCTTAACACCCATGAACCTGGCAACACGCCGTCATAGTTGATCAGCCCTTTCCCCCTGGCTGCCCTACCCTAGCAGGTAAACAAGGTTGAGAAGATTATTATTGTTCCTGCAAGCCCAGCCAGCATCATCAGTGTTTATTGGCCTGTTAGGGTTCTTTACTCTCCCCACCGCTGTAACTCAACCAGCGTCCTGTCTCTGATGACAGGGGGGGAATTGGTACTACAAGCTCTGGGGCCTGCAGCCACTTCAAGCGTGAAGAACACTTGCAAATTAGAACTCTCCTACATCAGGGACCCCATATTAATTATTTGCACGAGAGGAATTTAAAATGACTGACAGGTTAGCCCTAGTGAGAGAATGAGAACTGGGAAGAGGTGGAAAAGAAGGAGGAGAGATGGAGAGAGAGAGATAAACGAGAGCAAAGGGGAGGGAGGATGAAAACAATCTTGTCTAACTTGAGGGCAGTAAAAAGCTTGTCTGCTGGCCGGGGGCCTAAAGCACATTAGCTGCACGGGGAAAAGCCTTTTGGATGCTGGCCTAAAGACTTTACAGTGATAAGAGAGTAGAGGAGGGAAAGAGAGTCACATATGCCCCCCTGCTGCATTAGCTCACCTAGAAGACCGGGACAGTCTGCCTGGGCTGGCAATCGGCTTGGAGTGTTTGGTGCAGGCTTATGCAACGTGTGGTGGCAGTGTGTAGAGAGCTACGGGCTAAGTTCATAGTGGAGGTAATCCAGGCCACAAGCAGCCAGTGGCCTGGGCTTATTTATGTATCCTTGTTGGTGAAAGTGGTGCTTCTTGGGATTTGTAATTTGGTCTAAGCATGAGCTGGTTAAGATGTGTTCTGCCATGACATGTTACCACGTGCCTTGTCCATTTACATTTAGAGGGTTTTACATCAGTATGGAGAGGTGTAGATGGGTGAAACACAAACGGCTCAGGCACATGGATGGTCAGCAATAAAATCCTGTTTCCAAGTGTGGCTCCAAGTGTATTTGGTTTTTCTCCCTCACATACTTGCTTCTGTCTTGCTCTCTTTAAGATTCTTGTTGTTTATAGTTGCATACATTTGTGTAAACAGCAATATTATTTAATGAAATTACCATCCCAATGTGTAAACAGTAACTGCAGTACTTCTCTGTAACTAAGTACTGCTCTGAAGCTCCAGGGTGAAGATGGCTAATGACAGTTGGATAGGACGGACAGGTCTTCAGTGGGATATTATGTTTGGAGGTCCTGCATGAGCGAGCAAGAATGTAGTAGATAAGGCTGTCCCATGCAGAGTAGAGCTTTGTGCTTCAAAAGGTCTCAGCCATATGGGCGTAGAACTTTCATTTTGTCTGACACTGTGCAGGTGACAATACTGATTAAATATTTTTTCTACAGTAGACTGTAGGTGCAGATTTTAAAATGTGGTTCAACATTTCACGTTCGTCCGCTCTGCAGGTACACCTCGGTGGGGGAATCTGGGTGGAAGAGGAGAAGTGGCACCAACTGCAGCGGACCCAGGGAGACTCCAAGTTCACAAAGAACCTGGCCGTAATGATCTGGGGCACGGAAACCCTCAAGAACCGCAGTGTCACCGGCGTGGCTACCAAAAAGAAGAAAGATGCCCTGCCTAAACCTCCTCTGTCGCCAAGCAAACTGAAAATCGTCAGAGGTAAGATAAACTCCAGGTTTAAACCTGTGAAATCAGGATTGTGAAAAAGATAAATCCTTGTTCTGATGGATCTTTTGTAAGCTGAGACAAGTTGGAAAACATCAGGTACAGAAAATTATTTTCTTTCTTTGAGCAGCCTTTCATTTATTGAATTACAACCATTACACGCCAAAGATAAGATAATTTCTAATTTGATGTAGTCTGACTGTTCACGCTCGCTCCTTCCCCAGAGTGTCTCTACGACAGAGTGTCTCAAGAGACAGCCGACAGTGCAGAGATTACGCAGAGATTGTCCAAAGTGAACAAATACATTTGTGAAAAGATAATGGACATCAACAAGTCCATCAAGAACGAGGAGCGGCGGGAGTCCAAGCTGCTCATCAGACAGACAGTCAAGATGGAAAACTTCACCTACGATGGCATGTAGTGATCAACTGTTGTCACGCCAGCGCCTTCTGCCCCCCGTGGTCCGCAGGATTTTGAGGGGACTTGATATGGGTTGTTTGGGGATGTTTGTCACAGTTTCAGGAGCGGTTGTTTTGACATATTGTAATGGTTATCATGTGAAACGTTAAAACAAGTAGACCCCATCCCTGCTCTCTGTAAAGCAACCATCACCTTCTTCAGGGCCCAGTTTCTTCATCAGCTGACAGACAGCTTTACCCACCAGTGAAAAGTTGCACACGTGTGAACTAGTTTGATATGAGCTGGTATGAGTGTTTTTATAAGCTTTACAGTGGGATTGGTACACTGACATGGATTATTGACGTGTGTGCATTTGTGTCAAAGGAGAGATTAGATGTGTCTGTTAAATTGATTTATTGTTCTGTGTCAGAACATAATTTTGAGTCCTTAAACTTTTAAAAAGTAAGAGGTTATTTCCCTAATTAAAGTCTTCTGATGCTATAAAGATAGCGTCATGATGCTAGCTTGCATTAGATCTTAGACGTGTGGATATTTTGGTGAATACTAGTGTTTGATGTTGGTACTTACTGCATGAAATGAGACGTTGGCGTCTCGGATGCATCAGTCTTAATTGGTAACAGCCATAATGCGTTTTGCAACAGAGATTCTGTTCCTCCAAGAGATTAAATTGTGTGCTTCCCCTTAACTGTAGGTCAATCACAACACATCACTTGTTAAAAAGAGGACATGCTGATGTTAAATGTGAAGTATGACTCCAGTGTAGAGTCTAAAGAGTGCTGTATTTCTTTTTTTTTTGTTGTTTTTTTTATGTTGACTTTTTAGTTATGAGCATTTGCCATCAATGAGGGAGCACAAGGAACGGTTTTGACGGGATGTCCCTGTGTTACTCTTAATCAAACAAGTCACTTTCAGACAATTTGACTGTTTAATTAGTTCTTAGTGGTACAGGCATGTTGATGCCCAGCAAGGCCTTATATGGATTTGGCAATCACCAGGAGCCCGTGCGCCCTTGGGTTTTCTAGTAGGCTGTGATTGTATATGTATAGTAAGCTGAAGTGATGACGCTTCACCTGCACTTTGCTGTGAGAATGTAAGAGGTGGCTAGGTACTATTTTCTGTGTGATTCGCACCATTGAGTTGAGTTGAGCTGAGCTGGGCCCCTTGCTGACGCCCCCCCTACTGAATTTAAAAGATGCCGCGCTGCAGGACTATGTGGGGTTGAAAATCAGGGCGCTGCTATGCCCGGCTCAGGTCATCTTCTCGTGGAAGCAGTGTTAGCTGTGGGTAAAGCTGTCTGAAACACTATTGTACTGTTGAAATAGTCTGGGCCTGCTGAACCCCATAATAACCCCCTCTTTTTTAAGCCACACCACTGGGGAACAAAGTAAGGTTGCTCCAGTGACAATTTCCTCTGAGCTATGCCATCAGAACTTTGAAAATATCCTCTTGTTTTTTGTTTGTTTGTTTTTTTTATGTTTTTTTTCTCTCCAGTTTTATTGTTTTGATCTAAAATGGTTTGTGTGGCTGTCTGCAGGCTGGAACTAAATGCTGCAGATTGAAATCTCAACTGTGACCTAGCTGTGGCTAACTGTGAATCTGCTGCAGAACTGCCCATCAAGCCTCTCTCCTCTTCACACTCTAGATTCTTGTTTGTCGGTTGGTTTATTTCGGTCTATCATTTTGTCTGTCTTGGGGTTTTTTTCTTTTCTTTTTTTTTTTTTTTTGGTATTTCAAAAGTTCAGATCAGCCTTTTGTTAAGCTACCTTATGTTTTGGAGATATTTTAGTGTACATAAAGAAAACATTTTTATTTCCACCAGACATGCATATTTCATTTTCTAATCATGTTACATGTTACCGTTTTAAGGTTCTGGTCAAGTTTTGGTTTATCTAATTGATGTTGTAATTCCATGTTTCCTGACAGTTTCTTGTGTTTCTTTTTACACTTATCTTTTTTTTTCATATGAATTGTTGGCTTTAAGCTTGACGTTGTATCCAAATGTAGATCAGTGAAATCTACAAACAAATGGAAAGAAATCCCCCTTTCTTAGCCAAAGTGATGTGCAGCAAGAGAGACGAGGCTCCCCTCAAAATCAGATTTTGACAGAGCCCATACATTAAGCTATATTCACAACATGTGATATTTGATGAAAACCTCACTTAGAATCTACCTTTTATCAATCTGCCACAGTAAGATGAGAATCTGTATTGTTAAAATATTGTACAATTTAGATGATGTAGTTACACCACCACAAATCATTTACATTGAATGCACTTTAAACTTCTGGGCAATTTTTCCAATCAAATGTATTTGTGGTATTCGTCCTTTTTTTTTTTTTTTTTTTTACAAAATGTCTATATTGATTAAGGCCTAACAATCATTGTATTATCATGAAGCACCTTAGAACATTTTGGTTTATTGTTTTTATGGCAAGAATGAGTTAGGGGATAGGATTTTGATTTGTCAGTGAGAAAAGCCCTTGCCAATGCTTCAAAACAAGCTCAGTAGATTTAATACTTCCAGCTACTACTTCTGAATATTTGAATCATTGACCATTTTTTGGGGGGTGACAAGCAAAAGTCAACAACTCTTCTTGGCTTTCAAGGCCAAAACCACAATTCACCAATCTAAAGATACTTACCTATAAAATGTGCAAGCTGACTGGAATATGTGCTTTAAATTAATGTGTGAAGATGCTGGTTATGTATAGATATGACTTATATAGAGATAATGTGTATTTTTACAAGTGAGCAGTAATTGTAAGCCAAAGTATTGAAGGCTGAGATCAAGCTAAAGAGGGGGTGGGGGTGAGGAATCAGCAGGGTTTGCACAAAAAATGGCCCATGCCAAGGTAATAGAACTTAGTGAATCTTAAGCCACCAAAGTGGTCACATATTGATTTTTTTAGTTTTTTGTTTGTTTCTAAGAAAAAGAAAAATCCCATTTAAATTTTTTTTGTTTTCCCTGTACAAAGCAACATGTGAGGTTTACGTGCTCTGGCATGTATTTAAAATACATGCAGTTTAAAAGAAAGAAAAGATTTCTGCTGTGCAAAGCAACCATGCTGAAATTCTGACACATTGTCGTGTATTGTGTTTGTGTTTGTTTCTTTGTTGTTTGATGCCAAAAGTGGTGGTTAAAACGATGCTTTAAGATAGAGCATTACTAGAGCTATTGCGTCATCTGAAACTTTCAAAGGCTGGGCTCCTGGAGCACGATTAAGCCTAATCCTTTAACTAAAACCATCTTTAGTGGATGAAAGCTGTATGGACGTACTGTATGTTTTTCACCCAGATTTGGCTTTAATCTGTGATGGCAAGGCCAATCTCTATCAAATGTACCATGTCACTTGCAGAGAAGCAGTTTGGGTTTTAGCTGCATATTAGTAACAATGATACACAAATGCATAACCTGGCAGAGCCATTGGTAAGTGATCTAGGCTAGTATGGCTCTGTAACACAACACCAGACCCTCCAGTACTCTCACTTTCACACTCAAGTAGCGATAGGGACCATATGTAACCTCACTGGCTCTGTGATCCTCCTCCTGTGCCACCCTATAGTTCCTTACTCCTCTGACATTTATATGGATTGGATTGAAAAATGCAAATATATCAAGATAGTGGCAAATCCCGTCCTCGCTCGACATTTTGGCTGTCAAAGCCTCAGAAGTGAGGGAGCTTTATGTTGCTTTCTGACAGTTTGATTGGGGAAAAATAGATCAGCTCTAACTTTTCCCCAATCGTAGAACAAGATAAATGGCTTCATCTCGCAGGTTTCACAACTGTGTGTCCAGAAAACACATTACAGTTTGCGCCTCAGATACAATGTCAAACTTAATTCAAATGAGAAAAATAAAACGGGAGGAACACATTGTTAGGCCTATATTTTTCTTAAGGTATCAGTAACTTTGTATACAATCCACAAACCGGTTCTACTTCATCTAACTTCACCGTCCTACCTCATTGTTACTCTGGTGTTTGTTTGTCAGTGACTGTAAACTATGTGTGTATATTAAAAAAAATCTATAGGAAAGGTATACCTGGTTACTTTCAACATGTACAGCATATAAAACTTGTAAAACACCTCAGTACACAATATCATTCTTAGGAGAAATCAGTTTTATTACCTGCTTAAAGATGCTGCTGTAAAGGGGTGTCTGCGTGAGGGGTCGTCTCTGAATATATATCTTCGCTCTTTGCTATGTCGTGCAGTTGATCAGTGGTTGTGTTCTGTCTCTGTATTGCATTCTGAGATTTTTACTGGTTGACGGTGCTACCAGCAAACAGTTCAAAAACTGATCTGTCTATCGGACCTCAAATGGTGCTGTTTTTCTATGTTTTTATCCTCATACAGCTATGTTTTATTCAGGTGTGTCAACCGCCACTATCCCCTCAGCTAATCAAATTTTAAGCCAAAATATTTCGCAAAACGATAACCCTACTATTACTGTATCAACTATATGCTATCCATCCAAATATTGTAGATAGTGATTATATCCTCCGCTGTGAGTCTCAGAAGTACCTCAGAACTTGCTGATTTTCAATGGATGCATCTGCTTCTAGCACCTGTTGTCTACCGATATTACATTGTTGCAGTGTATTTTCAGAAATATGCATTTTTACTGGTTAGATCAGGTTTCACTATACATATATACACATATGTATAGTACATGGTTATTAGATCACACTCAGATGACCGATACATTTAAAGGATACCACTGTTCACTGGTTGCTTGCCAGACTGTCAGAAAGGAAATCTCAGTTGGACTGGGCAGTGAATGTTACAGTAGAAGAAGTCCTCAGCAAAAAAACAAAAACAAAAAAAGTGTTCTGTTCTGAGTCAAAGTTAAACCTGGTTTGTTTTACGGAAGTGGGATTCCATTGGTCGTTGTTAATGGAGACTTGAGTCGTCATGGTACATTCGTGATGACTGTTTCAGCCTCTCAGTTTTGGAATAATTAAATCATTTTTATCTAGTCAAGATTTTAATCTGTGATTCCCCCATTGTATCTCTTTGTCCCTTACTGTTGTTTAAACAATTAAAATGTAATTGTTCAGTGTTAAGAATATGAATTTAGTGTAGCAGTTTGTTCATGATTGATTGATTACTGTGAGCTTAAGTCGTGTGTACAGCAGCATACAGTTTCTGGGCTTAATTATACTAAAAGTGCATTATATTTCCTTTCGCCCTGTGCAGTGACACCAATGGAATCTTTTCTGCGCCAAAGTGTTTGAAGTATGTTTTGTTTTTTTCTTTTTTGGGGGAAGGGTGAGGTTTCCTCTACCTGTCAGTCTGTAAATATGTGTTTGGGTTTGTTTTTTTTATTACTCTGACCATGTCTGTGAACATGAAATGTGCTGGGGAACTCCTCTCTACTGTGTGTGTGTTGCAGTTGGTTTCATGGAAGCACTTAAGCCATCCGTTGGACTGTTTCACAATGGTTCAGTTTTAAGCTTTGCTCTGGTCCAGGGAATTGACCCAGAGAGTTTTGTCTGTAATTGAATTTCCTATGCAGGTGTTGAGTTGTAATCACCTGGTACGGTACCACATCACTGTTGGGTGGAGGGCCAACCAGGGAGAGATAACTGGAGAGCGTTCAAACCCTTGAATGTGTCGGCGCAGCCTTGAGATGGAGTCAACAGGGGACAATGGCGACATGACAAATCCGTACAGAACTATTACTACATTTTCATACTTGTGGAGTTGAATTAAACTGAGCTACACAGGGCTGCTTGGGGTATATACCTGTCTGTAATAGTTGTAACTGCATTGCAATGATAATTAGGGAAAGACAGGGTTATTACTGTATGGAGTATTTCCAGTTGGTATGATAATGTGAAAAGAATTTCAAGACTATTGGAGTAAACACTCTCACCCTACTTTAGCCTCCCGAAGGCAACCCTACATTTACAGAAGATGTTAAAAGTATATGCGATAGAGAGTGTATATGTCTTTGCTAAACCGGCCACACCTCTGCTATGCGAGCAACTCTTTGACGCTTAGCATCCTGTTCTGTGTTTTCTCTTGCTGCATTCAGGAACACCTGTTTAATGTATAGACAAACAGAAATAAATCCAGACTTTTATTCTATCAGCACAAACCTCTTGTTGTCTTTTTTTTGTCTTTCCTGCTTCGTGTTCTTTTGTCGGAAACATACTTACGAGATGAGACTTAAAGCAGCAAAGTAGGTAAAGAAATTTACATTCATTGTTCACTTTATTTCAGTGTGGGCAATGCTAAATTATGTAACCCAAGATACAATGGCATTAGAATGACACAAAAGAGACTTTTTATCTTTTGTCCTGCCTTATCAAAGGAACAGTTGGCCAATTTGGTGAGTATGCATATTTTTTCTCGCTGCGAGCTAGATGGGAAGATCAATTTTGCACAGCTGCATCATAAATGTGAGGTTACAGCCAGCAGCTGGATAGTGTCACGGAAAACGGAGTTAGCTAGGCAGTGGTGACTGGGAGCATAAACTTTCTGTGGTTGAGTCTTCCTTTTTTTTTCTCTTTGTGCTAAGCTAAGCTACCCTAACCATCTACCAGCTATAGCTCTATATCTAACAGACAAATATGAAATATTCACAAGAAGGTGAATAAGGGTTTCTCCAAAAATGCATTATGAACGTCCGGCATCAAATCAATTTCCAAACAAGCCAAACGAACAGCAATACTTTCAATCCAATTTTCTAGCACTTCATTGATATACTGCTGGTGCAAGTTTCAGGGGGCTCCGAGTGAGTAACTTTTAAAACCACCAAATCAGGGTTACATCTGGTCAATAGCCTGAAGCGGAAACTTACCTCAAACCTTTAAAGTCTTTTTTTACACTGGAATACCACTTAACTAATGTCAGAGGAGTTTTTATTTTCAAATTGATGGCCATGTGCGGTCAATGGGTTTCAGCAAACCTTAATGACCCCCAGGCTAATGCAAATTTCTCAGCACACGGCGTCTCTGTAAACTTTTAATTTAAATGCAGAGATTAAAGTTTGAGTTTGCCGCACAATGGAAACAGTTTACTTTTAAAGAGTGTCACCCAGGAGTCCGGGAAGACAGACAGATTTGCCATATAGACAGAGGCAGAGGAGCTTTGGTGTTAATTTCTCTGGACGACTCGTTTCTCCACGCACACGTCTGTAAACTCTTCGTGCCTTTTTACGTCACATCTGGTGCCAGCTTTCCGTCCTCTGTACTCGACTTCTGTCACCAAAGCAGATCAGTCCGCGTCTCTTTCGCATGCCTGATGCTTTGACTGTAGATTTGCATTTGAAGTTTGCCGTGTTTTGTACTGTCTATGTGCGTCTCCAGTGAAGGTAAGAGATTAAGCGGCATATTGTTCTCAGTGTCAGCCCACGAGATAACAGGACACTTCACAGTATTGTTCATTCACTTCCAATGCTTCTGGCCTGCCTCTGCACCACGCGGCGTGCCGGTGATTGGCAG
>JAOXYL010000105.1:15574116-15585931 GCA_028564955.1 Terapon puta
CACACACACACAACCTAATGAATACGGTCATTTCAGCGCTTTTACGGAGCTTCTTGGAACATTGTCTGATTCATCTTGTTCACCTTTTTGCTTTTCATGCAGACACGGTACACACAGCAGCGCCGCATAATAGGTGGCAGTAACGCTCTTTATGACATTGTTACTTTTTTGAATGTGGAAATATAACAACTTTTGTTGCCTCCTGGAAGGGGAAGTTCAGAGAGGGTGCGCTAGCTGCATATGTTACCACAACATAACAAGGTTTGATGTTTCCGGGAGCTTATAATACATACACTCACACACACACACACATACAAGGTTTAGAGGACGGACACAGAATGGCATGTTTTATTACTGAATATGAAACACACTCCATATAACACAGCCACACAGGCTGAACTAAACTAAATGGCACTCTGGCCACCAACTAAAAGTCTAAACTCAACTGAGCCCTTGATCTCAGTCTGTCTTGCTGCTGTACACCGTCATGGTGGTCTGGCTCGAGCCTCACTGCGGGGAAATAAATGGACATTAGTCTTAATTTCTTACTGCTTGCCGCAGCAACTGGCCACCTTCACTGCTGCTGTTAACCTCTGCTGCCCTGAGAGACACGCTGTTTCTAATAGTGCTCAGGAGTGTAACATGCATTATGTATCAGTCAAGCACAAAAGGACATTCAGTGCAAATGGCTGTCAAATGCAGGAATGGGTTAAACAGCATTCATAGGGTTGCTGATCAGACTGCCTTTGCTGTTTGCAGTTTGTCCATCACTGACTGATACAACACACTGAATTTAGCCCCAGCTGTTGCTCATCCTGCAACATTTTTCCCTTAAAGGTTGCAAATTAGAGTAAAAACATGTTGAGAAAAGAGTTGAGCTCCTACACCTTAAATCTAATTTGTGCTGTTAATGTCACTTTATGTTGATAATGTTATTTGTGTATTTCTTGTTTCTTGTTTGTTTTTTTGCATTAAAATAGTTCCACATATTCTACACAAAATTCAGTATACAGCATTAATGTAAAGAAAGCTCTTTCTGCAAAGAATATTAGAAACAGCATTCTTTACATTGCCTCTGACACCTGTAATGAATCATACATTATCTGTTCCTGTGGTCCAATCTTTGCTTTGTTTATCTGAAAAGTGACTGCAGGGTTAACAGACAATAAGCTGTTACTGATTAATTGTGTCTTTGGTCCACAAAGCCGACATATGGATGGGCTACAAGTCAAACTCACATCGGCTCTTCATCTACTTTGCATACTTTCACTTTTATCCACCCATTCCCATCCACCTGCATGTCCCTGCATTGTCAGTTTACTGTATATATGATAAGATATGCAGGTAAGTCTTGTAGCCGTTCAGTTCCTCCACGCTGCTGGCGTTATTCAGAACTCCTTATCATTTTTAAGAAGCTTACTTGGCTGGCTTGATGATAACAAAAAAATTTTAAAAAACTGGGTAAAGTTTGGAATCCATCAGCCCCTCCAGTAAGTGGATGCAAAACTGAGCTCACTTAGCTCAAGAACTCACACATGCACACACATACGTACCTGTGTATGCACACACGCATACGCATACTTAAGCACAGAGCCTCCAAATGGCCTCTATTAATGCAGACGGCTCTCCCAATTAACAAGATTCAAAGCGATGATGAATTTTTCATTCTCTGAACATTTAAGCTAATTATGGCCCAAATGAAGCAGGTTCCAGTGAATCACCATGGCAGGGGCTGCCAATGGCAGCCAATGTCACTGTCACAGTGCCACTCTGCACCACCACCCTAATCACTACAGCTGTTTAATATTCATCTCCCACTGCTCTCTCGTCGCCTGACTCACCTCTCCTCTCTCCCCACATATCTTCTCTTTTCTCCTTCCTCCTCTCATCTTCCCTCTCGCTCGTCTCCTCTTGCAACTTTAACTTCTCTCCCTTCTCCGCTGTCCTCCTCAGCTCTTTTTCCATCTCTCTGCCTCGCCCCCTCTGCGCTTCTCTCTCACCATAGATGTGTTGTTTAAAATGGAAATCAACTAATTGCGCTAATAGCATTTTAATGATAATTTAATGTAGTAAATAAAGCTTGTTACAAGCTAAGCAATTTTGTTGGATTTCAAGGGCAATCAATCTGTGTCCGATACAATCTGCTCACCTCCTTGATGCGGGCGTGGGGTGTCGGCTGTGTGCTTCCACTCGCACAGGCTACAGATCTAAATATGAACTCATGTCAGCATCTATAGATCCTCACAAAAAGGCCCGACTCTATGGGTCCATCACAGTACACATTGATCCCTCGCTTTCAAAATACTACCTAAGTTGTGAGTTTTAGACCAAGGGAGTCTGACACCGTGGGTTTATGGAAGTTTATCCACGGTGGATGATGTAACTGAACCTGTGGATATATGAGTTTGAGAAAGGAGAAAGAATATGCATACAATGTCTGTAACTTAAACACACAAACTCACCATAAACAGTGTATGTAGCCTAAGATAACTTCTACGTACTGTATCAGCCTTAGGAGCCTTTTTATGTCATTTTTCATTAAAGTTCTAGTTTGATATTATCCTTTTTTAATTATGTGGTCTGTTTTGAAACAAAGCGTAATGCCCAGTTGTTGTCCGAGCTATTTTCCTGTTTGTTGTCATTTTAGCTTCACCGTAATCAATTTTCATCAAGAAATTAACATACCTGAGTTGTTTTAAGTCTGCTTAGCTTTGTGAGTCATTGTTTGCCATTAAAGAGATTAGATTTACCTTGTAATCAAAGATGAATAGTTCATTTTGGATTTGGATTCTTCTGCGTTTTATTTATTTATTTATTTATTTAGTTTATCAACCATTCCCCCAGACTAAACGCATTAAAAAATGATGAGGAGCTTGAGCTCGAAAGAGAAAAGAATAAAGTGCCGTGAGACAGAAAAAAACAATTTAATTTCCCTTTTTATGTTCTACCAGTGGTCATTTAGCTAGCCTCTTTATTTAAATGGTAATGTGAAGCTGGCTAAACAGGCATGGCGAATCAGCCCGAGAAGAGAGCGAGACTTCAAAACAGCTGTGGTGTTTCAGGCTCGGGGAGTTTATCAGGGTGTTTCCTCCTGTCGCCTGACGGAGAGAGGCAGAGTGGGGAGCCGATTGAGCGACAAGGGTAACTCTTCTCCGCGTTGGAGTTTAATTAATTAGGAGTGATAAATTATACCATTTCTAGCAAACCCTGGCAGCACCAACACACTCATACACGTGAATATAAACACACACACACACACACACACACACACACTCGCCTGATACAGCCCTGTTTTCACACACACATACTCAATGTGCATGTCAGTGTTCCCTTTAGATTAGCATAACCACTTTGCAAACTCTGATGCCCTCCCTCTCAGTTTGTTGTGTATGAAAAACATGAAAACATGCGGATTAACTGTCACTTTGCAGTCTCCATCAAATGCAACAGCTTTTTTTTAAAAGAAAGTTATGTCAGTATCTGCAATGTGCTGACTGAGCACCCATGATAGTGAGATACAATATTTTGTATCTCTCCCAGCTCTAAGACTCAAAACACTTTGATCAAATATAAAAATGTCTTTTAATCACCTTTCTTTATACAAGATGGGCCAATGAGAGCTGCCCTTCTTCTCTCATACTTGGTCATCCTGTGCACAGAGGACAATAAAAACCCAACAGTCAGACAGACATAAGATACGAGGCTGCAAATAAAGGATGAAGATGAAGATTGCAGAGGGTAAAAAAGAGTTTTAAACCGGCACAGAATATAATCCAAAACATTATTGGATAAAACCAGCCTATTCTTTTCAAGTAGGAGTAGATGATTTGCTCATTTAAGATGGAAAAGCCGCTCAGTAACTCAACAAAAGACAATTAAGTTTGTTTTTTTTCCATTTAATGAGAAAAGGATGAGATGAGTTATGCAGAACGTTGAATTTTAAAGTAAGAAATGAGATCACAGCAAAATAGCAGAACAACTATGAAATACTTAATTGTTTTTTTTTTGTTGTTGTTGTTGTACTGGTCTCTTGTTTCCTCACAAACATAACTGTGAATTTTGGCGTGTTAAGGTGCAGTTGCTGCCTCATCTCAGGTAAACACAGCCTGCACTCGGCAACCACTCATTCAAGCAAAAGTGGTCATTTAGATTCAGATGAGGATTTACCACATTTTTCTGCAGATCTTCAGCAAAAATCTTCAAACTCAGTGATTCCCACCAGCTTTAAAAGTATTTTATAGCAAAGAAGATTTTTCTTTTTTCTTTTTTTTCAGTGTGATGAAAAATTGCAGATAGTTTAGACCTAGTGAGATTTAAATGAACTGTTTATCTGCAGTGAGATGCAGCAAAGCACTGCTACCAGATATACTCTATAGTCTTTCGCTGTGTTGTTTTGTGGTGTACACTGCATCTAAATACTTTGAAATCACAGCTTAAATAACCACCACTGTTCTTTTCACCGTATTTCACTTAGCTGACGTATTTGCAAAAACATCTGTATTGTGTATTTCTCAAAAAAAAATCACCCTTTCTCTCTCTGCATCACTGTATTTCTGTATGCAGTCCTGATATCTGATGGGATTCATGGCTGAAGACCAAATTGACACTTGTCTGCCCTCCTCAATGTCAACCTGGACCCGTAGTCCATGGCTAAGTCACGCACACACACACACACACACTCACGCATGCATAGAAACAGCGTGCCAGCAGGCGCTTTTAATGGCCTGGTGTTAATGAGAGTCTTGTTTAGAGGTGTCAGATGACCCTGGGCCACGCAGACTGACACCAGCTCCATGTTCACGGCTCCAGAGGTCACCACGCAGCCCATGCATATGTGCGCGGGGATGGGCTTGTGTGTGTGGATGCTACAGACAGAATAATTTATTACGCCTAATTACATCTCCAGCCAGTACATTAAGAGTATATCAGCATATCTTTAATCTTTGGTAGTTGAATTTTCAATCCGTAAACTTAATATTAATCTCAGTAATGCTTATCTTCGTGGTCTTTTTTCACCATCACAGAAAAGTGTGCCCTCATGATTATTGATTTTATATATATATGTATTTATATATATATATATATATACACACACACACACACATATATATATATATATAGATTAGATTTACAAAATGTAAGAATGTTTTAAACCTCCACAGAAGAAAAATAAAATAATAAACATGAGTCATTCACAGTCCATTTTTTTTAACAATCCCAAAAGCCAGCCAGCAAAGGATCTGATTTAATCTTCAGTTAAATCCAAAACTGTGTTGTATAGTTTGTGAATCTCATATCCGGTATTATAAATTCGTACCATTAGTTTAAATTGTGTCTGCACTTCTCTAATAATAATGATCATAACAATAAATAAATGCAAAATATTCACTCTATTCTATCAGTTCCCTCTCTTATTCAACTTTATTTTCGTCATAGTTCTTTCTCTACTACTTCTCCCTCCGTCCCATTAAATGACCTACATAAAGTCTACTTTTTGTTGATCCTTTATTTACACTGACAATTCATAAGAAACGAAGTATGAGTCTAGTCACTGGAGATGTGATGTCTAGAGGGATGTGAGGCTCACAGGCCGTCACGCAACACTTCCCTGCGTTTGCTGTTGCGCCGTGTGTCTTTCAGATCCGTTCACAGACCACTGATGAAGTGATCTGCGCAGCCCATGAGCACACGAGTTAAGATTTTAAAACACTCATTTCAAAATATTACACAATAAAGGCCTTTTCATGTTTTGTCCAAAGAGAGCTTTTGTCCATCTTTACTTTTTTCCCCCCTCTCCCGTGTTATTTTCCTTCCGAGTCCCCAGCCAGTGTTTTCCAACCTTTAGCACACTCGCTGTTAGTCCTCCTTTATGTGTTGACAGTGAGAGTGTGATCTAGCTCGCTGTGTGGAGACCAATTCACAGAGTGGGAAGCGCCTGTGTTGGAGCCAAGCTGTGAGTGTGTGTGTGTCTGTGTATATGTGTGTGTATGTGGGTGGCTGACTGCGTGCGCGTGCGTGTGTGTGAGTGTGTGTGTGTTTAAGTAACAGAGACTCAAGCTGACAGTTTGCCAGCAGCCTTGCACCTGCACACAGCTAGGTGTTGATCTCAGATGGGGGGTGGGGAGGATGAAGAGGGGAAGGAAGAGGAGCACGACAGGCAGAGGGAGGAGGAGAGGAAGGGATCCGACACAAGGTGTTGGGGTCGGATGAGAAAAGACTGGTGAGGAACAGAGGACCGGAGCTCCGTGACATGTATTTCCTGTTTGTATGTTTTTGGTGTGTACGTGTATATATGTGTGTGTGTATGTGTGTGTGTGTGTGTGTGTGCGCGCCACAAGTGGGAGGAAAACGTGCAGCTGTGTGACAGGCGGGACAGGAGAGCCAAATGGAGTGATGCATCCTTTCATAGCTAACTGCCAACACCAGAGCGCAGCCAGGGCCTCATTTGTCAGACTCAAGGAAATAACGTTATAGCATGACGTTTCACTCTGTCTGTGGCACACACATCAACAACCCTCCGCTTCAGGACGGGAGGAGCTGTGCAAAGTGATCCTTCTGTAACCGAATTAAACAAGAGTTAATGAGACAAAAAGGCAAAAACAAGTGTGTGTCTTTCTCTCACCTGTCTTTTTGTCCGCCTGCAGCTCACCTGACTGGTGCAGCGTTGCTGAAGGCGGCTCTTTCACAAACGGGGATCTCTCAGAAGATAATATGTTTGCCGCATAAGTTTCTCTGCTCTGCATTCATTGGCTGTTGTTAACCTTTTGGCAGCAGTGGCGAGTTTGCCGCTGACTGCAGAGCAGGGAAACTTAGACGAGCTCTCTAGAGGGACACTCAACAGTATGTCAGGGAACTCCATGACACTGTCAGCATAACACACTGCTGGGCTGCCTGAATTATTGAAGTCCATAGCATTGATAATTTAATACAGTAGATCTGTTGTGACAGGGGATGGTTTAGGCGCACAGAGAAAGAAAAGATATTGGACTTTGCAATTGGGGTGACACAAGGGAGAAAAATAAACTTTCTTGTATTTGTGCAGGTATGATGGGGTTTTTTTTTTCCAGTTTTTATTTTTATTTTTGCTTTTTTTTATGTTGCCCTCTGTATGTGGGGATTTACTGCACTGCGTGACCTAGTTGAGATCCTTGTAGCGGAAAGAAGAGTGAGAGAAAAAAAAGAGACAGACAGATGGGAGAGGGTTAATTGAAGCTGACATGTGTCCAGTGTTTGTGTGTCCCCAGATGACACAAGGCTCTCGCCCATATGCTCGTGTTGCCTCGTTCAGTCCCTCTCTTCAAGCGCCACCACTCTCCGATCTGCAGTTTTCGCACCATGAAAAGGAAAATATCTGACATTGCTATGAATCGCCGTGTCTGTTGTGTTTGAGGTGTTGAGATCTTTGCCTGTGATGCTGCTCTCTGATTTTGCTCCCCACACGCTTGTACTACTATACATTTACTGCACGACACAACACACGTTACAAAATGTGTCACCCACATCCGCGATGACATATGGTCCCTTAAACTCTATGCTTTATTCAATTTCATGTTTGTGTGTGTGTTTGGGTGCACCTTTTGCCATATGCATGCAGCTGCTGTTTTGAGCGCAACTATCTGTTATCCACTTTGGACTACGCCGCTGAGATATGAGGATAAGAGCACACATTTTCAGACATTCTCATCACATTCATAATGCTACATTCATTCGTAAAAAGGAAAAGTGTGATTATTAAAAAAAAACAAAGCTTCAGTGAAGATTGAAGCACACTGGCAGCTTAACAGTGTCCCAGTCTCTGATTTAGGTGTGGCTCCTTTCAGTCTGCTGATTGATCCATATTGCTCCCTCACTTTTCGATCATGCTACGTTTCCTTCAAGAAGCTGTTTACTGGTTCTTGTACTCATGAGACAGCTTTTAGTTACCTTAAGTACACCTCAGCGTGGCCCCTTCCTGTAATACAAACCCTCTAACCCTGTGAGAGCCAAGGCTTAAGGGCCTTATGTAAACACCTTCAGGTTGTCCTAGTTCTCAGTCGAAAGGACAAAACAGGACTTTTGCTGTTCAAGTTCTCAAACCTTTTAAAAGCCCTCCTGATAATAGCATGATAACAAACAACATCTATGCAGACATCTGTGTGCTGCCCAAAATTTCACACACAAGTGGCACATATGCTACAAAGCAAACTTGACTTTTGTTTACTGGGTGTATTCTACATCTTTCGTCCGAATCTTGTTAAGAGGTCACACTCGTGTTTTTCTTTTATCAAATTTTTTTCAAACTCAACAAGCAAAGGACCACCTTCATTTCTACTGTGCAGATAGAAATCAGCTATAATGTAAAGAACGTGTGCACATATGTCTTCTTACTTTTACTTTTTTTTCTATGAAACCTTTCAAAGATCCGTGATGATAAATAAACTTCCATTTCTCGTTCGTGGTGAAACTGTTAAAGTGACGCCTTTATTTTTGTGAGTTAAAAACAACCATAGTTCGCCATATCCTACATGTCACCTGTTACAACACACTCTTAAAGAATATCCTAATTTCTTTCATTTTAATTTCCTCCCTGCTCAGCTGTCAGTGTTATGGGTAAAATGTTACGAAGAAATAATTAGTGAATTTCCATAACTTGTCCCAACAGCACAGAACTATATCATAATATAGGTCCTTCTGTGCAATATATTTGAATAAAGTGTAGCATATTTATCCATTTTATGTTACTTTCATGTTTGACCATGGAGATCACATATATTCTGTCTGTCTCTCCCACTGTGTCACTCTGTCTGTCTGGTTGTCGGGAAGTGTCCCAGCAGACTCGCCATAGACTGGCAGAGTGTTGATCTGAGTGTCAGTGGGACTGGGGGTCTCCTTTCCCAGCCCTCCTCTCCTCCACCGGCTGACAGACAAGGTCAGGGACTCATCCCGCCTGTCCCTCTCAGCTCCTGACAGCCTTTCCTCTGGGAGACAAACCCCGGACAACCCTGCACTCCCTGGCACGCACCATCACCAATTAATATTGCATCACCATTTTCTAATCTGCTCCCTCAGGGCCTACTTCTCAAGGCGTGATCAGGCCACCTCACTTCCCTGTGTCACGACCTCCCCCAGCCTCATTGTAACAAAGAGAGATCCCACAGAAAAAACAGATGACACTACATGTGTCTCTTATTCGTGGTGTCGCGATTTGTTTGTGTTTGTGATTATTATGGGTTTTTTTTTAAAGGTTCTGACATGATTTACATTTTTAAGTGTTTTAACTTAAATGAATCTGAATCCTGTAGAGTGACCAGACGTCACCGTGAAGGGTCTCAGATCAGCTTTGACCTTCATTTTTGTTCAAAGTGAGTTCATTTGATTTCCTGGTATTTAAACGAAAAGAGTAGCTGGGCCTGCACTTCAGTTTTAAGTTTATTTTTAGCCATGTTAGTGAGTGGGCCTCTGGAGAAGGCAGTGACAGTTAGTTCAGCACTTTGGTGCTGACTGAAATATTTCAACAACGATTACAATGACCGGCATGAAATTTTGTGCTAATCTTCATGGACCCCAGAGAACTGATTTTGTTGATCCTCATGTTCATACACCCCTCAGGATGAATTGTGATAACATTGGTCATCCTTTAACTTTTTATCTTGTGCCACCATGTCAAAATAAGTTCAGTTCATTGATGATGAGATTTATGCAAAACTAACAGCACACCTTTACATAGAGGCTATTCCTTTTTCAGTATAAACTCATTGTAAGGAGTTAACCAAAAACTTTCTATAATCTAAAAAAATAAAAAAGCCTAAATGTAGGATTGATAAAGATCCGGCAAAGTTACCAGTGCCATCTCAAAAGAAATGGTCCTGTCATCTCTGGGGCCACAATCTCGAAACATTATGAAATGCTCTGCAATCAATCTTCTCAAAATTAAATGCACTGTGTCCGAAGCCGCTGAGTTTGTGCTGAAAGTGAAATATAACAGCATCTGTCTCTTTCTGCCAATGCGAGGCTCAGGACGGACGGATCAGAGAGAGATCATTTTATGGATTCCTTCACGATGTTGACACGTTTTATCATTTTGATGCCCCGTGTTAGTTTGGGAGTCGGGAACATGACTTACCACTCTGCCCGATTGCTCAGACTGAGATGAGGAGCACATTGCCATTTGTTTCGGCCTTGTACCGCCATCCCTCAAACTCCGAACTACTTGCGGTGAGAGACATAACACCTCCTGCGACCTTAGTGGATGACTTATCTTCCTACCTTGGGGACTGAGTGATGTGCTTGTGGCTCTGAGAATAGCTCCGGTGCTGCCCGTCTGGGTTGGGGTCGGGAGCAGCCCGGGCGGTGCATTTGTCTGAATCACACCTCCTGGCTCCTTCCTATCGCGCATACACACACATACAGTCCGGCGACGTACAGGCGCACATGCCACTGCTTAGTATAGCATGATGGAGGAGCGCAGGGGCCATGTGTCACACCTTGGCGGCTGAAGCACTCACCTGGCTTCTTCTCTGCACTCTGATGGATTTACACCGGCCCTGCAGGGGTGTCTCGAGCGTACACACACACACACTGTACTCTAGATCACTTGTTCTTGGTCCGATTCTTCAAAAACATAAGCCTGGAGAGTGTGAAGGAGAGGGAAAGAACAGAGGAATGTCAGCCAGCAGATATGGCCACTTCCTCTGTCCCACCCTCCACCTCCACCTCCTCGTCATCCTCGTCTTTGCTTCATCGCATGAGAAAGATGGAAGAAGTGTAATTTTCAGATGAGGAGCTGTCGGTCTATGCGTGGCTGATTTTATTCAGAAAGCTGACTTCCAGACAGCCTGTGTTTGTGTGTGTGTGTGTGTGTGTGTTCCACAGATCGCTAATCTCTCTGAAGTCCTGTTTGTTCTCCAGGTTGCCCCCACTACAAACATTTCCCTGATCAAAGCTGCTGAAAAGGCCTGCCACTTCAAACAAAGTAGACACACACACACACACACTCACACATAAACAGACACACACATACGCATCCATTCCAACGCAGCTCTACGGCCGGCACGTTGTCATGGCAACCACATTAATCCCAAACCAACCAGCGTGCAGTTGTTGCATCAGGCGAGCCAATCAGGAGTGGGAAGAGAAAGAGACAAACAGGAGTCATGAGCTCAATTACCATTTCACTGCTCACTTAATTTCAAATGTGGTAGACTCACAGCATCTGCCACGAATACTCTACTACTCCAAAGTATGAATATCAGAATTCAATCAACGTACTGGTATAATTGAAAGGCGAGGATTTCCTGGTTTCATTGATATTCACCGCCTGTCTTCTCTCACTCTCCAGGTACCCTACATGTGTTTTTTTTTCTTTTAGCAGTTATACAACAATCCGGGGAAAAAAAAATCTTTTAGATATTCTAGAAGTCATTTAATTTCCTAAGATAAGCAGTGATGTTATCTAAGACATTTGATGTCAGCTTTATCAGGGAGTTGTATTAACAGCAGGTGTTACACTGCGCTTAAATCCTTTTCAAGTTAACTTACAGAGAGATTAGGGAGATGGATAACTCCCCGAATTTTTACCTTTTTCAATCACAGAAACAAAAACGAGAACAGTTGATATACTTTGAGGGTAGAATTAATTTAGTTTTTTTTTTTTTTTTATCATTATTTGAAAATGTCGTTATACAATACAATAAGTCTGTCAACACAGTGGCAGCAAATCTAAGTACCCACACAGTCCCGTGTGCACCAAAAATTGTTCTCAAAACAGCTGAGCACTCATATCAGCTGATACTGCTGTTTTGCAGATACAGTATTGGCGTATGTCTCGGCCAAGAAA
>JAOXYL010000105.1:15588016-15599289 GCA_028564955.1 Terapon puta
CTAAACTGCTGAATGACATTGTCGCTGCTGCCGAGCTGATGCCTGCAATGCACACACACACACAAACACACACACACTCTTCCATGCACATGTACACTAATGCATGCATGTGATTTGTCTACCCCATACATAAGCAGAGCTGCAGATTGAAAGTGGTCTACAGTAAGTTTGATTTGCTGTAGAGATGTGAAGAGGCAGAAAAAAACAAAGAGAGAGAGATGAGAGATAAGAAAACAGGTAGAACCAGGCAGAATAGAAAGGAAGAAAAATTGACTGAAAGACATAGCTGGGAGGTGTGACTGTAGTTATTAAAGCTGGGATGCACTATGGTTGTTTACTTCAGCCGGGCTGCATTGTTGTGGCTTAGAAATTATTGATAGGTAGGAAGAGACGGGAGTAATAAAGAACTACACATCACTTCTGTCTGTACGTCTGACTGTCTGGCCGCTCCGCCTGTCGGATGGACTTTAGTTACAGATTCTCTCTGAAAGGCAAGAGCGGTCTGAATGACATTTAAGAAGAAACTGTGTCCTCTTTGTCCACGTAGTGCTCCGGTGCTCATGCTCTGTACATCTGCTCGCGCACGTGCAGCCGTCTTTTTCCTGTAGCATGTTGCTCTCTCCGAATACACAGCCATGTACAGTACACACAGGCACACACACAAACACACTCGTACGCTGCGGTGCGGCGATAGGGCAGCGCAGTAGGGGGTATATCCCTGGGAAATCATTTCTCCCTCTCCTTTTTTTCCTATTTGTAACTTGTCCTTTCAAGCAAGACGGCCCTTAAAGTTCAGTGGCGCATTCTTCAAAAAAGGCTATTACTGGCTGCCTCTGATTCTGTATCATGCCGCGCACAGACCAGCCATCCCTCCTTTTTATGTCCCTCTCCTCCTGTCATCATTTTCTGAAGGCAAGAGAGGAGAAGTCAGAGTTTCAGAAAGGCCTGTGACCAATGCCTTGAAAACCTAAGCAGTCCCCGCCTCTGACTCTGCGCCAGACGTCCGTATCATATCGCTAAAAGGGCGTATTGCTTTTGATACTTGACAGAGCTCCCTTTTTGTCTCTCTCTCAGCGAATCTCTGTCTCTGCCCTCCATGCCAACTGTCTATCACACTTGTTCTCAACACTTGCAGGGCTCCATAAAACAGTGTGTGACTGTAAGAGATATAGGCTGCTTCTGAAAGGCATGAAGAAAAGCTTGTTGCCCTGACCACGATACAAAGAATAAAGGTTCACATGCAAACCATCGACATTGGTCACAAGGCTGAATTTCTCAACCTTTTCTGGCCTGTAGTCACATGTTTTGGACCTCAGTATCTTGTGTAATAATTGTCACATTGTTGTGTCATTCATATAGCTCCTAATGACACTCTATTTCAGACAAATGACGTCTGGCTCAGAGTCAGAGGTGGGAACTATTTTATGAAAATAAAAATAAACAAATATATTTATCTTAAAAATCTCCACTGACTATGTCCGACAAGGTCAGATTGACACGCTGAAGAACATAATGGTTCATTCAACCTTGGCTGGCACAACAATTGATTCGGTGAATGGCTGCAAAACTCCCTGGTGTAATTAAACATTTATGTCTTAATATGGTTCACCTTCAGCAGCATATTGATAAACACAAAGTGTTTGACTCCGTTTTACGCCTCAGGCTGTTCAACCTGTTGCCCTGTGCTAAGATATTAAAGAGCAGCTTAACACCCACTGAACATCTGTTTTTCGCTGACCTCCCATGGTTTGACTCTTCACCTCGCTGCGATGTTGGAGAAATGTCCTCCAAGGTGTGTCTGTACGCTGTGACATCACAGTCGGGTGGGGCAGGGAAACACTGCTTTTCAGTTACTCTTAAAGGTTTGCTATGTTTATGCCAGTAGTAAATACCTAACTGATGCTATAATTCTGTGTCATTTCTTCATTTTTGATGGTGTATAATATAGTGTGGTTATCATTTAGATGATTATTGTCATGGGGTGTCTGCTTGAGTACTCATTTGTGACCCCACAGAAACGGAGCTCACAGTGCTAACAGTCTTGGTCAATGATGGCCAAAGGCCCGCATCTCACCACCACCTCTCCCCATTAACATAATTAGAAAGCCCTTCAGCTCCAGCCTGAATGCTGATGTTTAGGACAGATCGCCTCTCCTTCTCCCGTGTCCCATCCAGTGCTCCTCTCCCTCAGCCGGCATGTCTCCCTCTGTCACTCTGTCACTCCCACCGTCTGTGACCTCCACTGTCATCACGGCTGCCCTTGAGGAGCAGAAATCTCTCCATTTCACAGGGACCAGCCATAAGGGGGCTTGATTGCGGCAAATTGATCCATAATCACACAGCGCTCAGAGCTTTTTATCCTGCCGCCTCTTCATCTCCACTTTAGAGGCCCGCCGTTGGCGTATTTACATGCTGTCATCTCAAGGGTTTCCTCTGCTCCCACCCTTCTCTCTGTCTGTTTTTTCTTCTCTCTATTTTACTCTTTCATTTCTGTCTCCCTCTCTCTCTCTCCACATCGTTCCCTTTCTGACTCTCCCATTTTCCTTTTCTCTCCTTCTCTCCGTCCCTCCCCCCTTCTGTCTGGATGTGATGCCAATCGGAGTGTCTCGACATGGCCATTGTAATCCCCTCCCTATGCCCGCTCTCTTTCTCTCTCTGTCACACACACACAGAGGCGCACACACCTCTGACCACCACATCTTCACGTTTGATTGCTCTCTTCAGCTACATACACACCCTAGATGGATATGATGGCAAAGGAGACAGAGGGGAAGTAAAGGGAGGAGGCAAGTGTAAAGATGAGGAGATGACGACAGAAAGGTAAAGAGGGAAACTCCGGAGGCAAAACTGACTTAACTTGGCTTTGTTTCCCTTTCCGTCTCCTTCTTGTCCATCCAAATGTGAAATTAAATTCTAGTTACAGTACAGTACCACGTTGTATATGGTTTGCACTTTAACTAGCATAAATTCTGTCGTTGCCCTCTGTATTTTTGTGTTTGTTGTCCAAATTTCTGGGGAGAGTTTACAATCTGCAGTAGTTTTTGCTACTTTAAAGGCCAAAAAAAGTAGTATTCAGTACTTCAGATTTTTATTATTAGATAATTGAACAGTGAGCTGTATAGGAAAATAGAATAGGAGAATTTGAAATGTAGACTGTCCTTTGTCCCCTGAACACAAATCATAGAAAATCATGTTCATCCACTGATTTCCTGTTTCTCTTTGTTCCTTCCTCACCTCTGTCTCATTGTCTTTCCGTGTCCCCCTCTTTGTCCTCTGTCTTTTTATCAGCCTCTGCCTCTCTGTCCATCCGCCTGTCTGTGTGAATATCCTCTCCCGCGTAGCTTTCTTTCTTCAGTTCAGCGAAAACACACCAGCCCCATTTTATTACAGTCAGCTATGTTTATGCGGGGACTGCATTTGTTGCTCTTCCTGTCTCCCGACTTCTCACCTGGCTGAGGGTTTAGCCGTGTTATGTGTGGTGTGTGAAGTGACAGGGGATGCTTTATGAATGTGTGAGGAGGCCTTGGTAGCGCCCCTGCCTCCCCACAATAAGATGAGCTGAATAAATCTGAGACACGCCACGGGCCCTTCAGCACCACACAGACACAAACACACGCACACACATGCACACACACAAAAATTTAAGTCAGGGAGCTGGTCAATTCCTGGGGAAGAAAACAGCATCATAAAACTCTTATCACTTTAGAGCCCTCCGCACTTCAGCGCGTATCCCCATCCCTCTCTGTCTCTCCTCTTCTTCCTCCTTTCTTCCCCTCTCTGTTTGTCCTTGAGGTGGCAGAGGGTGGTGTCAGCGGGTGGAGTGAGGAGAAGGGGGGTGTGAAGAGGTGCAGAGCTTTGATGCTTGTTGGGGCTCACTCAGCTGGGCAGTACACGGTGCTGCATCTCGTCCCAAGGCTCTGTATAAATTCAACGCCAGTGACAATTTACAGCTCGCGCCCATCCTCGATATGACGCACTGAGCAGGGCGCCAAGCGTGTCTTGTTGCCATCTCACCAAAGTGAGGCTAATTTATTACAGTGTAAAACCCACAGAGCAGGCAGCGGGAGGGGGCAGAGATATAGAGAGGCCTTGGTTTGAGACTTGTGGCCAGTGTGACATTGTTTTTTTTATTGTATCATTGTGCACTTTGGAGCAGGGTTGCAGTATATACTGGAGCATATTTTCTCTCCTCATTGTGTGCCAAAGAGTTTAGATATTCCATATTTCATCTAGTTTAATATAAAACGCAAGATTCTATTTAATGTCCAATAAGATAACTGGAGTCATTTAATTTAGTGTCAGTCTTAAAATTGTCCTTCATCCTTCCATGTCACAAAGTTTGGACACCAATGATATTAAAAAAGTAAGCAAAATCCGCCTCCATCTTCTTGAATCAAATTTACTTTTTAAGTGGGTAAATGTATTTAAATATATGCCATGATGCTTCAAGAAGGTCCTGACAGGGCTTCCTTTGTACCATCCGAAGAAGAATGATGAAGACGATCTCAGTTAATTACATCATGTCACAACTTATGAGATTGAATCCAAAGTTCCCGGGACTGCTGTCTTAGAAAGAGCTGACCAGCACAATCAGGACCTGACCTTCAGAATTTATGTTGTTTTTCACAGGCACTTTTCTTCTCTCCAGTAATTTACATATTTATCAGAGCTGATCGTGGTTTGACATCCTTTAATTTTTTTTTTCTTCCTCTCGGCAAGCTGCAAGAGAATGAGCAGTAATGTGCCGTACAGTGCAGCGCGTGACTTTGGCAGGTGAGAAATATGCTGAGGGAGCACTTTGATTTGGAAGTGTGGGCATAAATTTTGCCTCTGCTGCTTTCACTCATTCATTGTCACTTCCACCCATCCCCCCACGCCCAGCCTCCACTCTCTCACCGTAGCCCTATCGCGCTTTCTTTCACTCTCTTTCACCCTCTGTTCCTAATTCCTATGCTCTTGTATATTTTTTTAGTCATCTTCTCTGAGCTGCTGTGACAGGCCCACAGAGCGCTGTGATGATGTGAAGTTAAAGAGGTTCATAATTTGGAGTCCTGGCCTCTCAGCAGCAGGCAGTGTTGCCACACCAGCATGACTGCAGTGAAGAATTAAAGTCAGCTTCAATGGTAGAAATACAAAATGTTCAATTAAGCATTTGGTCAGCATGTTATATTCTATTACCTGTGTTGTTTTACAACAAAGATGACAGTATAGGTGTTATATAAGCAATATCTGCTCCTCAACACACACTACTACACAGAATTGTGGTTCAATCAGTGCAAACCTTTGGCGAAATTACGTGAATTTGTCTTTAAAATCACAAAGCAGACAGTACTTGCAAGCTCTGTGTGGCTGCTCTATAATTTTAATCTAAATGGCCACCTCACAGTAATGAAACCGTTTGTTTGTCAGTCAATGGACGGATAATTGTTTAGCAACTCTGAATCGATTCATCATTAAAGTTTTTTATTAAGCGAAAGTGTGAAATATTTGATGGTTCCAGCTTCTTCAATGTGCACATTTGGCCACTTTTTGGGTCCTGGCTTATTAGTTGAACAAAACAACCAATTTCTTAAGACATCACTGTGTTCTCTGGGGAGTCACGCCAGGCATATTTTTGGTCATTTCACACACTAAATAATGAATCAACTAATCAAAATATAATCACTAGCCAATCAATAATTAAAATAGCCATTACTTGCCAGCCTTATGTACACACATACAGTATAATGCAAACACAGTCATCATAACACACAGCACAAGAAACTGTAGCACGTCTTAAAAATAAAGACAGATAAAGGTGATGAACTGAATAAAACATGTTCATATAGATAAAATGGCAGTTATGTAGGTTTGACATTCAGCTCCCCATGAAAGGCATTTAATGTTGAAACGCTGTTGTTCTGGGTTGTTCTTCCCTCCTACAGTTTCCAGAGAAAGAAAAAGAATTCCAGGAAAGAGAGTTAGATAATTTGTTTTGCCTTCGAAAGCTGCCGTTCAGTTTGATCCCTCACCTTCTCTTTCTCTTTTACCTCTTTCTTTCTCTCCCTCGCTGTATCGGCCTCCTTCTCATGACAGCCCCCCGCCTGCTGATCTCTACTGACACCCTGAGGTCAGGAGATGCTGCTGCAGCGCCGCGTTCCTGAGACTCCACCACACCTTGACCCTAACCTTCTTGTTATATGTCACCCACACCTGAGCCAAAAATGAGATTTTCCTTTACATACAGCCTCACCATGGTACTTGGTTCCTGTGGGTTCCCTCTGGGTGTCGGGCGCCTATGGAATAGTGGGACTTAATTTTGTGCTACGTCGCTTGGCTGAGCACAGCCAGATACAGAGCAATGCAGAGATACAGACACATAAACACAACAGCTACTTGGGGAGCATTTGTGGGAACCCTGAGGAGACATAGTCGCACACACAGACACACTCAGAACGACGTGGGATAAACAGTGGATCCATTGTAAGCTCCAGGAGCCTGCTGTAAGAGATTGTTTTGATGAAGCAGCAAGGGCACACTAGCACTGAGACTAAATGTAGCATGGCCACGATGGTTGAATTCCCAGACAGTCGGGACCTTGGCAGCTGCCTCTGGTTTGGCTCACAACTTTCTGGGTTCTTGGTTTTACTGTAGGGATAGAAGCTGTGTGTGTGTCTGCCTATGTTTTTTTTCTCTTTCCTGATTGCAGCTTGTACTGTACAATGTTTGAGTGTGTGAGTGTGTGCGTGTGTGTGTTACATGACTGTGTTCTTATATCAAGAGCCTGTGTGATGGCCTGGGGTTGAGGCCAAAGTAGAATTTGTAAGTGATGGAATTTCACAGCCACCGAGCACCCAGCGGCCGGCCAAACCGCAAGCACTCACATTTACAACAAACGGCCCGCCCCGCTCCACAGAGACTCCTGAATGGCAAAGCCATTTGTCTCTGTGAAGGGCAGAGGGAGAGAAAAGCGAAATAAAATCAGAGGGAGAGTACTTAAATGGAACAGCGCTTTCTTTTCTGTCTTTTTTTTTTTTTGTTTACGACCCCTAACCACTCAAACAGACACGCATGCACACACACTCACACACACACACACACACACTCACACACACACACACACACAAACACACACATACACCGCTGTGAGGCTAAATTGGAATTAAGGAGAAGGAAAGGTGCATAGCCTGTTGCTAATTAGCATTTTCTCTGCTCAGCAGAAGCCCGTGGAAGAATCGATAAGATATTAAGTTTGTGTATAACGATGAGGCACACAATCACTTTCATCCATTAGCAACAACAGATTAGAGGAGAAACACTTGCTAAGAAATTTTGACCTTTGTGGATTTCAACTGGGCTGGGAACTGTGAACGCAGACTGTTTTTTTTTTTTTATCCTATTGTACAGTGTTTGAGGAATGTGAACAAGAATGATCCTCAAAACATCAGCAGTAATAGCAGAGGTTAACACAACCTCTTACAACTGGAGGTTAATTTGACTTTTAGAAAAGAGATTTTTCTCTCTTTTTGATCCTGACTTCAAATGCACCACAGACCATCTGTGGAATTTACCCCCAAACATTTCACAGCGGGTATCAAATAAGACATTTAAACACTTGAGATCTTCTTGTGTAATTAAAAGTTTCAGATGTAGCCGTCCATATCTCCAGAGCACAGAGAAAAATGATCAATGTGGGTAAATTGTTTTGATGGGGGGGATTCATGATCTCTCACTTTGTTTGGGAAAATGCTCAATTCCCGCATTCTCAGGTTTGATAAGTATGTTAAGAGGTTAATTAACCCTTAATCCTGCAAACATCCACCAGCAAAGTGACTGAAAATACTCACTAAAAGTCTCCAAGGCACAGCTCACCTGTCCAAAAAGCAGAGTTGGAGCAGGGGAGGAGAGGAGTAGGTAGCAAGAGAGACGTCTTCAGCCAGACCCGAGGACTTGAATCAAAGAAGACCTCTATCAGGTCACACCTGTTGCTGGCAGATCCTGACCTCTGTAGATGTATAATTCACCTTGCCTGTTGAATATTCTCTGCTGCGTGTTGGTTTGATGTTTGATTCATGTGTATCTGGCTGAAAACGGACGGCCGGGTCAGTGTGTTTTTTTGACCCGGCCTCCTACCCTGGACTGAATGGGATACTTGTAAATTTAACTCAGAACTTAAGAGAATATTTTAGTCAATTTAAGTGTTTTTAGAATCGTTGTCTCTCCGTCTGCTGCAACTTTGCGTATTAACAACGTTTCTTCTTTCTCCCTTGTGACACTCTTGTCTTTACCTTTCTTTACACCTTTCTAACCCGTCCTCCCCCCCTCCTCTCTGCCTCTCTACACCCCCACTCCGTCAGACCACCTGAGTCCAGAGAGGGAGAAGAAGCTGGTCTTTCTTACAGCGCGTGTTCACCCTGGAGAGTCTCCTGCCTCCTTCATCTGTCAAGGTAAAGTTTTAATGTTAGGTCGGTGCCCTGTCTCATTGATTTGATTCGGATGCAGCACTGCTGGTCTCTGTGTTGTTTGATAGGGAACACCAATATGTGTTAGATGTATATATTTTTACATCTTTATGTACACCTACCTTTTACTGTTCAAGTATAAAACTACCCACACAACATCAATTGATATTTATATTGTACATCTATTGTACAATATAAAGGGAAATATTAAACAATGTGTATTTCATTCTGTATAGTTTACCTGAAAAAAATAACAAAGTCAAGAAGCTGACACTTTTTCTTCCAAATTAAAGGAGTAATCCGAATTGGCATTAGGTTTCAAGTTGGTTTAGGCATTTCTTAGTAAAATTAAAAGAGTAAGATCAAAATAATGCGGCAGAGGCTGAGATATCCTGAGTTTTTAGTCCCTGGTAGTATCTCTACATTTTCCATAGTGCAATTCAATAGCATCTTTTGGTGGATTTCCCCCCTGCCTGGTAAATCCCCTCATCTTTCAAACTCCATGACCTAGTTTTTAATGTTTAATTCCTGTACATGTGAAGTCTCTCAGCCCAAACAGATATAACCCCGTTGACATCATCAGGATCATTTTTATTAAGTCTACTGAAACTCCTCCAACGCCATAGCTTACTTTATATAACTGTTTAAAGGTAAATCAATATTTTAAACACCTTCCATAAAGTAAGTCTTAAGGCATATGGTCTGCGTCTGAACCTGAGATGTCTGTGTGTTACAGGAATAGGTACCTGTGTTTCTATATAATATCTCAGTTATACAATCTGAGGATATCATAGGGTTGCGCTGCCTTTGCAGCCGAGCTCCACTAACTCAGAACTAATAAAACAGCTTGGAAAACTTGGAACCTTTGGGAAATTGTCTCCTTGTGCAGCATAGCAACCTAAAAGACAATTTTAGCAGGATTTAATGACTCTTTGCTCCCTTCCTCCGGCTCAGACTGAGGTGAGTGGGCAGGTGCGCTCCTTCTGGGTCCCACTTCCTTGTTTATAGGTAGCATGTCAGAGGAGAGGGAGGGCTGGAGCGATAAAGGGACTGAGGGCACGGCCTTACCTTTAGCGGTGGTCCCCGTCCACTACTTTGACTCAGTAAGTCAGACTGAGGAAAGTCCATTAAGGTTAACAAGGCATAGGGATGGCGTTTGTGAGGAAGGTACCGATGCAGAGAGGGGATAGAGGTACGGGGATAAAGAAAAAATAATGTCCTTGTCACATGGATCCATCTATACATCTGTCTACTTATTTTCCTATCTGCCTACAATATATATGTGTGTGTTTGTGTGTGTTTGTGTGTGTGTGTGTGTGTGTGTGTGTGCGCGCATCATCATGAATCAGATGAGTTGGCTTCTAGCCCGCAGTGTGCTGTCTGTTTTTCCAGCGCCGTCAGCTCCATTCCATTTGTATCGATTGAGGCTTGACGTCTCCTATTCCTCCCCAGATTCTGACGATGCCCCTCGCTGTCCTTCCTTCTCCTTTTGTTTCTCAAAACTCAATTAACTGCCAGCCGTCTTCGGTTCTTTTCAAGTCTATTTCTGTGTGTGTGTGTGTGTGTGTGTGTGTGTGTGTGTGTGTGTGTGTGTGTGTGCGCATGTGTATTTATGCTTGTGTGTGTTTGATAGGTGTGATTGACTTCCTGGTGAGCCAACATCCTGTGGCTCAGATCCTAAGAGATCATGTGATCTTCAAGATCGTCCCAATGCTAAATCCTGATGGAGTCTACCTGGGCAACTACAGGTACACAAGCACACAAACACACATCTTTTAATTCCTAATTTGAATGCATCACATTACACAGAATTCACACATTACATGGTTTTATATCCTGCAATGTGGGATCATATCCTCTTAACTCCACCTTTAGGGAGCTTAATGAATTCATATAGCTCACAGCAGTGCATTTGTTAGAAGATAGTATTTGGCCGTAGGGCTGTTCTCTCTGCCAGTCTCTCTGTCCACCCTCTCCTCCTCTCTGTCTTTAACACTATTGCTGCAGCTCTGTGGGCATCCTCCTCTCCTCTATTCTCTTTCCCTTCTTCATAATTGCCTTTTACTTAATAGGCTCAGCCCCAGGAATACTAATGCACACTGAGATAAGCATCAGCAGCATGCGCCCAGTGTGTTTGTGACTGCCATCTGGTGGCAGTGCCTTGTCACTCCCTCACAAAATGTGCGGGGACTCTCAGTTGCTCCCCAGCAGCGACAATCTCTATAATATTGTTGACTGTGATTGGTGACTGCTTAAAGGCTATTTTCATTAGCTTGCTTTCACACTGAGTGGTGATGAGCAGCATATTGACAGAAGGTGAATAGTGATGGTCCTCACCTCACCAGCCGCACATGCCCATTTATACACACGTATGCAGTCTCTCCCAGTCTCTCTCTCTCTCTCTCACACACAAACACACACACACACACACACACACACACACACACACACACACACACACACACACAGACAGGCACCCAGACACCACACAGCCTTCCCAGCAGGCTACAGTGCAGAGCAGACTGAAATGGATACACGCAGAGCAAAGAATCAATGTCAGTTAACCTGGGATGAGTATTTTGTTCATGGCTGGCTGCTCTGCACAGTTGCTCTACAGTATCAGTAACTCCTGTGTCATTACCAAGGGCTTCAGTAAATGTCAAAGATACACACGACAACTAGCAGGGCAGCTCAGCGTGCATCTTTATATGTAAACACCCCATTATGGCAATTACAGGTTGTTAGAAACACTTACTGCTATCTATCTATCTATCTATCTATCTATCTATCTATCTATCTATCTATCTATCCATCCATCCATCCATCCATCCA
>JAOXYL010000105.1:15624455-15636496 GCA_028564955.1 Terapon puta
TGTGTGTGTGTGTGTGTGTGTGTGTGTGTCTGTCTCTGTCTGTTTGTGTGTGTCTGTCTGCGTGTCTGTCTGTGTGTGAGAAAGTATATTTGTCTGCTGGTGTGTGTTTGTGTGTGTGTGTGTGTGTGTGCACGCGCATACATGCACGCAGAGAGAGAGAGAGAGAAAGAAACTGTGATTTGTCATTTCACGGTCACGTGACAGTACATCCGCTCTGTGGCTGTTGCTGTCTGGCAGCCATGACAACGAACTTTGAAAGTTGGATGAATGGCTTCAGCGGAGAGGAGTCTGTCCTGCACTAAAGCGCATCAAAAGTCGCTGAAATGCACCGTACACTTGGACATTTACAAAGTAAGTGCGCGCTGTCGCTGCTCCTCTGCTGTAAAACCGAGCGACGGAGCCTGTTTTGGTCATTTTAGCTAGCTAGCGAACTCACATCCTCTTTCGTCTGCGGGTCAGTTAACGTCTCTTTGCTGACGTTACTGTGACTCAACATGTCGGTTCAGTTTAATGACAAATAATTCAATGTTGTACAGAGCTAGCTTACATGGCTCAAGAGAAAATGCCCTTTCCCTCAAACACCCCTGGACATATGAATGTTATCGAGGATGCTGTCACTTGGTGAGCTGCGTCCTGTAATAATATTGTACCAGTTTTTGTGTGTGTGTGTGTGTGTGTGTGTGACAGTGGAGACATTAAAGATGGTGACGCCTCCTGATGGGAGTCCTGATCTGTTTACTGAGCCTGATCATTTGGCTCTTCACTCAAACTTATTATCTCGAAGATTTTCTGTTGAAGTAAATGTGATGTCTATAGCTGAATGAGGTAACACAATGATGACTGAGCTTATGGCCCACTGATGAGGGTCTGCAGCATTGGCAGTATTGTGGCCGATCTGAACTATTACTGTGGCCGAACAGAGGAAGGAAAGATTGACCACTACAGATGAAGATGTGAGGCCTCCAAAGTTAACTGCAAACACCGATTATATCCATAGATCCCACAAAAGACAGTAAAATGACATTCATACAATTCAGTCTCATTCAGCGGTGTTTTTAATTGTGATTTGTGCGTGTGCACATATATCACTTAAGTCATTCAATGCAGTTATCATACCATTATTGTACATTGTTTGGTATCAAACCCTATTTTTATACTACTGCTTAACACTGCTACACTGCTAATAGAATAGTATGGCTAATAAATGATTACTCATCTCTACACAGACACTCATATTTCAGTTTAATTTGTATTCTGCTCTGTTCAAAATGTCAAAATATGTATTTATTTTTCTGCATTCATGAAGTGAAGAAATTTCTGGATCATATTGAACAAATATGTTTTAAGATCATCCTGTTAATCTGTTCTGTTTTCAAAAAAAAGGGGAAAAGAAAATGACATTGACTCTCGAATGGGAATCAGCTCATAGAGCTGACATGTTCACAACCACTGATGATGACAGTTTGAAGTAAAATCCTAGCTAACGTTTAACATTTATGTGAAAATAAAATGTTTTCCTGGCTCTCATATACCTGGTGTTAGTGAGGGAAAAATATTATTTGTTGTTGCTATTTTTACTTATGTCCTTGAACACATGCTATGAATACTGAGTCAAAAGGCTGAAATGTCTGTAAAGCACAGTTAACTTACAGCCACTTTGAGCATTGTAAACAAAAGTTTTGCCTAAAGTGCTGTATCACAGTTATTAGTTGTGAGATGATTTCGTCTCATTTCCCATTTGTATATCAAGGTAATGCAGCTTAATTTGTTTTTGCAGATTGAAAAAGAAAAACATGAACTTTATTGATGTAGATACTACAAATGTGACTCATATTGCTGGTCTTGTTCATTATGTACAGACTTGTATTTGTATAGGGAACGGCCAATTTTGTTGCAAGATATAAATAAATGTGGCAGTGAAGAATGTTTACATAAAAGACACCTCTTTACTCTGTTTGTGTTCAGATTACATGTCCAGGAGTGCTCCTGTCTAAAAAACATGACATCTACCTCAGTGTGTGTATTATGGGCCAGTACAGGAAGACTCCCTGTTTGCCGCCTGTGTTCCCGTTAGTCTTCCACCACAAAATGGTGTTTGTCAAGGTGAGAATAATATCTACTATATGTATTGCAGGAATATGAGAAGCGGCAGAAAAGGTACTATCATGTGTGTGTGACTACTGACTAGCGAGGTGATGGGACGACTAGTGGCGATGTTTTTACAGCATCAAAAAGGGATGAATATTATGTCTACATCTTAGGCTTTATGTTGGCTCCTAGTAAAACCTGTCAATTTCACTGACTGTAAAATAGTTTTTCTGTTTTGAGTCTGCATGCTGCAGGCCGTTACTGACTTGCTGATTTATACTAGCAACCCTCCAACATTACTGCCCTGACTCCTGATGAAAGAGGCCGTCTTTCCCTGGGGCAGCATGGCAGAGTTAGATACTGGGCTGTCTGTCTCCCCTTGTTATGAGTATTGATTTGCTTTGTCTGTACTCTTGCCTGTTTTACCCAGACTTTCCCCGGCGTAGTTGACCCTGCTGATGTAGCCGACCTCCTCGAAGGTAAACAGCCGCGTGGGACTTGCTTCCTCATCTTTTCGTCCTGAATCCTCTGTTATGCAGGCTTATAGGCTATTAGCTGTGATACTGATCATTAGCTCACAGTCTATTTGTGCTTTCCTTCCTCTTAGCTGACACAACATCTTTTGAGCTGATTCAGTTGGTGCCTCCAGGTACGCTTTCTGATGATGCCATATGGGCATGTTAAGTCCCGACTGTATCTAGTCATTACACTGCAAAAACAGGATCTGTGTGTATGTGTGTGCTGCTGTTTACTGTCGGTCTGTGTGCATTTTTATAGAGGGTCAGATCCTCGCCACAATGGAGGAAAGCACCAGAGATTTCCTGTACCATGGACCCAGACTGAGCTCCAGAGAAAGACCTGCAGAAAGAGAGATACTGATGAGGAGATCTTCCTCCTTCCCTGTAGGCTGTTTTCCATTTATTCCTTTTATTTCTTCTTTAATCCTCATTCCAACAGCTGCGCCCGCTTTCTTAAAATTTCAAAGAATTCCACTTGAGAAAGCTCTTAAGTGTTAGCTTGGGATTTAAAAAGTTATTCGCTGAGTGTGAGCAATAACACTCATTTACCAAGTGGCTTTCTCCAACTATCGTCTGAGTGTGAAGCATAAGTGACCACATGATTATTTATTGTGACCATTATCATATATATGTATGTATATATGTGTGTATATATATGTATATATATATATGTTTTGGTTTTTTTGTTTTGGTTTTTTTGTCAGAGAATTGGTATACTATGAAGTTATGGTGCTGACAACAACAAAAATGCATGGAAAGTTACTGCAAACTATATCAGATTTATTCTTGCTGTTTACACTCCTGATAAAGGCAACAGAAATTAGAGATAAGAGGAAAGGGGTTGTAATGCCCTGTCAAATGTTCAAATCAAATGCAGATGGCAGGCTAAAATTACTCCACCCTTCATTATTAAAGATTTAGTAGTTTCAGCTGATGAGTTTAAACGTTGCTCACATGTCACCGCAACCCCATCATGTGATCCAGCTTGACTGGCACCGATATTACACGTGTCATTCACGGGCTGAAAGGAGCTTGTTGCTCTCACTGACTGAATCGCCTCAATTCTCTGAGGCTTGCATATCTGCGCACATGACAGGCAGGTACGCTGCCAAGATAGCCAAGTCAAAAGCACCGTGTTGTCTCAGATAAAGTGAAGTAATTTCTTCAGAAAAGATAGCATTTTTCCTTATAGAGCTGTCGAATGTCTTTGCTATACAGACAGACGAACTAAAAGGAAGAGTTCTTCACGTTTTTCTGTCTTCATCCTCCTCCTCTTATATCATCACTTTCTCTCTCTGCCTCCTCCTCCTCTCATTCCTTCATCTCTTCGTGGCTGCAGGTTGCTTTTCCATCCTCCACATGTCCTCCGAGGCACTAACTGGCATATTGAAATGTCTTTAAACACCATTCCCCTCACCGTTGCTTTTATGTGTTTGTGTTTGAGGCCTACATAGCAATTTAGATGTCTCCCGCCAAATGCCATATTATTTAAACATCACTGGAGCCTTTCTCTTTTCTGCAATTTGTTTTTCTCAAGCCAGGCGTAGATTGAAGATTTGTGGTTGTAAATTAGTGTTCCAAGCGGTGCTGTTATGTGTCTGTTTGTCTTCCTCTCCCTGTTAAAGGTGTTGAGTTTGTTCCTATTGTCCCTCTCCCTCCAGGGAATCTCCCCCAAAGTGGAGTTTACCACGACATCAGTCATAGAAGAGAGTGATGGCAGAGACGGCCCGCCTGGCTCACCTGTAAGTGTGAGTCCTTTTAGTACATGTCACAGATCTGGGCATAACCCCACACACACCCACACACGTCCACATTTTCTCATTTGCTGAACCCTTTTCCATTTTTGATTTATCTGCTTTATGTCTAGCTGATCTGTAAAGTGCATTAGAGGACGCCTGTTCTTTAAGCATACATTATCTTGTCTGTTCATGGACTTTCAAGAACAGCTTTTAAACTGCTCAAATCCATCAAAGTGTCACTCAGTCAAGTAAACAGTGTGTTTATCAGCCCGTGTAACAGTACAAAATGTCTGGAATTTGAACGCATGACCGCTACGTGCTCAGCACTGCTCTGTGAGTGTTGACCATAGCTAGAACAGTTCATCTCTAGTTCATCTCTAGAGGGCTCTAATGAGTGGTATCACTTCACCATCAGATTTGCCTGTTTCCGACATACATACCCACCTTCTATTGTTGCCATGGCTACTGCATCTATCTGTCCATACTGGCAGTGTTTCAAGGGTATCTGTGCTCTCCTTGTGAATGTAATTACGGAGAGGCAGATCTGTGATGCTGATAGCGAGGCTTCTCTCGCATCTCCTGCTAACTGGGAGTTTGCACACTTCTGGTCACAGAACCAGTCAGTTAGTCACTTTTCTTACATTAGCTATCCAAGATGAGACTCACCTGTATCTCTGCCACCGTGGCTTTGCAGATTTTAAAGGGTAACTGTGCTCAGCTGCATGAAATCATCACATTTTTGCAGACTCTTGTTTTCCTTTCTGTCTGTCTCTTCTTTTCCTTATCTAGGCACTACGTTTTGTTTTTATGACACGTTACCATCCACTGTTGCACTGTTTAGCATGGAGCTGAAACACCATTTTGATTAATCAATTAGCACATCAAATATTTTGAAAAAATGCTTATTGTTTTCTTGTAGCTGCTTCTCAATTGGGAGGATTTTCTGTTTTCTGTTTTCTGTTTTTCTAAATTTTACACAAAAAAGCAATTTGACAACATAACCTTGGCTTTCAGGAAATTGTGATGGTGATTTGTTTTTCAAAGGATTAGTGTCAGCTCCACCTGAGTTTAGTCTACTTCTTTTTGGTCTTGTGTGAATCTGTATGCACATGTAGGTAATGGTGGTGTTGGTAGATGGATGCTGGCAGGGTAGAATAATGCTCCCATTCTACACTGAACTGTTACTTAAAAAAAAAACAGTGAGAATGAAAATCTTTCAAAAACAGTCCTGTTTGTAACATATGATCCATCACACAGCGGTGGGCATGTTGTTCTAAAACACTACCATGCATTTCCCAGGTGCAGTAACCTAAGCTAAGCTATTTGTTTAAATGGGATGTCATTGACAGCGAAGCAGATTGTCAGTGTTCTCCTGGCCCCTCAGGGGGATGTCTGGATCAGAGCACCGCTGTGGCTGTCAGACAGTAGAATTTCTCCATTTTCTCTCTCTTAATGGCTCCTCAGCATAGGCATTTCCCTGACTGCCTGCCCGCCCAGCTGACAAACCATGTCCTGTTTTAATAGAGATTTAGAGTGATAGCAACTTCCACAATACCTCTGAAACTGTAGCGATGAATTTATACTCCGCTTTTAGCAATTTCTTACTCTTCTCTGTTGATTCTGTGATCTTATATTTTGTCAGCTGCCATCATTCTCATTTAAATACCGTTTTTAAACCAAAAGTCATTTTTAGGCTCTAGGGGAGGACTGTCTGTCAGCCTGTCAGCCAACCACTTTGGTCTGGACTGAAATATCTCCACAGTTGTTGGATGGATTGGTACAACATCTGGTACAGACAGTCGTGGTCCCCAAATGGCATATCTAAAAGATACTGATGATCCTCTGACATTTGTGGTGTTTTTTCTGACATGTAAACAACCATCAGAGGGATTGTCATGAAAGGCATTCGTGTCCCCTTCAGGATGATTTGATGGATTTAAGCTTCACAGAGCTGTTAGCATGGCTGTAGAACCCCAGTCTTGTTATTATTTATCCACATCCCAAGTTTTGTTGAACAGCGTTTTTAGCACACTGAACCTACAGTGGAAACAGTGGCTAATCACATCAGACAAGCCTTCACCACTCAGTTGGCGACGGGAAAACCGACTGACTCTGTGTGGCCGCCTGGCAAAGAACAGACGGAAGAACTGAGAGGAGTCGGATATGGTGGTAGACGTGTGGGTGGGAGAGCATACTTTGCCTAATTCCATTAAATCAGACCATTCTCAAATGGCAGCCTCAATGAGAATTTATTCATCATTTTAGTTTCTCTTAAAAATAGTTTTAATGTTGTGTTGATTTCCCTTATTAGCATTTAGATTATCTTTGTTTTACAGCCAGGTAATGCCTGTTTATCATATTAGACTGGAGATGGCCATCAAATGCAATTAACATTTTATCTTAACGTATTTATCCCTGGTTGGCATTACCCGCAGGAAGTGGGATATTGCAGGGGAGAATGATGTTAGTGGCCATTAGAGTTATTGAAGTAATTCTGCAGAGGTTGTCTCCATGGCAGTGCTGACTGCGAGAACCGTTGTTGTTGTAACACTTAAGCTGAATGATTTAGCTAATGGTTTAATGGTTTTGTCCAGGGAGAACAAGTCTGTGTCGAGAGTGAGAGCAGCTGCCTTAATGGCCAAAAAGGCTGAGGCTCGTGTAAAGGAACAACACTGGTCTGCAGAGATATCTAAACTGCTTAGACAAATGTTATGTGTCACCTCAAAATGGAGGGTTGCTTGACATGTTAAAACAAATGTACCAACATTTCTCTCTCTCTCTCTCTCTCTCTCTCTCCTTCTTCTTCTCCAGACTTGCCATCATTCTCCAGTGAAGCCGTCTTTAAGCCCGTCCAAACAGAGTTCAGTGAAGAAGTCTTCTCCATCCAGTGGGCATTTTTTAAAAACAGGCGATGTGAAAGGTGGGAAGGAAAAGCTTAATGTCGAGGCACCATTTGCATACTCTGCTCCATCCTCAAGACACAGTCACTTCCCTTCGTCACCCACCTCTCGCCACAGCCACCGGAAAAACAAGAAGGGAAGAAAACACACTTCTCCCAGGGTTTCTTCAGACACTGGCTACCAGAAGCCCACAGTTTCTTCAAGGACGCGAGCCTTGTCCCCTTACACCCACCGCAAGATGTGCCAGCTCTCCGAGGACGCTCGGCAGAGGCTCAGCCACCTCCAGCTGGGGCCTCACCACTTCAGGAAGGAGACCGAGAGCCAGCCGCCCTTCTTGGTTGGTAACTTTGGACATATTCCTCCGAATGGAAGCGAACTGACAAAAAAGCAATGTGATGATTTGTTTAATGCCAATAATACACGTGTTCAGTGGACAGGGGTTATAAAATTAATGGGATCCTGAATTGATGTAGTTCAAACCTCAGTGGGAGCTTCCCAAAATGTAACATCATCTAGTGGGCAGATTAAGTGGAGGGCATAATAAGAGCGCAGTGTTAATCTTTTTACCTGAGCCGTTAATGGATTTTGACGTCATGCAAATGTTTCAGAATGCGCTCATGTAATATGGCCTCACTGAGGGGTTTTAGTGTGCTTTAATAGTACACGGCCCGGATTTTGGCTGGTACACTGTTATTTGTTAAAGCTTTAATTACAGCCGGATCGGTGCTATGAGAGATCTGCATATAAAAGAGAGTTGATTTTCTGATCAGACAGCCTTGGGGAATATACAGTTGATGGACAAGAACAACACAGCCTGTAGTTCTGCGTCCCTCCCTCCCTCAGCTCCCCCATTGTACTCTCGCTTCTTCATTTACATCAAATCTAATTCTGAGGTATGAATATCAAACTCCACTAGCATGCTGTTATTAAAAGGAATGATTAGGTACAGAGTTGTTTGTTTTTGTCACACACATGAATGGAATTTACTGGGATACAACAGGCGTTTCATTAAAGAGTGGAGCATGTTTTTTTTTTTCCCCGCTCTGGTTTTCCTGGGGGAATCTTCTGTCGACAATTAACCCTAGTAATTGAGAGTCAAGCTGCAATTAACAAATAGATACCTAATGAAGTAGCTTAGCCCCATGGTGAATGCATTATCAGTGTGTGTTTCAGAGCCTAAACTCCCTGTTTGTTTGTGTAGAGAGAAACAAATTCCTGCAGAAACTCCTACCCATCCTTCTTGAGAAAGGTTAGTTATTCTGTAAAACTCTACTATTTGTTTTCCTCATTGGAATTAGGGTTACGATGACAGACAAATGGCTCAACAGTCAGACAAAGGTTTTTGTTTTTTTTGGCAGCTTTTTCTTTATTATGCAAGAGCAAGAACTGGAAAGAAATGGGTGGATGTGATGAATGTATTCTGTTGATATCATTTACGCAATATAGCCGACAAAACATTTGTCTCTTTTTGTTGTGGCATTTTTTATTTAAAGTTGGTAGACTGTGTGATTGATTAATGTACCAGCAGCAGGGGAAAAAAGAAATCTCCTTACTGAGGGCCAAAACAGCAAGTGTATGAGACAGTTTGAAAGCAAATACTTTCCCGGTCATGTTTTGTGTCAGGTCTCTGCATGCAGCAGTGTCTCTGGGATGGAAACTCCTTTTTCCTCGCCACAGAGTAGAAACATGCATCAACACTCTGTGAGCTTCACAGCTGATCCCACAGGTAGGAATTCACACTTACATGCAGGAAATGAATTCCTGTACTCTCACATCTGAAATAACACTGTGATTCTTGTAGAAGTAACAGTTTTAATTAGGCTAATATCTCAAGATTGTTCTGTTGTGTTATGTTGTCTTTTTAAAACATGTCTATTTCCCTCTCTGGTTTGATGCCTTTGTTTACATCTTCACTACTGCATTTATCATTTTTAAGCTTGCTTGAGGATGTCAGCAGTGACTGATAACATGGCTTCTGACAGTGCAAAGCTACACTAAGTTCACACAGACGTTAACTGTATAAACTTATTTAAAGTTAACCTGTCTTTGTCATCATAGATCCTTCTCTCCTGGGAAGCTACAGGCCACGGACAGCCAAAGTAAGTCTAATTATGAGAAATCAGATACAGCTGCTGTTCTGGTTCAACAGCACATCAGTAACATGATCTCAAGTATTCACATATTGTGTGGATTGCACATACTTGAAGCCTATTCTGAAATTATTCTAATATGCCATTTTCATTCAAGCTAATCCTCTCATTTGGCCCTCTTTTAAAATCTCTTCAGAGATTTACTTCAATATAGAAGTAATGAGTCTATAAAAATATACTACAAAAGATTTGATGCACTTTTTCAGTATAATAAAAACATTTTTTTCAGAAAAGCTCAAAGACAAAGTATATATAACCCTATCCCTTCAATATATAGTGTGCATTCGTTCCTCTAAACACTTACCTCAAGCTCTGTTGCTCTCTGACCTTCCCCAGATGAAGTCAAGTTCTGTGGGGGTCCCGTCATCTCCAGAGGCACAGTCCAGATTTGAAGCCCGGACCAAAAGCCCTGTGAGAGGTGCTGCCTTGGCTCAGTCTGCCCTGACCATGTCAAACTCCAGAAGTCCTTTGAATCCTTCCTTCAGAGAGAGGTAAAATCTCTACATAATGCAGTTCTTCCCCTCAGCCTGACCTCGAACATACTTGAAACGTTTTCTTAGTCTTTTTTTGTGAAAACAAATGGATGTGTTAAAATCAGAACCACATTAACATGAAAAAAGAGAATAACCTAGTTTAAGCTTTTGATTGATTAGACCACAGTTTCTAAAAGTGCAGCCTGCAGAATAATTTTGTGCGGCCCCTGAACACGACATGAAATGTATCCATAAGGATGATCATACATTTGATACTGTCCATGTCGGCACTTTCACTCGCCAGAGGCAACATTTAATACACTATAATGCTCCCACATCAAACTGTATTGTTATTGTAATTGTCAGGTTAGGAATAGTAACTTTACAAACATACGTGTAAACTTTCTTACAAAGTTAGCAGTTTTAGTTGACAGTGATGCTGTTAAATGTGGAAGTGAGATGGAAAAGCTACTATGGGGGAAAAATTGCAATGTGGTTGAGGCAAAAAGGAGGTTTCAGATCACAGGACAGACAGTGACCGGTTTTATCTGCAAACAGGTGAATTTGGTGCGCAAGGAATTTCATGTTAAATGCCATTATGAAACAAATCACACATCCCTTGATATGTTCATGGTTGAAGAGTACAAGCAAAACTGTTTCAACTCACTGCATTTTTCCTTTGTGGCCCGAATGCTCGAATGCTGGCTCCCTAAATTTGAGAAACCATTGAGACTCTTAAATGGGTTAGCAATACTATACTATACATTTCTGATGTTGATGTTTTGTTATCACAAAATGGCAGGAAGCAAGTGTACTTCTTTATAAGTTTGCGTTGTGGTAAAGTGTGTCTTCAGATATATACCCGTAAAATGCTCTCAGGATCACCTCAGAGCCCTGAGTTTGTTTTTGCTGGCCACAAAACCAACTGATTTTCTTCACACTCACGCCAAAGCCGAGAGGAAGCATAATCCTCTGTTTTTGTGGTGTTTGCCCTGAATTTATCCTGATCCATCTGTGTAAATCATTGGTGTTTGCTCAAAAGATCTTAAAAGCAAAAGAGGCACCAGTATGACTTTCCAATTACAGTATATGGCAAATATATGGCAATCCCATGAGATGTTAGTCATACACTGCCGCTGTTTTGTGTGTGCGTGAGCGTGCGCACGGACTCATACACATCCAATCTTTAATTTTGATCACATTCGACAGGCAGGATGAATTCCCCTCCACCTCTTAAATTACAGGAGCTGATGTCTTGTCATGTTTGTTCATTACTGCGGGAGGAGGCAGAGAGAAGGGAAAACAAAGAGGAAAATGGTATTGATTTGTGTTTCAGCTTGAGTCTGATGCATTTGACCCGATGCACGCTTTAATACATTCAGAGAGACCTTGTCATCGATCATGGCAGCTGTGAGTTAAACACACCGACGGGACCGATGTTCCGTTTTGTTTGTTTGTTTGTTTCTGCTCTCCTTTCCCCTTCCCTTCTGCTCAGTCCATAAGCAAACATCGAAATCAATAGACAATCTTAAATAGCAAAGTAAATTGTAGGAAATGAATGATACTTTTCTCTCAATTGAAAACGCGACAGGAGTTGCAGGGTGGGAGATTAGAGCGGGCCTTTGTAGATTCCCTCCGACAGGGAGAGGGGCACGTCTTACCACCAATCTTTGATCTATAAAGAAAATGACAGATGCCAGTGGCGACGTTTGCTCCCTAAGCCCCGAAGTCTCAGTCTATTCATGTCTCTGGATGATTTGTCCTTGATGACTTTTTGAAGCAGGTAGCGAGTTTATCTGATTACAGATGAAAAGCTTCCATTCCCACACCGCGAGCCGGGCCAAGACACCAGCCAGTCAGTCAGACAGTCATCACCCCTCCACTCCCGACAAATGGACGTGGATGAGAGGCAATACTGGATTTTATTACTGTTCACTTCTGTCTGTCCGTCAGTGCGGATTTCTGTTTCACGGCCGCCTGCGGCTGTTAACACACATTTATATTGTTTTGATGAAGCACATTTATGAAAGCGCCCAATGAAATTAAATTTTTCTCACATAACTTTGACAATAGAGGAAGCAAAATCTGAATGAACGTTCGGATGATGGAAGCATTTCTTTCAAAGTATTTTAAAAGAACACAGCACCTAAAGTGTGTGTCAAGTCTGTGCAGA
>JAOXYL010000105.1:15636596-15648114 GCA_028564955.1 Terapon puta
GTGCAGATTCATCCCTGCATTGACACATCTTATGTTATGTTACAGCACAGACTAGTGGACAAAAGAAATAACTGTCACAACATGAAGACAAGACAGGCATTGCTTGTTAATTATATTATTTAGAGAAATATTGGTGTCATTTTTCAAGTCAATATGCCAAAAAAGGTTCTCCAGCTTCTCCAATGCGCAGATTGCTGCTTTTCATGTTTTACATCGTTGTAACTGAATTTCTTTGTTTCCTAGAGCACTAACCGCAAATTATAGGTGATAAGAAGGTTTCACCTGTTTTCTGACATTTTAAAAAAAGCCTTTTTTGTCTTGTGCGCCTATAAAACAAAGTAGAGTCTATTGTTAAGCCATCATCAGCTGTGACCAATTCAGCCAGATTTTTTTAATAAAATAAAATGGAAATTAAGAAGCAAAGAAAGAAAAGCTTTGTGACTTTGTAAAAAAGAAATACGTTTTTCTTTCCTCTTCTGTTTTTTTTAGTTGCAGCCCTAACAGGAGCATAATATTTTTGGTGTCATGTCACGTCAGCTCAACTCGACGCCAGTTTGGGACTCAGTTAAGTGTTTATGAGTTTTTAATGTGCCATTTCTTGCCGTTTGTTCTCCTCAGGCTCCAGACCCATCCATCCTACTGGGAAGAGATCCACAGCAGAGTCCAGCGAATTCTGCAGACTCACAAAACCAACTGGGATCACCAGGCGACTTTTGACCTTTAACCTACTCAGCTGCCCACAAGGTGACCAAAAAAAACTGAGGTTAAATTACAAAGATTAACTGTCATGCCTCTCACTCTAATAATACATACTTTCAGTTTTTAAAAGGAAATACTGACTTTAACCTGAGGTATGTCAATAGGAGTGTATGCACACACACACATACACACACACAGACACACCTTCTTAACCTCAGGATTTTATCGTTCACTGACTAGAACCATCTCACACATGTATCTTCATTTGTCTCAGCTTGATGTTCATTTAAATTTCAAACCTTGTCAAGCACCTGCTGAGTCGTGTTTGTCATCGTTACTCTTTGAAAAGGCAGGAAATATGCAGGGGTTATGTTCAAAAGCATATCTGCACCGCTTCCCTCCCACCCATCAGCTGGGTTGAGGTTTTTTTTTTTGTTTTTTAAACGCCCCAATGGTAAAACCAAACAGAGGCGCCGTCTAATTTGTCTAAAGCTGTGTGTGAAATTGGCTCGGTTATAAAGAAGCAACATTGTGGTGTGTGTGTGTGTGTGTGTCTATGTGAAGGAGAAATGGTGGATGTAAGCTGCAGCTGTTGAGGGCTCATCTCTCGCAACACAAAAGAAAGACAAGAACGTAGCCAAGAGCCACCGTTAGAAGCCAGCAGCTACAAGAGATTTAAGAGAGAAAGGATGAACAAAAGTAATCCTGAATGAAAGAGCTAAGGACAAAAAAATGTAGCCTTAACATAAATTACAACTGTTGTTCAGATCCACAGTGTTCCTCTTAAATGACGTTAAGATTGAAATCATCAAACCACAGGAACTGGATTACATCTTTTATCAGTGATATGAAATAAAATGCAGCTGTGTTGTGCCCTCTCTTCACAGCTATTACGTTAGACGAATGATACTAAATGTAGTCTGTTTTACAGGAGGGAATAGGTAATGCTGTGATTGATCACAGTTTCTGCTCTCCCTGGATGCAGTGAGGACATTTTCAGTAAATGTACGGCCAAGATCTAATTAATGGTAAAACTCAATCCTTTTCATATTGACTGACATTGACCATGTGTCCATCTCTTCTCGGAGCCAGAGGGAAAATGTGCCATGGCTTACTTAAATCAGATAGCGGTGCTCACTTAAAAGGATGACAAGGTAGAGTGTAAAATGTTTGTTTCCCCACAGGATCAGGTGTATCCCTTAACTTCTGAGAAGCAGCAAATGCTTTTTCATCGAATCCGAACAGAGGCACGTCTGGGGATTGAGTTTAACCACACTACACGTACTTCTGCTCACAGCAGGTGATGGTTTTAATAACCCTGCTCTTCACATCTGCTTGAACATCTTCATTAACGGTGACTACATTTTTATTTTCACCTTAATGGTCTGAAAGTCCACTTTGAATTTTCAGATTAAATAAGCACCGTCAATTTAGAAATTCATATTGAAACTCATTTAAAAATCTATTCCATTTTAAATGCATTACATTGCACATTATGCATCAGTTGAGTTCGCCTTTAGCAGTAGTGATTGTCAAACACTAGCGTGATTGAAAATTATAATTAGCTGCTTGATCATCGTTCATATGAAGTCCAGTCTTAATGTGCTGAAACAACTGTGGCAAATGTCACCTGTGGTTCATCCTCTGCTTATTCTGCTTCCTCTTTGTGGCAGAATCCGTGTGTGAGGTGCTCAATTTTTGTTTAACGCCAGTTCTCCTTAGGGTCTTTTTTTCATACGGTCATTTTCTTTTCAGATTTTGAAAATATGAGCTATATGTTGTAACCTCGGCATTTGACTATACAACAAACTGTAAGAACAATTAGATGACACTGTTTTTTGTTTTGGTCATAAATGACGATGATGGTGATGTATTATACAACAGGACAAGCAGTGTGAAGAATTTCATTTAAGAGAACCTTTACAAATATTTGGTGCAAGTCAAAGTATTTTAATGGGCCTTTCATGTATCTTTAAATGACTAAATAATGTGCAAAATACATGTCCATTTGATTAAAAATTATATGTGTTTCCGTTGTGAATATAGGCATGTACAGTTTGTTTTGTAGAAGTCATAGGTATCAACCTTACTGAATCAACTCGACTTGTATCATCTTTGTTGTGCAGTCACCTTGTTCGTTTACATGAACAAGCCACAAACTCAGTCCATCTTTAGAGATAAAGATTCAGAAAAGTTTCATTTTGTCCCAAAATGTGATTTATGCTCCATTCTTCAACAACAACCCATTTCCCATTGAAGAACTGGAACAGGTAACATCAGTATTTATGAAAAGCCACTCAGTGTTAATCACATCAAGTCTTCGCATTTACTTCTTATGGAATTTGTTTTTCTTTTTGTTCCTCCTGCCAGCTGATTGTGCTGCTTTCTCCGTCACAATGTGCTGGTACTTCTTTTTGTTGTTTCTGGTAAGAGAAAAGAAAAGTACAGTTTATATAGAAGCACACACACATATACATACACACACACACACACGCACAAATATATATATTTTTTTTAATACACACACACAGTAGTAGTGCCATGCATGGTTTCCTGTAAAATGAAGCATACCAGTAACAGAATACATGTACAAACCTAAATATACACAAATGGACAGCAAACACTGGTGCCTAGTATAGTTTGTACATCAGTAGCACCTCATCTGTTAAAAATGTGGTCAAATTATTGGTTTGTTTCATCTTTAAGTCACGTCATCAGTTACAAATATCCTTAGGGGCCTCAGGGGCCTACCAGATCGAGAACAGTAATGTCAGTGTGATCATATTATGCAAATATTGTGTGGATCAGATGCAGGATGAGGTTTTCTACACTCCACTAGTTTTACACACTCAGCCATATCTGACTTCTCTGTGCTTACTTAACGTGTACGTTATGTATGTACCTGTCTGAAAATCTCTACTAACAATAAACAGCCGGTATTGATAAACCATCTGTGGGAAACCACAACATAATAAAACTATATCCAGTGATGATATTCATCTTTGTTTTAATTTCTACTTACTGCCTGAACTCGGCATCAGCCAGCAGCTCCTCCACCATGGTTCTCTTCCTGTCCTTTTTGGGAACACGGGAATGATAGAAGTCGGCCGCGCTGTCCACCACTGTACCAACCTGTATCACACACACACGCGCACACATTACATTACATTCAAATACAATACACAGCACATATTGCTGATAACCTACAGTCTTAATTTCTGTCAGTTTTGCATAATAGGAGCTTAATACAGCTAAATTCAGCTACTCATCAACGACACACACTTGCAGGGAACTGTTCACTATTCATGACCATATTTCTGGTTACTGAAGAGGGTGTTTGTGGTGACTCCTGTTATTTATGCACCTGGAAATATTTGGGAAAGCCATCTCTGTCATTCTTCTTGTAGAACCTCTTGGGATCAAGGGAGCCTCTCATCTTCAGGACCTGGAGGTCCCCTTTCAGTTCCTGAGTCATCTCGGGAGCTTTCATATTAAACCAAGCATCTCCTGTTGATTTCTCCCTCTCCACCTGCAACAAAAAACAGTGATTTCAGTCATTTAAAAAGCATTGTAGAGCATTTCAAGCACAAAATTGGACACATAATAATGTTGATATTTTTTGTGATTTGGGAAAGATCGTCACAGCTGATTCCACAAATGATGAGCCATGTGATAAAACTTACTTAGTCACAAAGGTAATCTATAAACCAAAACATTACTTTGTAAAACTCACCCTGTGTTTCAACTTTAAGGCTTGTTTGGATTCACTGTATGGAGGCACTGCGTCCTTCTTTTCAAAGTCTGGTCCAATAACACTCTTCTTCATCACCTGTGGACAACAACAAAAACTCTGCAACACTGCAAAGCACCCAACTCTATCGACAGCCCACTACTCAGATAAAAGACCAAAGTCAAAAAGAATTGGAGAGAAACCATGAATAACACCATCTCAGGTGTTATTGGATTTACTCGTCCTTGCATAACTATAAAGTTCATTATTCATTCTGCATCACAGATCACTTTCAAAAGGGGAAAAAAATCAATTACTTATTTACCTCATCTTGGATCTTCTTTTCCTTTAGCTTTTGCAGCGAACTGGAGACAGGTTTTGATTTGCTGCCATCAAAATTGATGTATAAACCCCCGAGCTCCTTCACTCTGATGCCGGGGTCAATACGGCTGGACATCTCTTTCCTGAAACAAATTGGCACAGAAAATTCCTCAGAAAGAGCAGTCATGTCTCATTCCTCACCTCTGCAAACAGTTATAATAATAATAATGATAATAATAATAATAGTAATAATGAATGTGGTTGTGCTGTCGTTATGTGCTCAGTTCTTAAAATTCAATAAGCGACCCAACGATGAATTGATCCACAAACAATTGTCTGTTCATAAACTTCTGAAAACAAACAAATGTTCCACAATATCACTCCGGCTGACTGGTTCCTTCATTATCAGCAATTGGCCCTGTAGCTTATTGTCTCAGTCACACAAAAACCATCCTGTTCTCAGAAACACTTACTGAAACTTTAATTGTATATTAATCCACAAATGAAAATAGTACAGAGCACGTGCACTATTTACTCTGAGTAACATTTGCATTAAGAAAAGAAGAAAAAAACCCACAGTGATCATGTTTTGTAAAATTATTTTAATCATCACTGTGAGGTTGCTAGGCAACAAGTGGAGACCCCTGAAAATCAGTGAAATATAACGTGTTAATTTGTGATATTTAGAGGTTTTATCATGTTTGAAGAGACCAAGGCCAGCTGATCCCGTTTCAGGTCTTCCCAACCGAGCCGCTCAGCTGCTGTCTGTGGCTTTATGAGCAGCATACGAGCATTAAGGTGGTGTCAATCTTCTCATACAACTATTGCTTTGGTGTGATTTTTTGAAAATAGGAGGGATATAATGTCAAGCTTTACCCTTTAAATATTTATACACTGAAAAAACATTTTTAAAAAACTAACAATTTCTTTTTCGGTTGATGTATAAGTGTGCATTGTGTGAACCAATCAGATACTTACAGAGGATTTCTGCACGAGAAGAGGATGTTTGTGTCTTCGTCATCGTCATCATCCCCCTCCTCATCCACAAACTCCTCGTCCTGCTCCTCCAGCCCAGCTCTCTCTTCTTTTGCAGCTTTCTCCTCCTCCTTTGTTGGCCTCTCCTTGTAGTATTGTTCATCAGCCTCCTGTCCGGGCCGTGTATCAATCATAAACAGTCCTTCCACTGACGTACCTGCTGCTTCAGGCCTAGCAGAGGGCCCTCCTTTCTCCTCTGCCATGTACCCCAGGTCCTCCTTTTCCTCATCTCCAGAAACATCCTCTTCCTCAGCAGATTCATCTTCATCCTCGCTACTCTCCAGCAGGCTGATTATTTTTGTATTCTGGACTATGACGTCTTTGGGTTGCTGTTCAGCCGCAGAATCCACTGAGATCTTGTGCTGCTGGCTTGACGTTACCTGAATCGACTCAACCTGCTCCTCAACCACCTGCTGAGCGTCTGTACTGAATGTGCTGACTTCCATTTTCTCCTCCTCACTAGGCCTGGTTTCCACAGCTGCATCCGGGTCTCCCTGTGATGGGTGGGCGTCCACATCAGCCACTTCCATAACTTCATCCTTCTCCTCAGTCTCTTCTGTGATTTCAGATGTCGTTTCACATGATGTCACTCCAACTGATTGGCAAGGCTTTGGCGGCTCCGCTGATGGGGTTGTTTCCTGCATCACTTCCATCTCTGAGGTGTTCATGGCCTTATTTTCATCACACGGCTCCTCCTGCTGGTGTTCAACAGTCACTGCAGGTTTACTGCCAGCTTCCACACCATAACAAGGACTGTTTGATACTATGGGAGACCCACAGGAATCTTCCTCTGAAATGACAATTACACCCTTTTCCACTCTAACTGTATCTTCCTCTTTTGAAGGGACATCGGTGGTACTCACACCTTCTTTTTCTTCCACTGTTTTGCTCTCATCTTCCTCCAACAGGGTGCAGTCTGCGTCGTCAGCGATCACCGTGCTTTCTAACTTAGAATCATTTAATGACACGTCCTCCTCGGCTTGTTCCGCAGCCTTTTCTAGAACAATACTAAGATCCTTGGCCGAGTTCCTGGAGGCCGGAGCACCTCGACTGCTGTTCCCCGAGCCCGTGCGGCTGCTGCATGGAGTCCCTCTGCTTCGCGTGGAGCAGGGGCTACCCATCGGGGAATACACATCAGTCAGCTCAGAATCCGAGTCCGCGGTTTTGGGAGCAGCAGATTGGGTCTTTCCTCGTCTACGAGTGAGCATACTGTAAGTGGGCCCGGACTCGAAACCTTCAGAGTCACAAGACTGGGGCTCACTGACATCCACAGTCCCTGCCGCCTTCCCTCTCCCTGCCCGGGTTCTTAGAGTTGTTGGGGTAGAAGAGGGAGCGCTTTCCAAGCCTTCATCTAGATGGATGGGAATGGGGCCCGTTTGCTTTCTAGATCTCGTGGCTCTGCGGGTGGTGGACCTGATGCTGGACGTACAGCTGTCAGCATCCGAGAGCTCCGAGTCCTCAGGTTGTTGTTTGGCAGATGATCTGGTTTTTCTCTGACTTCTGGTGACTCTCTGGGGTTCGGACGCCACGGAGCTGCAGGAGTCAGCCTCGAGCACCAAGTTGAACTTGACGTCTCCGACATCACTGGGAGCTGCATTGGAGCTTTCAGAAGCCGGCTTCCTTCTTGTCGTCCTGCGGCTGCTTTGGACAGCTTTCGATGCGGATACTACGGAGGAGCATGATTCCACCTCAGATATCTCATCATCCTCCTGACTTGCCACGCGGGGTTTTCTCCTCCTCCCCCTGGTCATTGGTAGTTCTGGGATGGACACAGCGGAGCAGCAGGACTCCACGTCCGATATGTCCCCTTCGTGAACGGAGCCCACAGGCGTGCATGGCTGCTCTGGACTGTGAAGTCTGGATGCTCTGGTACATCTTTTCACCGCAGAGGTGGGTGGGGAGTTCCCTTGTCCACTCTCACTCTTTTTGAGCAGGCTGCAGGTTTCGTCCAGTACATGTTGGGTAGGACTCTCTGCTTGTTTAGCAGTGCTTCTGGTTCTTCGACCAGCGGATGGTGTGGCCTGTGTGGCAAAAACAACAGTTAATAATCAATAATAGAGCTGAAGTTACAAAACCTGATGAAAACCAACTGTGTGTGAGTCTGACGTGTTTTCCTGTCATTCCCAGTCTGTGGTCCCATCATGTCTACTGAGGACAATAATATTTTAAAATGGGTCACAAATGTATGGTTTAAGTTTTATTAAAGGGCTAAATAATTATTGAAAGAGCACGGTGCAAAAGCAACTCAAAATGGAAGCAAGTTTTTGCTTAATTGGGAGCCACTTTCAGCTGCAGACTAATACACGTGGTTTTCAAAGTTTGGGACTGTGCCTCTCCTCAGACAAGGCTTGAAAAAGGCTTGTTTAGTTTTGCTCAATCCCTGGATGCATATGGAATTATGTTATTTATGTCCCATAGACACAATTGAGCCAAGATAGCCTAATAGTGCATCTTTGAAATGACTACTTCAAATTATTATATAATAAAAAGGTCTTTCCTAAGTCATATTAGCTTTTGGAAAGTGGGAAAAAGTGAAGAATCCCTGCAAACTACTGTATCTTAAACCAAATGAAATACATTTAGGTTATTGTATGTGACCTCTTTTGATAAATAATGCAAGCATTCACTCACTGAGCCTTCTTTATTTTATTATTGTTTTAATAAAATATGATTACAGTCCATTGCCGTGAAGGAAAAACGTTCCCCAGTGACTCATTGTGTTTTTAATAGTTTATGGACTATAATCTGCCTATGACACTGAGGAATAAACTGTATCATACCCTCATCATATATTTCCATGATACTTGTTTAGTGTACGAGGAAATATACTACTATACTACCATAACTTTGAAATCCTGACTCTTCTTCAACTGGTGCAAAGTAATTAAATGTTTAGTATATAACTTTAACAAAGAGGTGGCAAACAGGTCAATAAAAGGGGTATCATGTAAATCAGATTTGAGATTCATCCAGCAGTCAGGAGAACTGAACCACGTGTGACGGACTCAACCTATAAAAAAAAAACAACAAAACCGTGAGGATTCAACCTCAATCAGACAATTTAAATCTGCTGTGAAGCTCCGACGTCTCCTCAAACAGGACTGTTTTTTATTGCCTGCACATTATTTTCTCACGTCACAACAACACGTTTACAAACTATTTGCGGACCGTCAGTGTCCACGTGAACTCAGAGAGCCGCCGGGTACCGAGCACGTGACACCCGCCGTTTACCTGGACTGGGGCGTCACGTGACCTCCGGACATATTTTAAAAAAGCGTGTTTTAATCCGTGCGTACCTGGACGTCAGACGGCTGCTCCGGGTTGGTTTTACTCGGAGAGCACACACGCACTCCTCTCCTGGTGGCCACCATCTTGGACGCTGATTCCCCCCCACCCTCTGCTGTCTCTCACTTCCGGTATGAAGGCTAGGCTCGACTAATCGATCGGAGGCACCGCAGGCCGAGCAGAGGAGCGCAGAGCTGAGACCTGTTTGAATTGTTGGGTTTGTTCTCCACTTTCATGTACTTATTGCTACTTTCGGGCCCAATAACACCTTTAAAATACACAACAATGATACAAGTAAGTTAAAAGTTTTTTCAAAAGTAACAGTCCTCGCTGTGTAAATGTCTCCTGTTGCTTTATAATTTATTCAACTTTTAAACAACACCTTTCATTTAACATATTACACATTTTATCTCGTCATTAAAATATATAATTAAAGATAAATTACTATATGTAAATAGTTAGTTGTGTAAGTTCTATATCCTTTTGTCTTTTTTCATGTTTTTTTCCCCTCGTTATTATTGGCCATTGTTTTAGGGAGCCAGAGACCTCCTTTTTAATCATTTCAAATTTAGGTTTATATCACTTAATCTGCAGGAGGAAATTATTCACCAGTTTTTGTTCCTCCAGTTAAACGGAATCAGAGCGTACCTGCAGGAAAGAGTTAGAGATATGACACATTAAATAAGCCTGGCAGGAAACAAAAGAGCCATGAGATTTGTTTTATCCTTCCCATTTTATTATTTTTTTCTTTTTCTTTGCAACACAAATCTTGATTGCATTTTCCAACAATCACATTAGCCCTAGTTTATCCCAGCTTTAGAATATTTTACACCAGTTTTTGATTATACAAACATTTGTTTGACAGTTGTAATAAAGCCAATTCACGATATACAGATATATGACAGCTTTAAATATGTTTACAGTACAACAGACAATTCGTCTTCATGAGATTAACTGGATCTTGTCTGGAAAAAAAAGAAAACAGCCATGATTCTTAAATAAAATCTTCTTCCTCGGAGTTAACAAATGTTGACACCTCGCTGGGTTGAGTTTCCAGTGATACAATGCATGTTGAGAACACAAGCGCACTGTGCATGTCAATCTCAAAACAATGCTGTACTCTGAACCCTCAAATTAATCTCACGAGCGCCAGGTGGGTAAACATTTAAATGGATCTTCAAAAACGGAAGTTAGAAAAACAATGCATGATAAAATAAAGTTATATATAGTTTTCTGCTTTACCAGTTAAAGTGTAAGCTCATCGGCATCATAAAATAAACATCTCATATGTAGTTTTTGAGATTTCAATTAGTGCATGGTTTAACTCAATGAGGAATGAAAACGGTGTTATATACACAGCAGGAAAAATCCAATTGCATGAATAAAATCAGATCTTTTATCTGGATTCCCCTCCCCGCTCCCAAAGTACCCTTTCACAAATGTTTGGAATCATTCTGTATTAAAAACAATAATTCTCTACCCTTTTCTTTTGCTTTTGTACTCATAATCTTTTCATTCAGACCAAGTCGATTTAAAGCTCAATTCACACAGACACAGTGGAGACGAAGCAGGAATGAGGATAGGAGGAGCAAAAGATGAGAGGCACTTCAAGTCAGAACAAGGTTAAGGAACTTTCACCTTGGGTCAAAGTATAGCAACTGACATTTTCCTATCATGAAAACCAGCCTTTACTTGGTGATAAATGGCTGACCTGTCAAAGCGCTGATCATGCCGAGAGCCACCATCTGTGAAATTCTTCACCTTCACAGCTAATTCTCTCAAAACGGACACTGGAGTTTATCTTTTGTGTTAACCTCCTATTTTTGAGCTCACTGAGACAATGGTAATGAAAACTTGCATCTGTTAAAATTCATAGATGATCGAGATGCAACTTCATCCGTAAGATAAAAACAATGACTTCAAGACTTATGGTGATTGGCAGCATCCGTTATTCAGAGCTGTTACTTTGCATGTAGTGTGTGTGGATGTGTGTGTGTACATCAATGAAAAAGGAAGAAAATGGCTTCATCCGTGTGTCTTCTTCTCTTGCGGGATGTGTTAGGGGCTCGCCTTCCTCGCGCTGACGAGGTAGCCTTTAGCCTTGATGATGCCCCTGCTCTTGATGATAATGGAGTAACGAAGGACCCACTCCAGCCTCCAGTCGGCGACGTTCAGGTCCTGTGTTCCCTCCTGCACGGCCTCCTGGAATGTAGCTGCTGACATCAGCTCTGTGGAGGGAAGGGTGAGGCCAAAAGGAGCCGTTTAAAACTCAAAGGGCAAAATACGTGTTTACTGATTTATAAAGAAAAGGTTTTTAAAATTTATTTCTTAATTCATTACCGTCAATGAATCCCATGAAAAAAACTAAATCAACAATGAGTCAGTCTGTCTCTAAATTCCTTCTTACTTTTTCTCTACTACTTTAAAAACAAGTACTTTTCTTTTTTT
>JAOXYL010000105.1:15675737-15689917 GCA_028564955.1 Terapon puta
GTATACAGTACAATATAAGCAAGTTGTGAAATAGTGAAGGTTATATCTCTTGCTCAACAAGGTGACTGTAGTATGACACTGAGAAAATCAGATAAAGCTTTGAGTTTACATTAGGAATGTATCTGAATCTCTCTAGACCTGAGATGTGTGTTGTTCTTCCTGGCAGCATTTGTTAAACACATCCAACGTGTTCAGTTTCACACTCTAGGCACAGTCGAGACCCCTTGAGTTTTTGCAGTGGGGATTTTCAAAATAAATGCCTGAGTGTGTTTAAGCTGATTTTCTGGGTTTAGTGTTTCGGGGAGTAATGAAACAGAGATGTGAGAAGCACAGATGTTTGGTTCCAGAAGAGCACCAGTCAACTCCCTGCAGAGGAATTCCTGACTGGCACAGGGGAACACAGAGTGCTCTTTTCTAATAAAATGTAATCACATGTTGAAGGATTGGACATCATTCTATTTCCACAGTCAATAAAGACATTCCACTAAGGAAATCTCACGTGAAAAGAAAATGTACAGCCTCCCACGAACAATGAATCTGGGAGTAGCTGGTCCTCCTTTATATTGATTGAGAAATGATTGAGAAGATTGAGGACAGGAAGGTTGAGAATAAACTTTGATCCTGTGGCTTTGTTTGTGAAAATTAGACTTGATCTTTGGCTTTACTGTTTAGTTATCTCAAATAAACTTAAGCTATCCATCAAGTAGTGGTCAAGAGATTTCTCTAAAAACCAAAAATATCAGTAGACTTGTTGCAGTCTGGACCAAAGTGGTCGATGGACAGACAGACTAGCATGGCAAATCTTTCTGGTCCAAAAATCTGCACCCTAAAACTTGCCCAGTAGCTGCTGTAACTATTAGTTTAATTGAGAGCATCCATTTGTTAAGAACAACCTCTACATGATGGCCAGATGACCTTAATGTCTTTAGTGCAGAAGAGAATGAATAAAATGTGCAGATCATTGTTCTGCATGCAGAGGTGCATTCCATGCAGCTTGTTATTTGTCTCATACACCTCCCTGTTTTCCTTTTTTCAAAGATTAGTCGAAGTATTGCCCCCTGCGTTTTATCCCTCGCAAATCCCTCTCAGGTACAGTGAGATCTCTTAGGCTGCGTGTTCAGCACAGTGAAGCGAGTACTCTGCAGGGTCCATGCTATCCCACCATACATCTTAAGCCCTCATAAGAGAAGAAGACATTACCACTCCTCCTCCACAGTCGCTTTTATTTTTACTTGTGATTTTGTACACCTTGACAGGAGATATTTTAATTGCTGCAAAGATATGCAGAAAATGTATCTGGCTCACAAGACGACCTATAGTCATGTGGAAGGTATGTTTTCGCAGCTGACATTCCAACCTGATTTCTTGGGTCAGTTTCTTGAACAGTTAAACCCACCCCTACCACATCCGCCCCCCTCACCCCCATCCACACACACACATACATATACACACATTTTTACCCAAACTCCACCCCTTAGTGCACAGACTGCATATTTTCACAACCAGGGTTTGGATATGTATGCCCATAAGGGACATATTGTTACTTACTGTCTGAATAGTTCCAACAAGTGTTTCAGGAGCCAAAAGATCATTTGTTCAGTCGGATCTGTTTAACCACAGGAACTCAGACAGGCCCATATTGATCTACCCTTACAAAATGTGTCCACTACATGTCCAATATTACTGTCTAAAGTAATATTTCCTGACATGAGAGAACGATATGTATATATAAAACAAACATAAAAAACAAACAAAATACACAAACAAAAAACTATATATATATATTCATATATATATATATATATATAGTTTTTTGTATATTTTGTTTGTTTTTTATGTTTGTTTTGTTATGTAAAAAACAGCTATTAGTGATGCAGGTTGCAAGCCTGTAACCTTCTTTCTTTGGTGAAGTATCCTGGTTTGACTTTCAGATAAATAACGTGGCTCCTTGTCAGAAGTTTTTCAGCAGTTCCTCAGTTGAAAATGATGGAGGAGCCTATAAACTATAAATGTCAAACTTTGGTGTCAATCCAATAGCAATAACTTGAGGGAAGGTACAAGAGTCCAACACCAGCCTCAGCTAAATCTGTCAGATCAGTGCCTCCAAGACATGTTATATTTGTATTGACATTCAGTGATGCAATCTCACCAATCCCAAATATGTGCTGACTATTTGTCATTCTGGGAAGATTTTAAGGGAGACTTAGTAACCAAAGAGAAAACCAACTTTTGGAACAAACGGATAATGTGTTATTATTAATATTATATATATTATAATTAAGTTATAATTAAATAACCTCAAGTACACAGCTAATAGGAGCTATGGGAAGGAGTTATGATATCAAATAGTGGATTTTATTGAGGTGACCTAGGGGGTTAAGACACCTGCCATGAACCGCAGTGACCTTGGTCACATGTCATTTTCCATCTCTTTCTTTCCTTATTTCCTGTCATCTCTCTGCTGTGTTTTGTTGTTTAATGTATAAAAAGTCCAGAAAATACTTTCAGAAAGAATAAATTCTTCCTTGAAAGAATGAATTCATATTAAAATGTATACCAGTATTATAGTTGCTAACAAGTAATATGGCAACATTTGTGTATCTGTCACACACAATCAGGTCTTTGATTGATCATTTTATACACTTTTGCTGCTGGCACCATCGTTTGACTTTTTTTTTTCAACCACAAGGTCATTTCAAAGGAATATTTCTCTGAAACAGATGCAGGCCTACATCAGTTTCTCTGGTTTCTTTGCATATAATCAGGTCCTTATGCTGTTTTCAGTTGAAGCTATTCTGTAATGGATGTAGATGCTTGGACAGCACCTCCAGCCAATTCTTGTGGTGTTATGTATGTGTATGTATCTAAGTATTATTTTATTATGATTTATGAGTAGACAGGGATAGGCTACAAAGACAGATTTTTCACATCTGTATCACTTTATTGGCCAAATATATTACATTTACTTTTTGACTTTGATGCATTTGCATGAGCCAAGCCATAAAAAAGTAATAAAAGCAGGGAAAGTTGAATAAAATCATGCCTAGGGATCAGTTTCATATTGGATGCAAGACTTCCAAGTTTGTTCTTAAATTAGGGAAAGGTCTCAACAAAAGAATGTAAGTCTTTATTTGTTCTAAGAAAAATATAAAAATATGTGGCTTTATTACTATGGACTTGTAACACACACCTTAAAACAAGCAACATGGTTCAAAATCAAACATATAGCATTGTGTCATCGGCGTAGAAAGAAAACATTGTTTTGATGATAACTTGAAGTAGTGGGGATATAAAAACTGAAAACAACAAGAGGCCAAGGAACAAACCTTGTGGAACACCACTTATTGTTCTGTCAATAACCTAAAACTAGTGTCTGCATAAAAACTGAAAGAACATGAGACTCTATTCATAGAGTATAACACTTTTCGGGAGGCAATGGAGACAACCTTTAAAAGAAACAAGCCCAATTAAATGTACAAGTTAAGTTTTATACAGTTTGGTACAAGAACAACTGAAACTGCACATGTAACATTTCATATCTACAACAGACACCTTCAAGGTGTATTTGGCATTATCCCACAGATAGCATAACTCTGGTACAGGACTGATCTACATACACAAGTCTCCACAACTACCTTACACAGTGACAAACCAAGACTAATTGCATATATTAGGGAATGGATTGTTTTTGAGCTAAAATTAGAATTGATCAGGTAACGTGAACAGTACATGGTGATTCCTTGTTGATTTTGCCTGTTAACTCTGTGTATGGAGGGGGAGAGGCACAGGATAAAGTAGGAATTTAAAGCCTCAAATGAGACAAATGAGACTTGGCATCCTGAGTGAAGAGGCAGGAAAGCAGAAATGAGTGAGAGGTGAGATGAGTGTGAAAGAAAAAGAATGAGGGAGGGAGTTCAGTTGAGCGTGAGAATGCCTGAAAATGGATAAACACAGGGTGGGAGGGAAAGACGGTAAGACAGAAAAAGAGAGGTGGTGGAAGTGAGTGAGTGAGAGATGGGCAGGGAGGTATAAAGAGAGGGAGGGAGTAATATAAGAGAGGCAGCCATAGAGGGAGAGGTGACAGAGTAGATTATCCTCCTCTCCTCTCCTCCTCTCTGCCAGCCTCATCATGTTCATGCTGCAGATGTTGACTGTTATCTCTCTGACTGTTATTCTCCTGGCATCTGTGGAAGGTAGGACACAGCCATACTTACTCTGCGTGCGTGTGTGTGTTGCATGGCTTGCATGCACCCTGCAGGTGGACAGTGTAGCAAAGAGAGCGATGGCGAAGACAGAAAAGGGAGAGAGGAGGGAAAGAGGGATAGCAGCAGCAGCAGGAGCAGCAGGGAGAGAGGCATGGATGTAAACAGAGGGGCAGAACGCAGGAGGACGAGCATCTGAAATCACACAACACTCTCGCAGAAGGAGAGCAACTGTGTCAGGGCTCAGTCTGTGTGATGGTGTCGTCTGTGTGTTTTGTTTGTTTTTTTGTTTTTTTTTAATTTTGTGAAAGCGCTGGAAGTGCGGTGACGTGCCTGAGGATGGATTCAGAATCATCTGTGGCATAACAAAGCGGCACTGTCCTATTTTACAGCTCTTATTGCTCCTGCTGCTTCCATCACACTTTAATTTGTTTACACATTTTCTTTGGCTGAAAAGGCATCATGGCACACACTCCTCCTCTCTTTCCCTCACTTTCTCGGTCTTTCATTTCACTGCCATGGTAGTAGTGTTTTGCAGCACAATGGGATGCCATTGTAATTCCCCTGACATTCTTGTGTGTATATGTAACTAGAGGGCATGTGCACATTCTGCAGAACAGATAACATTTTGCTGTGTGTAGGAGCTGCCAAAACACTCAGTTTCTCACTCAGTTTAATGATTCAGTGCAATAAATATGATAGTAAAATGTTTCTGTATCTAATCTTTGTGGGATTTGTAATGGTATGCAGTAGTGCATGCTGTTTTAAACTTTTGTGGCTCACTTGAGTTTCACTCTGAGATGACTTTGTAAAGCAAGCTTAGATGAAGGCAAATGTGTGAAATAGAAGGCAATAAGCCAACATAAACAATTGACCTTCACACCAAGAAACTGAAGTGTCTTTCTGTCAATTTATTTCTGGTCAACACTTTCCCCTAATGTTTTCCTGCACTTTTTCCAGGTAAAGGCGTGCAGATGCAAAGGGATGTCCAGTGCTGCATGTTGTACTCCCAGGGTAAGGTGCGTACCAAAGATGTGCTGCGGTTTGAGGTGCAGACAGAGGGGCCCGACTGCAGTATACAAGCCATCATGCAAGTATTTCAACTATCCACTCCGGGAGCTAAAGAGCACACAGCAATCTGCAGGCATAGAAAATATGCTGTCGTTAGAGGAGGGCAGAGCTGGGGCTGAGAGCCATTGTCATCTTTCCAGGTCATGTTGTTATGGAAGGGCTCAGAGCTGTAATTGCTAGGGAAGTAATATGTGGGAATAACAAGCCATCTGAAAATACCTTCCGAGCCAGCTGAGCCCTGCTGCAGCCAGTCAGTCAGAACAGCAGGGCTTAGTTAAGCAAACCATTTTGCATTGTGATACCTATTGTTTCCAGCAGGTCAGAGAAATCTGATGTAGCTGGGGGAATAAGGAGTTTTTTTTATGTGGTCCAGTGAACTAAAACATAACAACAAGCAATTCTTGTACTGGAGAGTTTCTTTTCATCCTCTCTACTTCAGTGATTCCCAACTTTGGGCTTAAATTCTCAGAGGCTTTGCAACACCTGACAGACATTTTTGTGGTCACGTTATTGCTGAATCACTGCTTGTGCCAACTTTACAGCAGATTAAAATTTGGGGTTTATGTCTTTTCCCTTCTGTGTCCAGCAGCACCTTGTTCTGCTGTGATTAGTATTGTGTTCCTTTTATAGTCTTTACACGAAGAAGGCAGTGAAATGTGCAGACCCCAGAGACCGGAAGGTGAAAAGGCTGCTGAGAAAGCTCCTGCAGAGAGAGAGAACCAAGGCCCACCGGATGTGGCTCCTTCCACATGACAACCTGCCAGTCATGTCAGAGGTCAGAAGCCAGACAAGAAGACACTCTAATCTGTGCATGTTGATTTAACACATTGTGGGAGATTTTCATGTTATTCCCATGTTACCTGAGACATTCATAGATTTCCTCTTCTTCTGATCAACAGGACAAGAAGAATAACTGGGCAGTTCTCAATGTGGAGTGATGGAGTGCTGTCAAATATGGTGGAAAGCTCATAGTCATAAGTATGTTTTTTCTTACCATTTGATTATGTTGAAACTTGTGAAAGTTCAGTTCATGGTAAATATTGTGAACATATGTCCATTAAATGTCACATCTTGTATTTTTACATTCACCTCTACAGGCCAAGTAAACTTTCAGCAGCTCGTCATCGTTACATGGTGAAGCTGCTGACTCTCCAGTCGTCTCGTGTCTCTCTCTATCTACACTATCTGTCTCCCTGGGACCAGACCTGGGCAGCAATACATATTTAGATATTTAAACATGAACTGTGCTTGAAATATTCCCAAACACGTGGCTGGAACAGTCTTAAAAGAGGAGTATTTACTTGTAAGATAAGGTGAATTGATTTTTTTTCAAATGGCTCATACTGTTATTTGCCAGAGTCTGCCTGGAAGTGTCTCCCTCTACAACATTACTACTTGTAGCTGATGTGAGATCAGTGAAAAGTGTAATTAAAGAAATGCTAAATGAGCAGTAATATTAATATTGTATATCAACAAGATATTCTATGCTTATTTGTGACTTGTATACCTTTAGTGATGTTAAATGACACTGCACACAGTGCAGATTTTGACCTGATATATATATATATATATATGACTATAAGAGTGAAATTGATGTGGAGTTCAGAAAGATGGTTTCACCTGGATACAACTTCCTGTGTCACTTAAAGAGCAAATGTTCCTGATATTTTGCCAACTCTGTATATTGACTGTTTGTTATCTCCGTATGAAACTCAAGTCAATCTTTTAAAACAAGGCCCTCAGGCATCTACCAGAGATTTAAATATCTACGCATTTGTAGTTTACATTTGTCTTTTTCACTGATAGTCTGTCACTAAACTATGCCAAAGTATTCATAATTCAATTCACCACATGGCAAGGCTGTTACAACTGAGAGGGCTCAATTGTGTGTGAAACACACAGGTATTATATTGTAGAAGAATGCACTGTATGTTTAAACACAGTATCTCAAGTAAACAATTTTATAAATGAATCTGAAACAACAAATGGTCTTTTTCTGTGTATGGTGTGTGTGTCTTATTTTATTTGCAGTGTACTGTAGTCCTGCTAGCAGTGTGAAATGTTGACAGGCTCATCACATTCAGACAGAAATAACTAATGTGACCTCTGTTTAGAGATAATTAACATGTTAACACACTAAAGTAATGGGATGAACATGGTAAAGCTAATGCTACATTTTATAAGTATAATATACAGTACATGTATTGTTAGTTTTGTCGCTTTGAGTATTTTAGCATGTTGATGTTTGCACTGCTGTTCGTGATTACAGCCTCAGCTTCCAGTATAGCAATGAACCATCATTTAACAACTATGAGGAACCAAGATGTCGTAAACTGTGTGCAAGTTACTTTTAGGTTAGTAAAGGGGGGTCCTAAACCTTGTTTACTTAGCATATATTGGGCATTATCCATGGGAATGAAGAGAGCAAATAGCTGATTTTGTGGGAATTCAACAGTGATCGATACCTGGCTCACTTTAAAATAATCATGAGGTGTTTAAAGTAAGACAATACAATGACAACAGAAAATGTTGACACTTAAACAGACACACAGAAAATTAAGTTTTGCCTTTTCATTGATCAGTGACCTATTTCTGAATTATTGTCACATAGAAGACATCCAATTATTATAAACTGTTTAACTCAACTTTTTGTCTCATCTTAAATTTGGCCCACGTGTGTCTCAAAGGAGAACAGCTTCTGGACAGGAGAACATCCTCCACCAGGGGTAGCCACAAACACAATAATGAGAACCACAGTTCAATTCCTGAGCCATTTATTTGTCACATTTTCAGAAGCTGGCCATTTAAATATTGAGCTTTTCACTAAAATAACATCAAGCACCAAAACTAAAGTCAAACGTCTAAATGAGCATAAAAATGACACAAAGTCATAAGAGCTGAAATGGTATCTAACTTTTCAGTTTCACAATTATACAATTCACTTTCCTCTGAAACAATCAACACCAAAAAGCATAAAGCAACTTCAAATCCTTAAGGCATTCACAAACTTTCTTCACAGTACCTTTTCACAAAACAATAAAAATAAACCAATCTTTAGCAATACAGTAGTCCACTCTTAATATAACAAACTGAAATAATACATTTAGTTGATTAATAGATCAGAAAATGCAGGTGGGTGTGTATAATGGCATACTGATCTTAAGAACACTGTGCTAAAAAAATCCTTCAGTGATCTTGAAACTTCAAACTACAGGTGTATATACTTTATAAATCATTGATCTAAAAACATATTCAAAGCAACATCAATTAAACCTTAAAGTGGAAATGTGAGAAGCCACTCAAAATATATCAACTCCAAATAATACGTAGCAATTATTCTTCCTCAAACTATCCTCCAGTGTTTAACAGTCAAGTACATTCAAAATTTGTACAATTACATTGTGCAAGCAAACTTAAATAACATGAATAAAAAAGAAATATTCAAAAGTTAAAGACAGGATGCTGCTGATATGCTCCATTGAGTACTTTTGCGTATAGTGCCATCGAGGCTCCATATCTAAGTCCTGTCAGAGGTAGTCATAATAAGAATGACGGATATAAGTGTTGGCAAAAGAAATAATATGTATTAAGTGTTAAGTCATGCAACAGAAATTGGCCAGAGATGGAGATTTACATATTCACAAGGATCAGAAAATGAGCTGGTTTCCTTTTTCTTTGTGAATGGTAGTGTTTCTCCACAATAATACTGCTGCTGGTGAGGAGTTTGTGATGCTGTGGCTGAATGGATCACAGATTACACAAATATTTGAAAACATAATGAAACCAACGACTTTTTAAAAATTACTTTCAACTGTCTTTGAGATACTGAGCTTGCCTGATACCAAATAAAACACATCAGACCTCAAAATGCCCTCAAATTAGTAGGCATAGGATGTGTGTGACTGTTCCTAAACAGCATGTGTACTTGTTTCCTGTCATCAAGCAGCGGTATTGCCCCAAGCACTGGCTGAGTTGACCCAAGAACTATTATTTTCTAAGACTGTCCCTGCACCATTGCAAGTCAACCCTCTAGCTAAAATGCTTTTGGTACCAGAAGCCCTTAAGGGTGTAGCTCTTGTCTTCACATTGTGGTCTCACTGTTGTGGTGATTGAGTGAATCGTTCTCCTGGCAGATGAGTTGGTAGGGCTTCTCATTCTCCTCGATCACAGAGTTGCGCACTTCAGCGTCCTGGTTCTGCAGCTCTCCGCGGGAAAGGTGCTCAACGATGCCAGCCCCAAGTGAGTCGCCCAGCACGTTGGTGGTGGTACGCAAGCGGTCCCTGGAGAGACAAGAGAAAGACCGAATTAGAGATGTACAGTGGAGGTTTGAAAGACAGCGAAAGTCTTACTGTTTATCTGCTATAAAGACTAGAGATAGACTCATTATCGGCCAAGCAGATTATCGGTGCCGATTTTTGGCATTTTGAGGTATATCGGCATCAACCTTTTTTTTTTTTTTTTTTAAATAAGTTGGCTAATAAGAAATCAATCTGAAGCAGCTGCGCTTCTCTGTCTGCAGTCACTACTCTGTCTCCAGCATTGTCCCACCCACAGCACCATCTTATTGGTTACAAACAGAACCATGGAACAGGTAAACCCATTCAGCAGTGAAAGCTGTGCATGCACAGTGCTCTCACACACATACACACATACATCCAAACACAGCAGAAAGAAGTGTTTATTGACCCTGGGAAATTCCTGCATTTTTGTTAGTATTATAAAACAAAGATGTCTTTAGCATGTTGAAAAGTAGAAATGCGTTTTAATAAATATATGCTTAAAGGCATTTAAATGAAATTATGTGTTGAAGTTTGTATTATGCCAATATTGACACCAATATTTTCACTTTTACTGCAAATGAATATCGGCTCCAAATATTGGTTATCGGCCTCCTTGACTATTAATATCAATAATCAGTACCGGCCCTGAAAAAATCACATCGGCCTATTTCTAATAAAGACAGCTGAAAACATATAAACATGGCTCTATACACAGGCTGTCTAATCTGCCACTCTGCATTATGCATCGATAACCTTTGTAGTGGTGGGACCTCTGGGCTCTCTGAAGCTTTACAATGACATTTAGGCTGGCAGGGCCACAGAATAGTACACAGACCAATCCCCATCAAGCTGGCATTTAGTGGGAACTCACAAGAACCAATCCACAGCGATGATCAGTGTTATGTCCTCTGTGGGCAGTCCCACCGATGTCAATACGATCACCATGGTAACCAGGCCAGCCTGAGGGATGCCTGCTGCTCCGATGCTGGCAGCAGTTGCCGTGATACTGAGTGGGCGGTGGGAGGGATGGAGAGGAGAGTGAAGACATTTAATAAAGGGAAACAAACAAACAGCGCATGTGCACTCCTGGTGGGAGTAGTAGAATAATAGAAGCACATGAGAAATTATATAAATTATCTCCAAGCTGGTCACACAGCTACGTATTCAAAGAAGCGCAGAAAGTTGTGCACATGTTGTCAACAAGGATTATACAATGAAGCTAATTTTAATGATACAGTGATTATATGTAGGAATATGTTACTCTGAAGCTTAGAACACTTAAGGAGCAGGCTGAGCAGGTGAATCATCAGGTGTAAATAAACTATATAATGACATATTGATCCTCTTTTCAAGTAAGGTGGTAATAAAGATGGAGAAACCTCATGTGGCAGAACACCTCTGTACACAATCTGTGAAGGAAGTGTTAAAAGTGTCACTATTAATTAGCACACTACCTTACTCCTTTTATGCATCTGTTAATTATTCTCCAGACATTAGAGCATATCCTCTACATATATAAAAGTTACAAGATGTTTTAACATCTTTAAAGTCAGCAAAAATATTGTCCTCTCAAATTAGCTTGAAGCCTGTGCTGCAGTTTGGTTTCTCCAGTGCCTTTGAGTTTTGGCATTTTAATTCAAATACTTCTATGTCTTCAGGTTTAAGACCTAACCAATGCTTACTCTAGTGACATAACTTTAGGCTAAAGCTAATATAAGATACCTCTGCAATAGATAAATGTACTAAATATATGTAGTAATACCTTTATTTCATTGTCACCATGGAACAATTTGATACTTCACTCATTTACAAACAAAATAGTGCTGGAATAAAAACAATGACTACTGGAGTCACATTCTTCACATACTTAATTTATGGTATTTGTGTGTGTAGTGAAGATCAAAACTGACAAAACTAAGGGTTAAAGGGTTACCTGATGGTGAGAATCTGCCCAAAGTTTAGGTCCATGTCATTGACTTGAGCTATAAAGATGGCCGCCACAGCCTCGTAGAGGGCGGTGCCATCCATGTTGATGGTGGCACCCACAGGCAGGACGAAGCGTGTCACACGTTTATCCACGCGGTTGTTCTCCTCCAGGCAGCGGAAGGTGATGGGCAGGGTAGCAGAGCTGCAGCACGCAGAGAGAAAGATGTGGATTCATGAATTATAACCAGTCAGAAATCTTCCACAAGATCATAATGTCTTCCTGAGACAGATCTCTGCAATCAGTGATGCATTAAACCTATTCCTGAACACACTGTGGGGGACGCAGACATCAAATGGCGGATCTGAGTACCTGAGCAGGACAGAGGACTTACCTGGATGAGGTTCCCAGAGCGGTGATGAGCGCCTGAAGCAGGCCACCGATGAAGCTGTAGGGATTCTTCCTGGTCACCAGGAAGTAGAGCAGCGGGAGGACAAAGAGGCCGTGGATGAGGAGACCCACGATGACCGACACGGTATACATCCCCAGCTGGCCACCAACCTCTGCCAGATTCTTCATCTCCACAATCTTCCCTGCAATCAGGAACATGATGCCCACTGGAGCATACCTGAGGTTGCGAGATTATCAAGTATGACAAAGATAATAAGATGTCGGTGAGGCACAGAATGAAATATTACATTTGTCTACTTGCATGTGGTAAACTTTGTCTCATTCAAACTTTATTAATACAGGGCAGCTCATTGCTTGATCAAAGGGAATCAAAAAATAAATCAAGAGCTTATGGAGTTGTGTCTTTACTGACCAAATAATGATGGACACCAGCCTCATGATGGCTTCATTCAAGCAGTCAAAGAAGTCCCTGAGGGCCTGGCCTTGCTGCTTCATGTTGCCAATGACCAGACCAAAGCACATGGAGAAAACCACCAAACCCAGAGCGTTCACTCCCCCGGAGGAGCCGGACACAGGGACGGTCTCCTCCACGGTCTCCTGCCATAGAAAATATGCTTAAGAAAAAAATTCTGTAAATGTTGTAACTCCTCCTATGCTTGTGAAAGGTGAAGAAAAACTAAATGTGTTCCATCCCACTCGGATGTGTTCATAAATCAAGTCTGAAATCGTCACGTCCTTCCCAACATGAAATGTCCACCACCCACCTGTATGGTGTGCAGCACCCTGCTGAGGTTTGCAGCGTCTGTCACGTTGAGAGACTCAGTGAGGTTCACGGTCACTGTCACATTCCTTGTGTGCACAGTCTTCTTGTACACAGTTTTATACTACAGAAGAGATCATAGAAATTAAACCAAAATGATGCATTCACTAGGTCTAAAATGTGTAGAAGATTGAGAGTGAAACATGAAGCAATAAATGTAAATTCACAGTGAAATCATGTCTTCTTTTTTTTACAGGCTTTCTATTGCCTTTTATACTTTCTCTTTGTGGTTTAATCAGTTGAGTGTGGATATGGCTGGTGGGTGTTGTGTTATAATAAGACGTGTATGTGATTTCTGTGTGATTTCTAGGAATGAAAATGAAATACATTGAAATTAAATTATATTAAGAAGATAGCCTCACCTGCTTGAAACAAGCCTCCACCAGATTGGGAGGAAACATGTTCCTGGAATAAAAAGGAGAAATTATTATATTTGTGCTGATGTTTCTATAAAACAACACCACATGAGTCACAGCAGGTTTTGCAATATGTTAGTCAATAACCATGTAATAATCTTCGAAAGCAATATTACAGAATGAGCCTGTTTTGATCAGTGAACGTGTGTGTATGTGTGTGTCAGTGCCTCACTCATTGTTCCTACTATGTTTCTAAAGCCGGGATGTACTCATAAATCTATAACACCTTTGAAGTGATTGTTCAACATTTTGGGAAATACACTTATTCATTTTCTTGATGAGAGCTGGAAAAGAAGACTGGTACAAGTCTCATGTGTCCAACTGTGTCCAAAGGTAAATTAACCTTCCATGGTACATCATCTGTCTTTTCTGTCATATAAAATCAGCGTAAATATGATTATGTGTGGGTTGTAACACGATGTGCCAGATTATTTCCTGTCCACTGCTGAACTAAGTTAATTCGTTGCTGCATCATATTAACCATTGGACATGAATGTGGTTGAATCTTCTCATCTGACTCTCCTAAAACTACTACTGTCAAATTTGAAGGATGTGGTTGTGTGTGGACATGCACTCAAAAATAGCTGATGTGCGACCCCGGTGTGTCAAATATCACATACATCATAGGGGGGCCAGGAGATGCCTCTCAGTCGTTACCTGATGAGATCCAGGAAAGCGTCAGCAGCCTGAACTGGCTCAATGTTTCCACTCTTGGCCACGGGACTGTCCCTGCTGCCTTTCCCTGGCCGGATGATTATTACGATGACAATGCCGATGAACACGGCAATCAGGGTGGTCACCATGTAGTAGACCACCGCGCGCATGCCCATCTTACCTGATGCTTTGCTGTCCAGGGAGGAGATACCTGGGATAGAGGAGATAGATCTGAGAACACAGTTTACAGCAAATTCAGATCTTGTTAGCAATATTTATTCAATTTCAGATACAATTGGCTTGAAAATGTTTAAAAGAGTTCAATATGACAGACTTTGAACACAGTATATTTCTTTTGCTAACCAAAATAATTAAGTGGGCAAAGATCTTCCTACTGACAAA
>JAOXYL010000105.1:15752986-15769976 GCA_028564955.1 Terapon puta
TTGTATATAACTGTCTTTGGGTTTATTTAACAGTTTATTATAATGGTTCAAAATGTGTAATACCTAACTAATGTGTTAATGATGATGAATTTACTACATAAATTAATGCAGGGTGTCCTGCATCATGCATTTCTGTTTCTCATCAATAATAAAGGATCAGATGACTGTGAGTTTATATGATTACTGCATAATATATAATCAATTAATGACTGATTTGTTTGTTTCACGTTGTATGATGAAGTAAAAATATTCTTATTATGTCTCTTTCAGTTCTATTTTGGTTTCCACTATGTCCAACAAGAAAATGCCTTCTTAAGCTGCTAGATGCTTCCCTGTCTTCAGGAGTTTGACCCTAACTTTGTCCTATTGTTTGCACACAGTTCTTTTGTTGCCTGCTGTGGCCAGAAAACATGCAAGTTATGAGATCAAATCAAACGGAGGAGCTGCAAGCTGTGAAAATAAAACAATTAGCTAAAACAGACTGTAAAAATATTTCACATTACACAGTCATCAGACCCACTGGTCACATAAAACATTAATAAGTGCAGTTTTAAAAGGAAATTTCATGCTGCAGACTTTGATAACTGTGATAAGATATAAATCTGCTTCTCAGAATTTACTTTCCTTTCCTGTGAATGTACACATCAATGTATGTCCACAGTCTTTAAAAAACGCTCATGTCTTTCTAAAAGGTGAGTATCCAAGGACAAAGCTGTTTGCAAAGTCGTACTGCAGAGGTTATCTGGGTGCCACACTTAAGAGCCCATGCAGGAAGAATGTATTACGTTATCCCGCAGCCTTTCTGCTGATAGGCTGCTGATAGCTGCCAGCATGGCCCAGCTCTATGAACCATTACTGTACTGCTGCTGCCAACATTAGAAGTCAAAGGTCACTGTCTGAGTGATCAACATCCTTCCTGGATTAGAACTGAAACAAAAAGGGAGACAAGGTGGCGAGCATATGAGCACTTTGTGGGAGTCGTCTCTGCTGAATCTGCTCAATCTCATGTGAAACGAATCCAATCAGACAGCTGCTTCACATTCACATTACGAGTCAAGCTCCTTATCTAGACTTTGGTCTCACTGTAACTCCCTCTTGGCTGAACCTATCTCTCTCTCTCTCTCTCTAACCATAGCACCGCCGTCCAAAAGCTGTCGACTTTAACCTCCCCAAAATTCTCTCTTCTCACCCCCCTCCCGTGCTCCCTCCTCTGGCTGCTCACATTAAAGTCTGAAGTTCTAAGACTGAAGGAACTCCTGCAAACGTTCAGACCAGGCCAGCCTTCTTGCGCGGGCTCGATTTGTGACTGCCAGCTCTTCCTGTGCTGCTGCAACCTGGACGCAGGCCTGGTCTGAAATGTTCTCCTGCCTGGTTTCCTACTGTGGGACTGAACTTCCCCCCGTGTCAGGACACAGCGGTCACTCCCTAACTTCTCTTGTAAACCTCAAACTTGCTCCTCTCTCTGCTGCACCATCATCTTTCTGCAAAACTGTTTATCTTCTTGCTCCGCTAATTATCATACTTGTGTTGATTTTTCACTTATTTAGCAGCTTTGTGCCACATGCCAAAGACATATTATGTATGACCTCTGGTGGCTGTGTATTAGATAAAGTGAACAGAAAAACATCAGCACTTGCTAAATACCTAGATAGATATTCGAAACAAGCAAATTAATGACACAAACACACATTAAACTTGCCCTGGAAAACGTTGGGTGGCACTGCTGACCATAGTGTGTGTGTGTGTGGTGTCTTCTTGCCTCGCCCACATACTGTTAAGCATATGGCTTCATTTAAAGACTAATAGAGGGGGGTCACTTGTCATCAGCAGTATAAACAAATGAGGACTCTCTCTCTCACACACACACACGCACACACACACACACACACACACACACACACACACACACACAAAAGCCACATCTTTTTAGGGTGTGTAGGTGATGTTATGTTTAATTATTATTATCGTTTTTATAAAACATCTTTTTCCCCATTGATGGCTTTTGCTTGTGCCAAACAGTTTCAAAATAACTTTCAAAGTTTAATTTTGCATCTCTACTTTTCCCCTTTTTGCTGAGTTGCACCCATTCCCCCCCTGGCCCTGGTAGAAAATACTGTTGGTTTCCATTTGTAGGGGTGTCCCCTTCCCTCCCCCTTTCCTCCCTGCTTGGTCACAAGAGGCAGTCACCTTTATAAAAGTGTGAGAACAGCACCCTCTCCTGGCCTAACAGAGTATCACAACTGCCAAGATGAAGCTCACCAAACAGGGCTTCTTACTTCTTTTTTTAAAATTACACTTTTCAGAAAGAGACTGTGTAAATGAGTGACAGCTGCCTCTAAAGGCCTCCTCAACTATGCTGAATTTCAGGAATCTCTATGTCATTTTTCTCCTTAATGATCTAACATTACAGTATTACAATTAAATATAATAACAAGCAACAAAGTAAAAACATATAATCAGGTCATCATCTTACAAAATGAATGATCATAAAATGACCTCCCGTCCCGTCAGACAAGACTTGAAAAAGACTCAATTATTCTTTTAACAAACAAATGTTACATCCATACTTGAGTTCTTGTGGTCAACCAAAGTTTTGTCAATATTTTGATATGAGTATCACCCTAAACTCGGGTTACAACAACTCATGTTAAGCTTTTAAATGAAGTTTTGTTTGATTCATCTTTCTGTGTGCCCACAACAGTTTCAAAACAGTTTGTGGAGGTATTTTCACCGCTTGCCCAATTTACGCTCAGTCACTTATTTAGACATAAAGACATAAGCTGCAACAGTCACAGAGGAAAAATTGTCATAGTCAAGTGATATTTTGAATGTGGTTATGGCACCTTTAAAAGAAGTCCACTGGTATAAATTGTTTAGTGAAAAATTAAGCCTTTCCTGTAAAACTTCGGCACTATCAGAGAGAGAGGTCCCTCAACTGCTGCGTCAGTGCTCTGATCAAAGTGTCATTGACTCTTTGTACTCACATAGAAAGACGTATTATTGCATAATGGCAAACATTTTTTTTTGTAAATAGAGGAATAAATCAAAGTAGTACACATATGTCAATATTATGACTGCTCTGAACTGTTAGTATTTTTGTGTGTAAAGCCAAACTGATAATGCATGAGAGTCTGTGATGAACATCTTATTTGTTTTTACTTGCTGTTCTGACGAGCTAAAAATCACTGTGTGCTTGAATGTGGGAAGGCAGGAAAGACTTTGACTTCTTGGACACAAGAGTCATTTCTTTTTTTATTTTTTCAGACTGCAACATAAAGACTTTCAAAATGACACTGACTGCACTGTACTCCCAAATGGGTCAAGGTTAACTAATGTGTTCTGGTACACTCTTTTGTTTTTACTTCAGAGTCATACCAAACACTGATGTTAGTTTGAAGGGCAGAGAACTATCTCTGCCGATAGTCCCTGTTGATCTTCTGTAATCTTCTGTCTAGGAGACCTCGTCTGTTGACCTGACTTGATGTTTTGGGTAGCTGTAGACTTCATGACCTTGTGTATAAGATTTATACAACACAGGGGTGTGACTGAGGCTTTGAAAATCTTCAGCAAGGCCTCTCAGTCTGGTCAGGTATTGAAAGTTTTGTAGTAGCACTGTTGGCACCATTTTAAAGGCATTACAAAATAAAACAAACAGATACATGTTTGCACTCATGTTAAACACACTGTCTGCTTAGTCACCACTTTTTCAAGTTTGTTTTCATATGTCCCTATTCTCATTAAGATGGGCACAAAAACAGCAATAAAACAGCAAGAAATGTGCAACTAGTAACTAAATGAGTAACTAATCTATTCAGCCTCACTTGTCTTTATGCTTCAAAAGTTTTCTGTAGGGGGAAGCATTTCATCACAAGTGGACTGACCACTGGAGTGAAACTGGCCTCCAATCTTCTCCTGAACTTCAAGACTGCACCTGTTTGAGGTTTCCAGGAACAAATATGATGATATGAGAAAATGACAGTTTTGATTGATTCACTTCCAAATAAAAAATAAAAAAAACCTGAAACTCTTTAACTTTTGCTTAGTCAATGTTTGTTGTATTTGTGGATCTGTGGAGCGGTGCGGAAAGCTGTGAGAACCGGATTCTTTTGCATTAGGTGTAAAAGAGGCCACTACACACTGTCATCTATTTGATTTGAAGCATATTTATTAGCATGCTAGCCAAAAATGACGTTGGTCTTCCAAGTGCAGAGTGTCTCAGTTACGAGAGTGCTGGCGAAGGCATCGATAAAGAGACAGAGATGGATGGCGGCTTGCCGATCTGTTCAATTCAGATCTATGTCAACGCCTTGAATACAATGCCCTCATTATGGAGTGTGACACAGACGGGATATTGTGCGGTGCTTGGGCATGAAGAAAGGGAAGGTCCTTTGTGAAATGGGTCAGCTCTGTGAAGGGGTTAACAGTTGGCTATGTCAGCAGAATGATGTGATTTGATAATTCCCATAGCCTATGAACCCAGAGAGAACCAAAGAAACCTGTTAAGGGCCTGCAGTCGCTCCAATTATCCCATGATCCTTTGTCTGGACCTAAATACCAGACATTTGCAGGGTCAGATTGGATGTCTTGTATAGTGTTGGTTTGAATTAGCCTCAAAGGCAACCATGAAAACATCTCAGTCAAGCGGTGAGCAAACCTCATGAGAACTTCACATCCTGCAAAACCCTGAAAAGACAAGAATCTTGAATGCAGAGCCGAGAAACTATATGTGGACGCGTTCCCAGAACTGACAGGATCAGTTACAGTAGTACGGCCTGAGAATAATTCTTTTCCTCTGGAATCACACATGTAAAAGTTTGGCATTGATCTAACAAGAACTGAGGTCCAAGCATTTGGGAAATACTTGGGAAAAAGCTGAAATATGCTCATGTGCGGCAGAGCCTGAGATAACATGCTAAGATCAAATCACATATCACAAGAAAAAAACCTGTGTTTCAGTTGCCTATATGTATAAAAAAAATCAACATCCTGCAGTAACCTCTCCACATGTCAAAGTAAAGTAAAGCTTCCACAAGGAGGAGTGAAAGTTGCGCAGGCCTTCCATACACAATTTCTGCTTTGCACTAAAGCAACGACACACACTCAAATTTTCACTTTTATGTACTTTTTAGATGGGTTGCATAAAAAAAGGCAAAACAATATCCACACTAGGATTCGTTAAGGCAATCTGAGGAGCAAATGAGGATGTTAGGGTTAGGTTAGGTTACACTTCCTTTTTACTGAGAATGTATTTGCAAGTAGTGTGTGTGTGTATTTGAGTGATCCTGTACTCACGGGTGTGTAGCCCCTGTGATGTCATGACTCGGATCCGGGTGATCCCTTCTTGGCCAATCGGCGTGAAGCAGGATGTTTCTGGGGGAGGCGGTCAGGGGATGATTAAAGGATGGGGGAGGTTAAGCTCTAAAACAGGCTGTAAAACATTGACCTGTAGGAGTGAGTTTGGTGGGGCAATATGTTGTCTGTAGTAGCGTCTCAGGCCAAGAACCTGTCCACAGCCCCCCGAGTGTGACATCTGTTAGGTTTATGCAGCCAGACGTGACACGAGAAGAACTGAACTCGATGAGGATATTACATCGTCATCTTAATGACAGTAAGGTCACAGGCATCAAGATCAGAGCCCAAATCCCCCCGAGCCCCTTTAAAAGATCAGTGGATGGACATAAGATCAGGAGACCCCCAATAAATCAAACAGAGATCACCTGTTTATTCCTTTTAAACCAAGACTGGTTTAGTACATCTTTAGTCACAGCATGTATAAAAGTGTAGCATACTATTGTAGGGTTTTATTTTCATCTGTTCACATAAAGTCACTTCTTCTTTGAAACATGTTGTATTTGCACACATAGTCCTAAACTACCAACACCGACTGGCTTCCTCATCGACGTAGCACTGAGAAATACCTTCAAGGATTTCAGGAAACATTCACATGTATATGTTGATTTAGTTCTTGTTCACACATGTGATGTCCTGATCTCTACAGAGCCTTTAGTATTTGCATTGAAGGGGCAACTGCTTGAGTTATTTATGATTTTGATGATTTTGCAGGAGAAGCTGCAGTGATTTGGTGCAGTTAAGTGAATAACTGGGCTCCTGTGGGAGAAATAATTCACTGTTGGCAGAGCTTCAGCTCTCTTTGCACTATATTGACTGTACTAATACAGGATCAGCGAAGTGCTCCAGCACATTACCCTCTGTAGGAAGTATATACATTTCTCAGCTGGTTTCTATTTCTTATGTAACACAGCAGAGACTATATGGAAACACACTTTTTGTAGGTAAAGAGAAATTATGTAACCATTTCTTTATTATTTTATGTTTGTCAAACCGCTGCAAAGTTGCTGACATTCATCCTTTGAGGAATTCACATATCAAAGAGGCAGCTGTTTTTATTTTAAGGAACAAAACCTTTGTTTTAAGTTATGTCTTTTCCAGGTCACTGGTGTCTCATTTCCTCTTAAGAGGTTTTTGTTCCTCAGAGTTATCTAATATCGTCACACTTTGTTTAGAAGTGTGCCCACGAAATACCTCTGACACAGTATGAGTCAAACAAATGAGCCCTTCCTCCTCATACTTTTTATTTTTAATTTTAGAACTCTCTCCACCACACAGGAGTCTATAATAAGGCCCGTGGGAGGCCTTTCACTTTGTCATAGAAATAGAGGAATTAAGTCAAAGTTCGAGGCCAGGCATTTAGATTGATGGATGGATGGATGGATGGATGGATGGATGGATAGATAGATATACTGGCGATCCACACATTTGATCCATAGTGAAATAGCTCAACAACTATTGTCATTAAATTTAACACAGACATTAATGCACCTGACAGGTTCAATCCTAATGACACTGATTATCCCTTAACTCTTTATCAAGTGTGATCATCAGGTCAAAACATATTTGACATAAATATATTAAATTCCTGCAAAACTAATATTCCCATTGCTCCAAGCCCCACTTTGTGTTAGTGTTGTCATACAAGCACCATTTAGTTCAAGGCACAGTTGTGCATGGCCTCATGGGGCTTTAAAAGTCTCGTTAACTAGTTTTTATCTATAAACAATCATCCTTTTCCATCTTTGCTTTGTTGCCTGAGTCTAGTATACTGTTGGCCAACAAGCCAAAAATGTCAGTTTATTTCTTTATTCAAATAGAACTTAAAGTCACGGCTGCATTGAAAACATTTATATTGATGGAGATAATCTTCCTACAACTCTACCTCGGATCCCTCATGTAATCATGCAGGTAACTCTTACCACGCAAGCAAACAAGTCTGAATATGCCTCTCTGCTGTGTCAGTGTTTGACTCTCTTCCTAACCAGCCACATTCCAGTGTGGGAAGACCACAGGTACAAGGCTGCAGAAACAGAAGTAAAGTTAGAGAGGATGAAAAAGAGAGACGGGTGTGAGCGGAGGAGGAGAAAGAAAAAACAGTGAAAGGGAAGCAAAACAAAAACACCAATAAGGAGAGCATGGGAGTTCAACACTACTGGCTGCTACTGCTGTTGGTCGACTGCCACGAACGGCTTACAGGTAGTGTGGTGGTGAAATGTGGAAAGTATGTGTGTGTGTCTGTATTTACTCACACAGCACCCAGAATAAGTATGTTGGGTTGTTTGAGGTTGCGCACGTGAGTGTCACTCTGCCTGGGTGTGCATTTGGATATGTGTGTTTGAATGTGTAGTTTTCATCCGCTGTGGTGGACTGGCCTCATCTGGGCTCGGCTCGGACATGTTTCAACCTGTCCCTACAGGAATGCTGCAAACAGGAGCCCTGATACAAAACCAGCCAATGATGCAGGCATGATGTTTGTCTTTCCTAAGTGTGATTAATGGGGTACACCGGTTTATAAGGGGTTTAGCTAAATGTGTCACTCAGGGGGGTCAGTACTAAGTAGACAATGACACCCTGTGCAAGCGTCTTGAGGTTGCCTTAAGTTAGCCAGCACCTTCACGGTCAGCTCTCAGTAAGTGAGACATTAGTCATTATATGGGTAGTGAAAATTGGGTTTGACAAAGGCAAAAGATTGTTGGGTTTACAGCTTTTTCATCTGTTTGTCCCAGATAATAAATAAATAAATAAACAAACAAACAAACATATTGCCAATTGAATAAAATGTAAACATTTCTCTAACATCAAATGATGAGTTTTGAATTAGGAGAGGCAAAAACGCCCATTTAATTGCAAAATTATGGGAACTTAGAGGAAGTAAAATAACAATTTATAACTGCAACTTAGGCTGCAGTTAATGCTTTTTAGTCACTTCAAACAAATTGATTTGTAAGAACACAAGTGCATTGTGACATACTACATAAAGGAAATAACCCTGTAAGAGTCAGATAGGTGGCTCTGTCTGAAAAAAAATTACTCTTGACATGGTAGTTATTTCTCATTTTACTCTCTGTAACACAAAAACATCATGACATGATGATGAACAATCTCATGAGAAGAGCAGTGTTGATGTTTCAGTGTATTGTTTCATGTACAATTGTAAAGGGGGTGTTGATTAATATTAACATTTCTCATGATGAGATAAAATCATTTTGTGAGTATAACATCATGTCATCTGCATAAAGGCTGATTTAATGACGTGAGGTTCACTGAGGAGGATAAATTCAGAGTGTTTAACTGGTTTTCCTGTGAAGTGTGAAGCTCTGAGAATCTGTGACTGGGATGTCTTTTTCTTTTTTTTGCCAGGAGCAGTGAGTGGCATCAGTCCATATATAAAATATTATGAGCCTTTGTCATATGACAGGGAGGATCTTCACAGGAAGCACCTCAGAGCTAAAAGATCAACACAACATCAGGAATATACCCTTCAGCTGGACTTTACCGCTTTCCACAGGTAAGGTCACAATTGCTCTATCTGTGGCAACAAATTGAAAAAAACCCTCTTACATATACACATTCAGGCTAAATTGAGAAAACTGCACACACTCTTCATTCCTGTCCCTAAACCAATAACACATGTCAACAATTAATTGTCCATATTCCCCTGTTGTTGATACATACCTTCCACTAAACTTCAAAGCTTTGACCACATCTGTGAGTTGTTTGTGTTTTTGTTTCATTCAGAACTTTCCGCCTGCAGTTGAAACGCAATACAGAAGCATTTTCCAAAAACTTTGTGGTGGTCAGTGAAAATGGTTCCACATCAGCTGACCTCTCCCACATATACTCAGGAACACTGGAGGGTGAGTGCGGCAGGTCTGGGAACAGTTTGCTTATGATTCAAGTCTGTGTGAATTTACTGGAATCAAAGGTTTTAATCATCCAATATGAATCATTTGTACTCTTAATGGTTTGGCTAAAACATCTGGAGAAAAAAAACTTTTGATTAACATCCATTTGTCTCAAAACATTGCTGATTATTTTAATTTGAGGAATAAAGGCAAATACTGTTGAACTATGCAAACTGAATGAGACTCAGTTCATTGAATTAACTAATTTCTCTCTTTTGCTTCGTGTCTCTCCACTTGTATCTCGCTGATGTCTGAACGCTGCTTCTAATCTTTGCGTTTCTCTCAGTATCTTATCTATTTATTTTGTCTGCCTGTTCCTATCTCTCAGTTATCTCTTATCTCTTTACATTTTCACCTCTCTGACCCTGACATGTCCTCCTCTCCCTTGACCTGGTGTTGCAGGTGAACGTGGCTCAGCCTGCCATGGCTCTGTTCTTCAGGGTCAGTTTGAGGGAACCATCCATACATCCAACGGGACTTATCACATAGAACCAGTATATAGATACACCAGCAGCCAAACAGATCACCACTCTATAATCTACCATGAGGACGACATGGGTAAGACGACCTTCCTTTGTCTTAAGGTTAATAGAACATGTTGTCTATGCACATATTTCTAAGCTTCTGGGATCTGTACTAACCTCTAAGTGCCCGAAATATCTAGGATAAAAAAATAAACACTGAAACGGTTGCATCTGCTGATTGAAAATCCAAATGACACCCCATAACCTCAGTTGCTTTTGTCAGCAACATGGTGATGATGATGGCAAGAGCACAAAAAGAAATTCATTGCTACAGTAGACCTCTCCAAACAGTGTGATTCATGGCCAGCCTTGGCAATCTTGCAGAAAGACAAACAACTGCTGCAAAATGCAACGCCCCCCCATTACTTACTCCTCTTTTTCTTATGCAGTATCTGTACAGTATCTACAACATCAAGCTTTCGTAAAAACTAAGGTTACTAAGGGTCAGTGAACCATCCGTACCCTGAACTCATAGTAAGAGTGGAGTTATAATGTAACGGCTGAACCTATTTAGGGCTCTGAGGGGGTGTTGGAACCCTTCCTGGGCACAGGCCAAAGAAAAGATAAACTGAGGATGGTGTGACTTTTCAAAAAGGAGGGGGAGAAAGGGGGCTAAAGTAAGGAGGAAGGTATGATGGTGAAAGAGTAGATGAGGAGGTGCAAAAGCTAACGTACAACAGCAGGAGTATATGGGTTTCCAAAAGGAAAGGAGAGAGGAAAAGACAGGAGGAACATGCAGAGGATCTTCCACGAAGAGACAGTTTTGCCGACAATAGATTAAAATAAACTCTTAGTTGGCTTACAATTATGTGGGCTTTTGATTTGGCCAGATGGCAGTCATCACTGAGAGCTGTCAAAATGTTTTGTGTGTGTGTGTGTGCGTGTGTGTACATTTCTGTGTGTGTGTGTGTGTCTGGCTACACATGCACATTTGCATCAGTTCAAAATTATTTCCAAGAAAGTATTTTACTGGAAACACAGTGGATCGTGCCAACACCCCCCACCCTTCCCTTGTGTTTGTCCTTGTCTACAGAGACTCTGTGGCTGCCTTTCTCCCTGAACCCCCTTTCTTCAACTGCTTTCAAGTCTGTAGCAACATTTACATGAGATAATGTCGCAGCCGACAACATCCTGTTCTTTTATTCACAAACCTGCATATCTCCAGGAAGCTGTGAGAGATTTAGCACATGATATTTCAATAAACAATCAGTGCTTCCATATGCGGTAAATTAGGACATGGGGGCTAACATAATGCAGCTACCCCTGGATGTATTTCCACTTCCTTGGTTGTCGTCTGGAGGCAGCAGAGGTTACATAAGGACCTTTATGTCCCCTGGGATGTAGGGTGTCATGAGGTCTCTCAAATCTGGGACACAGGGCAGAGCCCAGGGCGGCCATTTTACAACAAATACAATATAATGACACCAGGAAAATTAAGCACTTTTGGAAAAATTAAGGGCATCATTCTACTTGATGAAAGATAAAGAACACACATTATGATACAAATTCAGCAGACTGACAGCAATTTATCACCCAACCACCCCAAGTGTTCTATTGTAAGAAAGTAAAAAGTTGACTCTAATTTTACAGTGCAAATAAAGATGTATAATACTGATATGAGGCAATACACAGTCAATTAAATCATAGAAAATCTCTTAATGTTTAACCCTGGGACTATTAATAGTCGCTTCAAACTGAAAGTGAATTTATTGTTGATCTCTTTGCATTTTGCTTCAATATTTTTACAGTGTGTCGCCTGGAAACCCTCACTAAAACCTTTATTAAGTTTCCACACAAATATAAATCTGTCAGATCTTCATTCTGTAAATCATGTAATTGATTCGTCAAACATCTATTTCCTCATGACTGCTGCCAAATTATTATACAAGCATGGAAGATTTGAGAGCTCTCTCTGTGAGACCCAGGCTGAACTTTTGGGATTGCATCCACGCTGAAGAAACAGCTGTTACAGGATGCGTACACGGTAATAAATGCAAGGAAAGACTTTTAGACTATCACATACACAGAATTATATAGTTCAATATATTTGCAAGAGAGCGAGATTACGCCTGAAGTTCAGTATCATATCAAGTGAAAAGAATCTTTAGATGTGTAGGGATTTAATGACTTCATGATCCTAACCCTGAACATGGAGGAAGAGGGTTGATTCAGGATACCTGCACCACAGGAGGCATAAAATCTGTTCTAGGGAGAAAATCCTCTCACTAAGCATATTAATTTTGTTATCTGTAAGAACCTGTGGGCCTTCTGATAAGAAAAAGATGGAGCAACTGATCAGAGGTTTGATCCAAGCAATGGACATATGTTTTTAAGTAGTGGTGTGCATAGTCTCTTATGGGTCGGGGGGGGGGAAGTGTTTTCATGTATTTTTTTCTTTGCACTTGAGCAAACCAATGGGGCACGTGAGGGCACTCAAACTGACCAGAGTGACACCTTAGTCAGCTAGAGGGGCACTTGGGGCTCAATGTCTTTTTTTAGCCACTCTTGTGCATGCCTGCAAGACCACACACTGCTTTGAAATATTGGGAGACTGAGTTAAAGTTTGAAAATGTACCATTAATTTGTGTTTGTGTGGGTGTGTTGCTCAAACATGCTGTACTATACTATGCACTGAAAGCTGGAGTCGACTGAAAAGGCCCTTGCGCAGATTTTTTACTCTTAACAGTAGAACTAGTTTCCATCAGCAGCTGGGAATGTGAGTCTCGGCTGAAATGTGACACTGATTTTTCATTTGGGAAAGTGTATTCTTTTGCAGGCAAGTTCTGACAGTTTGCTGTGGTTTTGGAGCTTAATATGCGCATGGGATTTAGACGTCTCTGACCAGACATTTTCTTTACTTTTTAAATGGCAAAAGAAAAAAAATCTTTTGCAACACAGGCCAGAAACATTTATCTCCGACAGTATGATCAAGAGAAAAAAGCAGAGAAACAAACTGCGAAAGTGAGAGAGAAAACACAGACAAGTAAAAAAGTCTGGAAATAATTCCGTCAGTGGGTCGACGCCCGACATTTAGGCCTCCACATCCACCCCCACAGACAACCCCCACTCGCGCCATGTATAGAACAAATTACAAGTTTGTGATTGGCTGGGGGACTTTCGTTGGATGGTGTGATCCAATCATCTGTTATCTGTCCCTCACTGTAGGCCCATGTGTGATCCAGGGAAATGTTGTACTGGGACAGAGTGTTTCACACACATGCACACGCATAAATACACATGCACATGTACATGCATGCGCGGACCCTGTGCATTACCCCCTTGAAGCAGTTATGGTTCATTAGTTAACTGGCAGAATATTGCCTGATTCTGTCTCTCTAATTTCTGGAAACAACACATGAATGTGATTATTTCACCATGTGACTCTACTGTAACTAATGGAATTAAACACCATTATTGTCTACCTTGAAGCTGTTGTCTGTACATTAGTCTTAGTCTGTGCATTAAAATTTGGCTTTAATCACAGGGCTTGTGAATAACCACATAATGTGTGTTTTGCAGTAGTGAACTTTACATTTCATTCATGACTCCATATTCATATACCACACAGTCCTTGACCATAATCATAATATACTCTGTTGCAAAGAATTCCTCTTGTGTTTTTTGGATTTCTGCATCTTTGCCAGGGCAACAAAGCCAGTTTATGCAAATATAATGCCTCCCTTTACTGCAGTCCCATCATTATTGCATCAGTCTAAAGGAGGCAGCCGTCTCAGAGGTATTGCAAATTGCAAACCATGGCATTGTTTAAGTGAAATCAAACCAGCAGCTATCACAGCATTTTCCACAGGCTGACCCATGGCTACTGCTCAAACCACAGCACTGATTTCCAAACGCGGGTCCTCTATTTATAAAGTGTCTGAGAATGTGAAGGTGCTTCGCAACCGCGTTAGCAGCTTGACATGCTGGACACTGAGGAGTCAATTTCAGTTGATTTAAATTGAGTCAGACGCTGTTGATATGTATATTGCATCCTTCTTTAATATGAATATGAAATTTTGAAATGGTGAGGTCTCAAACAATACAGCAACACATTTGCATGACTTTAGATTGAAATTGAAATATATTAAAATACTTCTGTCACTGAAGTTCTCTGTTCAGTGGCCTCAGTCCCACAACCTTACATGTGTCATTAGTTTATTGAGACACCGAGACGCTTTTAGAATTGAAACTGATTGTTCAGTATGAGGAAGTGACTAAATTACAAGCACTTTTGAATCTTAAGTCCACAAAAAAAAGTTAACCCCGCCTTCAGGAAACAAACCTATAATAGTTTTTATGACTGGGGTTATAAAGTAATAATTGTGACCTTGTGTATCTGTTGTGTAAACCAGAGAAGTCATGTGACCCAGAATCTTTTCTCTTTTTCAAACTTGGAGACTTTGAAATGTCCAGAGAGATATCAGGAAATGTTGAATAAAACACGAAAGCTCTTCATTTAAACACCTTTATTTACTTGCTGTGGTCTTCTGTCTGATAGGGACTCTATTTGGCCAAATATTTCCCACATTACACCAAAGCACATGGGCACCCCTTGAAAATCTCAGCCCCAGAAAACCACTCGCTGAGGGTTTCCCTGAAAGACATAATAACTATAATTCCTAGTATATTTCCAGACCCCTGCCATGATCTGGAGCCCTTGAATCATTCAGCATTTCCTCTCCAATCATTGCTCTTAAACACACACACACAATTTAATTATTTCAACACAAACAAATAGTTTTGAGAATTTGTTTTTATATTACACAATGTCACATCTCTTCCAATAAATGGGCTGTAGTAGATTGTGTTTAATCACTGTTCAATCATTTATAATGTTTGCAGAACACTGCTGTCTTTGGGACATTACGCTCACGTAAAATGAGTCATTGAAGGGCAATAAAAAGTTCACCAACTGAATGAACAGGTTCAAGGACAAAATAGCCAGACAGAAGTCAGAAGTTGAGAATTATAGTGCATAAATAATACGGGCAACAACATTTACTGTGTCTGTGTTTGTGTTTTGTGTAGTCCTACCGTCCATGAGAACTGCCCCTGATGGATTCTGTGGTGCAGAACATCTAAACCTTGTTGCCCAAAGCCTCAGGCCTGACGAGGTAGGACAGTCAAGATGTCACCTTGGTGGATGAACACTCGGAAACACTTACGCACACTCTGCCTCACTTTCTATTTCTGTCCTCACCCTCCAAACGTCCTCCTCTGCAATACCATTTTAGCCAATTAATTCCAAAACCAGAAACAGCTCAAAAACCAGTGTCTGATTCATCTCTGATGACTGACCTTATTTATGAGCGCATTCACTTTAATTTAGCCTGCTGAGTCATAAAGAGCAAATAACAGGATTTACTTCCAGCTGGATGATTTGACAGCAAAAGAAACGTTGTGTATGATACAGAAAATAACTTACAGGCCTAAACTGTATTTACATTCAAATGCACCAGATGACCTGGAATGTGTAAAGTAATTATAAAACCAGGCATAACAGAATAAACATCTGCTGAATCAATTTAGCTAATCTCTCCCTTGGGTTCCCTATTTGCTGTTAACCTTTGAGTGGGTGGTGGTTTTGATGTTCTTTGTCAACAATGACTGGGACATTGATATAGATCCATTTTTAACAACATGCCTGCCGGTGAAGCTCATTTCCGCTGTTTGATCATGAAATGGTCTGAACAGATGTTCCCAGTGGAGCCAGGTTGTGCACCTACATGTTTCCTCTCCCACTGGGACATGGGACATCCCATTTATGCTCAAGGTTAAACTTACGTCATGTTTTAAGATGTTTTAATCCCAGGTTGGGAAAATTCACTTGTTACACCATCCTAGTAGTGAGATGAGTATGAAGTACCAAAAATAGATCAAATTGATATCTGGATGGACAAATTGTAAGTTAATTCTCAAGAAAGGTTGAAATATCTCCTGGGGATTTAGCAGGCCATGCCACAATTCAAATCTGCCTCTCAGACTACCTCCTATTCACGCATCTCTTCCTTTTCCCACTGTCCCTGCAATTTCATCCACAGGAGGCACCAGCGAGCTGGTTGAAGAGAACGCTGGATGAGTCAAAGACCTGCTGCTTGCTCCACCTCCACGCCGACAACCTCTACTACAGGAGGTTCAAGTCTGTTGAAGCTGTTGTGGCCCAGGTGACAAACATGGTGTCTTGTTGTTTATCTTGGTTTTACTTCAACGAGACATTATAATTCGTAGGTGATATACTCTTTGAGATGTCCAATCTTCAGTTAAGTGTCTTTGCCTCTGCTGGTGGTCAGAAGGTTAACAAACTATCCAAGCTAAAAACAGAAATGGTTGCTCTTCTGATTTTTTGTCTTACTTATTTATTTATATATTTGCCAAAAAGAAAAAGCCCACACATCACCCCTGTCAAAGTGATGCACCCAAAGAACACAGTGTGCAGTGGATCATCCAGCAGGACCATGAACAAAATACATGGCACTGCAATCAGATTTCATTTGGTATAATTCCCAGTCCTAAGATTACATCTAAATGAAACAATTGAAACTTTGTGCCTGCAGCATTAGATTAGTTTGCTTTAACATTTAACAGATATAAAAATGTATTTGTTACAAAGTCAGTAATATTTCTTACATTGTCTTGTCAATATATATGTGTAAAATATTTCAGGATTTCTGTGTAAATCTCAGAATTTGCTGGAACTGGGCAGACATTTTCATCAAGACTGAAACTTTTTTGGCTGGTCTTGCTATAATGACATCTAACATCTAACGAAAAGCAAATGAGAGGAAAACAAATTGTTTTTTAGGTAGCACATTACTTTCCATTGAGACATTCAACAATACTAAATAAAGGACCAAGCTGTTGCCGCTGTGAGGCTGAATAAAGGGCCACATGCCAGGGCCCGCACAGACGCACCCAGCTGTCATGGTGCTACACATGGCAGCTGCAGGGAGAGGGCTGAGGTTCTCGCTCTCTGACAACATGGTTGCACTTGGACTACAGACATTTGGAGTAATAAGACTCTGAGCAGTCTGTAAAGACCTGGCCCAGAGCCACTAGTCCACATAGTTGAACAAGGAGGATCAATCACCTCCTGTTCTTCTTCTCAGCTGCACACAGCAGCTCCACCATGGACCATACGTACAAAACGACTGTACATGTGCCATGCCATGGACAAGCAGCAGATGTAGCAGCTTATATGGTGGAAGTCTT
>JAOXYL010000105.1:15785804-15797322 GCA_028564955.1 Terapon puta
CTGTAATTAAAGTCAAGACAAATGCCTGATCTAGAAATACAGTCAACAATAATCCAAATTCACTTAGTATCTCTTTCAGCTCATTGTTGATCATATTCAGATGTAACATTCAACATTTTTTTTCCCTGTGTAGGCTCACTGGTGGGCCATCTTGCTGGCCATCCTGACTCTGTCTGCTGTGATGGGCTGCACCGTCTGCCTCTGCAGCCGCAAACTGTACACCAAGGACTTTGAGTGATTCATTTATCTGGGATTTTGAAGTTTGAATATTACACTGAGGTCATTCTTTTGGCCCACATATCAAACAGCAGGCAACCTGGGAAGTGCTCAACACTTCCCAGACTGTTTTGTTAATGGATATCTCTGCATGTCATTGTCCATCTGGCTGCCGATTCTTCTCCTTCTGTGATTTGAATTTCAACAAGTCAGGCAGGTCCCCTGTGACGCATGTGTTGTGGAAAATGCCCCTGTTGTTGCCAAGTGTGCTCCAATAAACCCTCCTTAGAGGCCACATACTGTAACATCAAACACCCACAGTGATTTAAAGCCGTCCGTCACTGAAAAGACTGATGGGACTCTGTCTCACTGTGACGCATTGAGAGCTAATGTATGGCAGGATGACCATCTAACTTTCCATCTCAGTGGGACAAGTGGGAGTTGGTGAAAGGATGTTTAAATATTGTCATTATAAAGGAAAAAGATGCTGATGTTTCAGGCACTTGTACTTTTTCATTTTAGTAGTTGGTCAGTAGTTTGTGTTCCACATGCTTCATTTGAAATCTGTAATTATACATTACTTTTAGGGATTGAAGAATAAAATTTTACATAAAAAAGTTTATTTTTGTAAATTTCATCACTACACCTGTCAGATGGTTTTATTGTTGAGATTCAAAGAGATTGATATCCATAACAATGAAATTTCAATCATTTCCTCCATATTTGTGTTTTTAAAGGGGAACAACCCCGAAAACAGGTTTTGTACCTCAGCATTTTACTGATAACACTACTGTATTTTATCAATACAGGATTTTGGCAGAACTTGGACGAATCTTACATTGTTATATTATTTTACTGCAGTTAAGGATCTTAACATTTCTTCCTCTAACGTTTTATATCAAGTGTGTCTCCTGGGTTACCTTGACACAGTCAGACAAACACAATGGCGCCACAGCTACAAGGACAAGGAGACACAGCAGTGCTTATTTTATGTCATTTAACATTTCCTTGCCTTTTCATATCAAAAACATGTGAGACACTTTAAATTGTTAAAGCTATTTGGATCAAACACACATTTTCTACTGATAATAAGCTGCAAAAAGAAAAAAAACAGCCTTGACTGTATTATGATTGAGGGGGGTAAAGATAAAATAAATGTCAGGCTCAGGATGACCTCTCAGATGGCAGTTTTGGTTTATTTAAGAATGCATACAGTACCATGAACATTTACAAATATGTACAAAAGATTGTAGAACACACATTCTACAGGTTAAATTCATCCAGAGGTAAAAATATATAACTAACAGTGTCTCATTCTACAAAATCTATCATCTGTGTAATGGTATTTACATAACTGTACAAGTTTAGCAATCTCTTCTTCTGTTGTCAGTGCAAAAGTAAAACATTTCCACATTTTTAACATAGAGGGAAATTACGTCACAATGATTACAGTACCGATCTCTCAAGAGACATTAGGCATTGCTCACAGAACAGGAAATAAAAGAGCATTGTCAAGATTTAAAAAGTCACATGCACAGAAGAAAACGCAGTGAACGGAGACGTAACGGACAGAAACACAAAATGACAACACTGACACTAAATGTGCTTTCTACCTCACACTGAGCTCTGCCTACATCATTCAATTCAAGCCACTTTCATAGAACCATGGTGGACAAAATGTCAGGTACTTCTTTAAAGTAACAGCTTCAAAGTAACATCTCGCAGAGGTGTAGCAGTACAAATGGTGCACAAGTGCTTAAAACAACAACTTTCCCACATTCTGATGTTTCAGTGAAAGTCACAGGGTCCATAAAATAACAGTAATAAAGCACACTGAGGTGAAAAGCGGCAACAAGGCACCAAGGTAAGACAAGTTCAATTTGCAGCAGCCTCCTTATGGCGGCCGTTTACAGTAAGGCACACTGATACAGGTCCCACAATCACATGCAGTGCTGAGAGCCACAGTGGTGAATGCTCTGTTGGGTTATGCATTAGTGAGATAATACATAAAGGTAATAACATGCACGCTTTTGCATAAAAAGCCTTAAGGAATTCACCTTAACGGTCACTTTCACCTCTTTTTGAGATGTGGCAACAGGCCTCCATGGACACAATGAGGACACTATTCTTCACAGTGGTTGCAATAGACATGAACTTTGACTTGAGGTATTTTACACAATGGGATATTAAGGCAAGTCCAGTCGGTCAGTATGTGAGGCTCTGAAGTGACTTTGTATCCGAGACAACCGCATTTACTCCTTTTGTGCAACAACGATGTTACAGACACGTGTCATAAAAACGGCTCTTTACAAAATATTTTACAGTATTCACATATGCATTGTTTTAAATAACAAACATACCTTTGTAGCTATTTACAAGGCGGTGATGGTTGTGTATAATCTGAGAAAAAAATAAGTTACATGTGTATAAATTATTATAAGTGCTGAAATGGAGAGAAGGGAGTTCAGCAGTGGAGTCTTCAGGGTCAGTGGTTCTCCAGAGTCACCCTGCAGGCAAAGAAAAGTTTAATGGTGTTATTTATCAGCATTAACAGTGACATTGATCATAACTTGGGGAAACTTGCAGAGGGTAAATTACCGTTTTGGAGCTCGCTTCGGGTTCATTCTCCACTCGTCCTTACATTTAGCAAACGTGACCTCTTGTGTCAACTTCTGAGCTTCGGGGTCTTTTACACAGAACACCATCCTGGAAAAAAACACAAGCCATCTGCATGAGTCCTTCATACACTTAAGTAGCTTCATCAGTGGGTAGAGAAGAGTTGCAGGTTGAAATTGTGCACCATTATTGCTACTTCCACTACAAGCAATGATGCTAAAATCCGGGTATAGCACAAACTTACTTTTGTTGGGTCTCGCCAGCTCGGATGCGGATTTTATGAACCTCCATGTTAGCGCCGTCTGAGTCACCTGACCACCAGGAAGAAACCATCTTCAGCACGTTGGAGGCCGACCAGCCGTTTGTCTCTTCCCATTTGAACTTCAGCATCAAAAGATCTCCGATATCTTTCTCTGTCACCAGGAGGAATGAATGTGTCTTATTTGTCGCAATTTTCTCCTTTCTGCCAGACACAAATAAAGAGACGTGTTAGTGTTTTACTCACAGCCAGTAGGAATATTTTATTAAGCTTAGCCTCGTAAACTCTGCGCCATAAACTATGATATAACTGCACATTGCAAGCAGAGACTCTGCCAAGTCTGGGGTTACATCACAGTTTCAGGGTTTTTACTTCACGCTGTGTCCTTTGACTACTGTGTGACTGTTACAAAACAACTCGTATAATCTGAAAGATGCAAGTCACAGTGAAGGATTATATGATGAAGGAATATAAATGGCCCACTCACAACTTAAGCTCCAGGTTTTCAGCATCTCCTTTTGTTCCGTACAGTGAAACAGTGAGCGAAGGCTCCATCTCTGAACGGTTCACCTTACTGGAGAAGTGGATCTTCACCTGGTAGTGGTAAACTGTAAGAGAGACCAACAATTCAGCACCATTTTTTAAAAAACTGTAAACAAGCATGTAGGCTTTACAGCTCAAAACTAAAGTCCACTGACCTCTGAAAGGCATGGAGGCTCGTGTCTTGGTGTACATCTGAACGTTGCGCGCCTTGCGCACCTTGCTGACGTCGTACCCCACTGTGTTGCAGCGGTTTTTGCGGCAGCTGAGACACATGCCGCGGTTAAACATGTCGTCGCTGCCGCATTGGTAGGCCTTGGCTGCTTCCTGCTCATTCAACAGAGAGTCGATGAACAAGTGGATCGACCGCTCGTGTTCACATTTGACTGCATCAGTGATAGCTAAGGGAGGAGAGAGGGAAAAATATTTAATGAAACTCTTACACAGTCATGTCAGTTTGTTAAATTACATTACTTTTCTTTACCGACCACACTCTGGTACATTTACTTTACCCATCAACCTACTGAGCCAAATGAGTGATGTTGTGTCTGACCTTTCCCTAGCCTTGTTTGGGGCCCTCTGTTTGTTTTCAGAAAGGTTTGAACAGGGTCACTGTGCGACTGACAGGAACAATGTTCACCACTCGGACAGATTCACAACAGGGAGCTAGTAGTTTGTTTTAGAAGCAGCTGGGCATTGTTGTGTTTACAGCGGATACATGATTGTCTAAATGGTTCACTCCAGTGGTTGCACTATAGGTTTTAAATAAGGGCACATAACGTTCAATAATAATGGTTTTGTGTGAAGTCACAGTATAACTCTGAGAAAATGTGCCCATTTGAAAATAGCAAAACCACCATGTTTGGTCATACTTTAAGCTTGAACATTTTCAGTTAAATTCTAAGTTATTCTTACCAAATATCCCAAAGTTCGCAATTTTCTCCAGGGCCCCCCTGAGGTTGCACCCTGGCTGGAAGCTGCCTCCGTTGGGATAAATGTCTACGTGGCCGACAGGCTGCTGGATCCCGATGCTCAGCCCGAGGGAGCCACGCGTGAAGGTGTGGAGGACGTCCACAAAGTGAGCATCGTCGGGGGAGAGACGTCTGTGGGCATGCTCCCCCTCAAAGTCAGGACCAGCAGGGTCCAGACCTGCAGACAGGAGACGGAGAGTGGAAATAATGAAGTAACCAATCAACTAACATCAACTAATCTTAACCAAACAGAACTGCAAGATGGCAGGAGATAATAATCAAATGTGATCACGTTTGTTTACCGGTTATTCTTCCGACTTTATTGGTCGCATGGCTCCCAGCAAATCCTGCCACATGAGCCCCGAGGCTGTACCCGATCAGGTGGATGTTCTCAAGAGGCATGTTGGTGGTTTCCTTTAAGTACATTAATGAAAACATGAGTTAATAAATAAATAACTGATAAATTGCTGATTTTCTTTAAAAAAGTGTGACAGGTGACACATCTTGGGTTGAGACCAATGAGATTTCAATCTGACCTCGATCCAGTCGATGAAGCGAGCGATCTCCTGCCCCACAGCTTTGGTCTTCTGAGCTGCCACCACATAATGGTTCTGTGCCGAGGTGAGCCAGTCCACCACGATGACGTTGGCCGTCTGTTCTCTCTCGTACAGCGCTGACACCAGCTTAGCCACCCAGCTTTCAAACATGCCGCTCAGCTGTTGAAATGACAGTCAGAACATAACTCAGCACAACAAGGTCATTAAGACTGATAAAAACTTTTATTGAAACTCATTGCCACATTGTAATATCAGAGCCACTTCCAGTCCATTTTGTCTTTACATGTTCTTTCGTATTAAAGCCAACAAGTCGGCGCCTGTGAATTTGGCTAGACCCAACGGCGCCAGAATTTGGTGAAATAATTACACATCACCAGTCACAGATGTGCTTTTTTTCAAGACCAAAGCAAAGTAAAGTGAACAAAGCCCTTGGGTGTACTACAGACAGGGGCAGGTCACAACAGGCTGAAGCATTTCCACTCACTGTCCATCCGTGGATCACCAGAAAGGTTTTGGAGGTGCTGTTGAAGGTGCACGCTGCCAGGGAGTTGGGCTTGCCAGGAACGATGTAGCACAGGTCATCATCAGGATGGGATGGTTTGCGGAGGGAGAATTTGGCAACAGTTTGATTGCTGTCATCTTTGTGGACAAACAAGTCCTTCAGAGGGTCGAGGAAGTTACCTGACAAAGAGGAAGGTTGATAAATTAGTTGTGTGTTTTTTTTCTCTTGGGCAGAATTCCTCAGTCTATTTTTTTCTTTTCTCAGATGTGTAAATCTGATCTAATGTTCTGGCAGGGCGGTCCGAGACGCCTGACTAACTAAATGACTTGCTCCAATAAGCCCGGGCCCCTTGGGGCCTCTCAGTAAATGAGCTTCCACCTTAGACAAGATCAGTCTTCAGGGGTTACAGGGGTTCACTTGGTCAGGCTGAGCTCCATAGAAACCACCCAGAGTTTTCTCCAGCTTTGTTCCTGCCACCTCACCAACTATAATCTGCCAAAGTTTAAGTGGTCCTGACACAGTCAGCTGATACAAACCAACTGGGGGTTGTGCTGGTTTTCAGGGTGGGGGAGGGGAGCAGGAGCCCCACAGACATTTGTACAAAGCTTACACTGGGAAAGAGTTTCGGACTCACATTGTTAACATAAATGAAACGGATGAGTCTGTTCTTGTAAAGATAAATCATACAGATAACATGTTGGGATCGTTTATTGTCTGGATGGTTTCCCCACTGTGCTCCTCCTCCTGAATCTGAGAGTGCAAAACAAACATCCTCTCTCTCATGAGCAGTTGTGGTAGGTAAAGGTTGGGTCTTCGCCAATATGCAGAGACAAGGTTTAGTCATAGACACGTGATAGAGTATCTGATAGACACCGTGAATGTTATTGTCAGAGTCCAAACTACGCTCAGACAGCAGCGCTGCGCACAAACCAGACACATTTCTCACCACGACCACCGGTGGAAATGCTCAAGTCTCCACTTTCCCACGGAAGTGTGCTGATGTGTATGAAAGGAAATGTGGATGAAGTTGAATGTGGAAACTCACCAAGCACGGAGTCGGTGAGCTCTTCTTCCAGAGGCGTCACATACCGCACAGCTGCGCTCAGCACCACAAAGCACAGAAACACTGTCCGCCACGCTTTCATCTCTTTGACAGCTTTTTCCTTTCAGAGAAAACGTCTTTTACGAGTCGTATCGATGAGATCTCTCAGCAGCAGAGTGAATATATTCCCTCTAAGAATAGTCCAGTGCGTCCTGGTGCGCTCAGCGCGCTGATATCTGAGCCACCTTGAACGGTCCGCGTCTTAAATAGCTCCTCTGACAAGCCATTGGCTGCTGACCCCCGGGCGGGGAATGGAAAAATATGTGTAAAGTAAATCATTACAGTGTTTATGACACGAGTTAATAACGGTGGCTGGCAGTAGGGCTTCTCATTAAAAGCAGCAAAATGTAATATGAATGTTTCTAACTGTATTAAATGCATATTTCAGTACATAACGTGAAAAATGAATTACAGTGCTGCTACATGGTGGACTGATTGCTTAATAAATCAATTTATTGCATGAATGTGTACTCCACCATCTGAATGCAGTATAACTAATGACTGATTAATTGAAAAGTAATGATATTTCATCTTTTTAAAAGGATAAAATGAGGATGATTTGAGTGTAAACCAAAAGCATCACCACTGCAGAAAACTCAGGCCTGTCTTCAGTGATTTCTTCTGAAGAAAATAACAATAATTACTTTGATTAACTTTACTTATAAGACGAGTTATAATGTTAAAAAAGCTATATTCTCCACAAAATATTACAAATAAAAAAACAGGGACGCAGAAAATAGAAACAAAACAAGAAGATAAGATTAGTTTCAGTTTCTTCTTTATGCATCAGGTTGTAATAACTCCTAGACGTCTGTTTGTGTGATGTAGGCTGGAGAAGCAGGTCATGAGTGTTTCAGGAGCGAACAAACTAACCATCACCGGTTACATGAACGACTCTCTCTCACATTCCAGGACACAGGCAGCTTGGTTGCACATAAAGGGCCTCTGAAGGATACTTGGGGCCCCTTTTCACTGATCTGCTGTTGTCATGGCATCAAAGGCTAAAACCTGCATCGAGCAGTATTAGTTTTGGTATGTTGAAAGCTTGCAAGAGTCAGGTTTCATCTCTTTCTATTGTTTGAAAAATACAGTGATTAAAATAATCAAAATAGATGCAGCTGATACAGAGATCAATTACAAAACCTTGTTAAAGCTTAGTGCACACATCACCGACAGTACAGGTCAACCACTGACAGGTGGATAGGCAGTTCTACTACTAGTAGCCTGAAGTCATTAATCTCAAGCAGAGATAAGGAGGAAACTACAGCAGTTTGATTCGATGATAAGCATGTAGTTCTTAGACCCAGAGAACATTTCACCTCACTTCAGTCAGTGTCCTCTTGGTCAATTAAAAAGGTAAAAAACAGTTTTTGTTAGAGCAGACCTTTCGGAGCCACAGCAGCCTTCATATAACTTTTTCAGAAATCCATGAAATTTATGAACAGACTTTGATGTGACACAGATTAAGTTACAGCAATGACATTTTACCATGCAGTGCAAATTATTTGATGCTACATATCTAAATGTCTAATATCTATAAGAAAAATGGTATTACCCACTACCTTTTGGTAATTTACTGTAGTATTATTCATGTAACATTGACCTAATTAGATCACGTTCCAGTACTCAGACTCCTGGCATAACCAGTTTTTGGCAGACTAACGTACCTGATATCAAGCATCAGTGGCATTTGGACTGTGTGTATTATGATTCACTTCCAGTAACGCTCTTGGCTGTTTTGCAATGAAACCTGCAATCCCAGACTGCTATTATAGCAATTTCTTAGTTTCCATTACTTCAAAACTCTGGCCTTTGACCTTCTGCATAGATTTTCACTCACTAACTGGGTAAAAATGTTGTTAGATGCCAACTGGGAAATTATGTGCTAACGTTCAGGCAGCTGGCTTCACAGTACTGTTGCCCAAATATCTGGCAGGAGACGCAGAGACAAACTGGGCAGGAGGCCGATGAGGAGATGGTTGAAAAGTTATGAGCTTGTTGCTGTGAAGGTCAATTGAACAATTAAGTTCATGGGCATGGTAACACTCATTACGACAAATCACTTACATTTTAACCAATTATCAGTTAACAGGATGAAAGCAGTGTAATGATGTGAGTGACATGATTGTTTAAACGACTGATGTGTGATCCAAAAAGACAACAAGGTCCAAGTCATTAACCTCTGCTCATGTTGTGAAAGGTTTATTTGCATTAATAATATTTTTGAACATAGAGGTGATAACTGTCTTACTTGAGAACAAAACAACCAGTGTCCTATGTATTGAGAGGATTATATATATTATAAGTAAGTGTAGGTGAGTGTTTACATGAGTAGTTGTGTTGGTGCTGTTGGTCCACTAGACTGAAAAATCTCCAACAGCTATTGGATTAAATTTTCTACAGACATTTATGTTCCCCAGAGTTTGAATACTGTTGGCGGGAGAAAACTAAGATAATGATGACTTTAAACATTACACCTGCTCTTCACCAATGTGTTAGTATTGTTATTGTGAATATGCTGATGTTAGCGTTTAGCTCAGAGCCTGAGTATGGCCTCACTGCATGACTGCAGACCTACAGCCTTGTTACATACTGAACACAAAGACAGGTGTAGAGCTAAAAATAACAACCTTGTTGTAAGCTCAAGGTGGACAGTGCATAGTTAAATAGGATCACACATAGCTGCATTCTGCCTTATGCAGTGCTGGACAATTCACAGGTAATTTATGTAAGATCAGTGGGGATAAAAAAAGTCATTCAGTCAGACAGGTTTGCAGCATCTGGGGTCTCCTCTGATTAAAATAAAAGGCAGTTTCAGCCCATCAGGATTCAGATATTTGTTTTTGCTCACCCACAAAGAAGATCACAAAAACAGAGTAACATAGAACAAATACTTCAGTGCTGTTGTGCTACAGGAGCCTCAGTCCACACAGTGCACAGGGAGGTCTTTCTCCTTCTTGGGCTTACACCCACACACTTTTCTCCCACACCAGACCGGCTGGCCACATAAGCTGTTACTCTTCTATGAACATGACAACATTTTCCTTGAAAAGCAGGGACTGCATTTGTTTTCCCACCACTGCTGCTGCAGTCCAGATCTCAAAGTTCTCGTCTTCGGGGGACGACTCAGTCGTAGTGAGTCAGACACCAGACCTCCACAGCAGAGGTTTGTTGGTGCCAGCAGAGAGGCAAAGTGAACAAGCAGTAACTCCTCTACAGCACAAAGTTTGGAGAAAACAAAATGCCTTAATTTTGGGGTACATCCAAGACTTGTTTCCAAAGAGTATTTCTAGGAATAGCACGTGAGCACATGTTGCACATGTCCAGATTCACAAAAGACAGCATGATGTGTTTTGTTGATCAAAAAATATACTATATGCACAGAATATTGTCTGTAAAGCTATTTCTCAAAGAAAGGCTTACTCTAGAGCTCAAATTTCTTCTTGTTTTATCAAGCGATGATCTGAAAACCAGGACGTTTGTTGAATCACTTCGAGTCATCGGCAGACGAGTCTGAGCAGGTTTTAAATGTCATCTTTGGGGTTTCAACAATACTTGTCCACTACAAACACAAAGTTATGAGGGAATCTTTCCGCAGTTAGATGTCAAAAACAGACTGATGTCCACAAGTGTGTATGTTCTGTAATATTGTGGAAGATGTGAACAATTTGCTAAGCTTATATTTAACACGTATCTGTCACACAATTGTTGTATGGTATGGATGCTTCTATTCATAAAATTAACTGATTTGTATAGAATATAGGCATCAGAAATATCACTAAGAGATGACAAATCAAGTGTTGTGGGTCATTGACAGATTTTTCAAGTTTTATTTGGAAGATTTAATCACTTGAGGATCAATTGTTCTGTTACTCAGTATGTTGCACAATGCTGCTGCACATGCAAAAGATACAGATACAGTTTATTTGCATGTTTTGAGTAATTATGCATGTTTCCCTGAGCATCCAGTGCACCTGCCATAAAATACAGGATATAATCCACAACAATAATCCCTTGGAAAGCAAGTGTCGTCAACATGTCTTATTAACTCATCCCCAAGGCAAAGTCAAACTTAAAGAGTCTGCATTCATCGCTATCAGCTGCCTTAAGCAGGTGCCTACTGGATTGCATGACTTGTGATCTGCCAAAATGATTGAATAATTTCATTTGCATAAATGAATTAATCAGAAAATGTTGATAATTGTAACTTGTTTACATGTAATAGCATTTTAAGCACTGAACAAAATGTGGCCTTACAAAATATTTTTTTTCTCTTTGTGGCCTCTCTGAGGCTTCATACAAAGGAAATAATCCAAAAACTCAATGAATCAGAGATACAGGATATTTTTTTCTCAGTCTCATACTGTGGAATGGTTCAGTGTTACGTAATATGTTTTGAATTTTTAGCAAAGCAGGCTTAGTGATAACAACCAGTTGTAATCCTCAACTATTAAAAACATGTTGGATAGGAGCTTTAAGTGGCTTCAGATGTTAGCTGATCTGCAGTGACCTTTGTAGTTGACGAGCACAACTGTTAACAAAGTGGTAAGTCATGAGGGAGACATAGGTCAGAACAATATCAATAACAACCTAGTTAAAGACAAATTGTGAGACTTTTGACCACTAGCGGCACTGCCAAGAAATGAACTAATAAGCAACTTTCCAATTTGTTTACTGTAGACTAGTCTGCCATGTCCACACACGATGTATAGTGAATGTTGCACATCAGTACCAATTGTATTTGTGTCTAAACAC
>JAOXYL010000105.1:15819584-15832175 GCA_028564955.1 Terapon puta
GTCTTACGTGCATCTGCGTCTCTCCACCTCTCTGATCTCCCTCTCTCGCTGTCTCTGCCTCTCCCTCTCTCTCTGCTCCTTGATCTGGTCAAAAGACAGAATGTCTTTCTTCTCTTTACTGGCCGACTTGCGGTCCCGACTCTTTGTGCTCTGGAGAAAGGGAAGGAAATGTAAAAAAAACAAAAAAAACAAACAAAAAAACCAAACATTACTGTTAGAGAGGTGGCCATGAATGTAATGAAGCTCACTTCACTGGTTGGTTTTACTATTTCTCTGAAACAGTAAAAAACTACTTTATGTATCAACTTCAAGACTCAGAGGTAGTAGTTGTACGATGAATGTTACTCACTCGCTCCTTGCTTTTGGTTTTGACGCTGATGACAGGTTCTCCTTTGGACTTGTCCATTACTACAGTCCTCTCATTTCGTGCTGTCAACACGCAAAATTGATATTGAATACAGGCACATGTTTAAGAGAGGTAAACTTTCATTTTAAATTGAAACACACAAGATAAAACATTTCTCACCTTTGCCATCTTTACCTTCTCCCTCAGACTTCTCATCCTTTCCATCAGATCTAAAATATAAATAGTAGGAGCTTCATCAGAGCCATGTCAACAAACAGGGGACACCACGGATAAAGGTTACCACTGGGGCATGCCGTGCTAAAAATGTATGCATCCATGATATTTAAACATACACGTACATACAGACCAAAATAAAGAGCTAGTGGGGTATTTTTAGTAAGAGACTTTGCTCAAGCATGCACCAGCAAGTACGCAGTCTTACTTGGAGTCAGAGGAGTGTCTCCTGTCACTGCCAGACTTCTTGGGGTCATTCTTGTCAGCTGGCTTCTTCCCAGCAGGCTCATTTTTAGCCTAAAACATTTAAACAGGAACACATTTATCCAAAGAGGCAGAATGAGTAGATTAAATTTCAAGCTGATCATACCACACAATCAAGACAAACCTCTTCCATCAGTATCTGATTACATTTGATGCTTAACTGAAGTTATTTCTGTACCAAAACTGTAAACGCTTTGCTACGTGGTTTGAAGAGACACAGTCTAACAGTGACAACATTCACAACAGAAAGCTTTGACTATTTCACCTGGTCTTCATCTGGTCTTGTGATCTCTTTGATCTATGAATTGCTTAAGGCAAGACACACACTTTCATAAAGGTTAAAGACTGATCTGGCTTGTGTAATGATTTTTATTTGGTGTATGGATTTTCAATGGGAACTGTATGTAACTTGAATTGTAAGCATCAGGTTAGCAAAACTTGGTAAATTCTCCCATTATATATAGCAGTACTTTTTAATTGAAGAACAAAAAACACGAGTTCTGCATGTAAATGCAAAGATTCATTCACATAGAGCTGTTTATCTGAATGTGACCAAGATTATTGGAAAGACAATTATGTGAGAAAAAAAAACGATAACAAAACACCCGCAATACTCACCCGCTCCACAGAGATCATCCTGCCGTGCAGCTCAGTTCTGTGAAGATGGCTAATACACTTGGTGGCTTCCTCTGTGGAGGACATAGTGACAAAACCGTAGCAGCGGGCACCAGGGCTTTTGGCATTTGTCACCACCTTTGCTCCAACGACCTGTAGGAAAGGCAGAAAAGCAAGGACATGGAAATATGAGAAAAATAATTACATTCTCAATTTTGGGGCATATATACATGATTTGAAAATTCTATGCCTGGAGACTTTGTGGAGAGAGCGCCTTGACCAACCTTGCCATATTTGCTGAACAGAGTCTTCAGATCAGTCGCTCTGGTAGTTGATGAAAGACCGCTGACCCACAGATTCCTGCTACTGCTCGCTGCAGCACTACTTCCAGCAGCTACACACAAATACGCATTAAATCAATGAGCGTGTACCAAATGAATTAGAAAGACCAGAACAGAGAGAAAAAAACTTTACTTCAACTCACCCTTTTCATCTTTTGACTCAGTCTTGTCATCTTTCTCCTCAGAGCTAGAGACAAAGAAATAAAAGCCATAAGCACAAAGCAGTGAGGATACCTGGGATCTGTCGTCACAAAGATGTTTATACCGATGTGCATTATGGTAGAATATATACCCGACGGTGACCAGCCCATCACGTACCATAGTGCAGTGATTTAACGGTGAATGCATGGAACTACACCCTACCCAAATTCATTGCTCGTTGATGGGTAATAAAAGTGGTGAGTGTAAGGAATGACAAATGAGAACAGACAAATGCACAGAACGTGTTTACCTCCAAAAGAGCATCCAAATTTTGCTAGCACAAAAGGAGCCAATGCAACAGAGATAGCCATTTTGGTTTCTAGTAGACAGAAAGCAACAAACCTCTTTTTCTGATCATCGCCCTCTACAGAGGAGGACTCTTTCACAGTCGAGGCTGAATCCGCAGCAGCTTCCTCTTCTGTCTTCTCATCCTCCTCACCCTTCTTAGACCCAATTTCTGAATCAACAGTTTCACCCACAGCGCCCTGTTTGCTTACACTAACAGCCTGCGAGCTTTTGTTTTCAGTGTCAAGTGTCTCTTCTGGGACATTCTGTGCGTTCCCGACCTCTTTGGCATCAGTCTCTACAACATCTCTGTCGCTCTCCACATCACCAGAGGCGGCCTTGTCGGACTTGGCACCAGTGTCGGACACATTGTCTTCCCCTCCGGCGGTGGCAGCTTGCTCTTCTTCGCGGCTCGTCTCGTGGCTCTGGTGGTCTTCGTTAAGCGGCTCAGATAAACAAGACCCGGCTACTTTGTCATTTTCTACGGATTTAACAGGAATAGAATGGCACAGAGTTTAATCACTTCTGAAACACAGCAATGGTTAACGAGGAACTGGCAAGGCCTGGATTAGGAACGTCATGACCACTGGCCTGTGCTCTTAGAACTACGTATTAAAACGTTGAAGTAGTCCCTATCGAGAGACTGGAAGAGAACCCAAAGGCTGGAGGGCAACCAGGCAACTAACACTTTGGCTCATTGCTGTTGAACCACTTCACTCTGATCACCTGATCCAAAGCAGACAAAGAGTTCAGTGCTGAAGAGAGCCACAAGATGAGCAATGCAGCAGCAGATTCTCGCTGCGGTCCATCTTCTTTCGGCCTTCGACTTTCCCAGTGTCCATTTGTGATGGCCAGAACTTGAGCTCGAGTCCAGAAATTTCAAATCCAGCCGATTTCTGTGTCACTGTCTTTAAAAACTTGTAATGGTCGATGAGTCTTGATGGATCTTCTTTGACTTGATCTTCATGTGGCAACCTAGAAACACTGCAATCATCAGCTCAGACTTCCCTAACCTTGAAATTGAATTGCTGTCAATGTGCATCAAATTGTTAACCACTGCTGGTTTCTACTGCAAGACCATGACTGGCAACTTGATCGATATTTACCAGTGAAATTATCAAGTATGGTTAACCAAATTTCAACACAAAGACAACAATTCCCTTTGGACTTCCAGTCTCTCTTCCTGATTGAAACTAAACAAAGTGTTTGTATGCCAAGCTCGATCCTAAAAAGATGGCATCACCTTTAGACAAACCATTTTCTACAGTACCTGTTTCCTCTCTTGCGTCGCTGGCATCTGGATCCTGAGCCTACAAAAAGAAGATGTCTTGATGAGTATTACTGTTTGATATGTACTTCTACTGTAGCTCCACAAAAGTCACATAAGTGAAATGCAGTGGTGAGAGAACCTACCGCATTGATTGATGAACATGTCATGTATTCATCCTTATCCAACATGTCAGACTCATCCACCTGTTAAAATAGATACAAATGCAGTAACGTTAAAACTTGCCGATCTGACAGATAAAACAGAAATACAAGTAGACATGGTTCTGGTCTCACTTCTCACCTCTGGACCTCTTGCTTCATCTTCTGACTCGAAGGCCCTGCTGTCATGTTCTTCATTCATCGCTGCATCATCGTCAGAGTGAAAGTTTTCTTCCTCATCGTCCTCAGCTGGAACACCGTTGTCATTCTCTGTCTCGTCCAGGACGTTCATGTCGAGGATGTCCATTTCCTGCATATTCTCATGATCGTCCTGAAGTTCCTCCTGAAAGCGGAAGAAGGGAAATTTGCTTAAAAACACGCATTTAACAGTAATATCCAGAGCCTTTTAACTCTGATGTTCAGGAAGACTTCCAAATCTGCAAAAGTATCATGTCACAGCGGTGCTTAAACATATGAAAATAAGTTCAGCAAACTCACATGGCCATCGCGGGAATCCTCTTCAAGAGTGCTGTCCTCTTGTTCATCAGTTTCTTGCCTGGTATCTACAGGAAATATAATTCAGATTAGATCATTAGGGTGATTCAATGTTGTGCATCTGGTTTTACAAGTGGTGGACAATCTTAAGTCATGCGTCTTAAAGAGATCTGCGACTGACACTGTGCATGTTGAACTAGATTTGACATTTTCAGACTTGACAATCAGGCAGTTGACTTTAAGCTCATACTCATCTTACAGGAAATTAATTTACTGCCATTGTGTGTCATGCCACAAAAACTGACACAGCCTGATACAACAAGCCTGAAATAAAGTCTACTTTCATTAAAGTTATAATGTTCTGTTTGGATTCAAGGCGTTAACCTATCAGCCCATTTCGACCAAAGTGATGGAGAAAATAAAAGTTCCTGTTAGTCAAAATGATAAACTCACTCAACAAAAAGAGCGAGAAACTTAGTATCTTGGTATTAGTAGTATGAGAATAAACCCAACATCAAATAATTTAAATATCAAAATAATTACTTAGCATCTCAAAATAACTGAATAGTATTTCACGGAAGTCCATTGCTGCTTTGGAAATATTTTGATAAACCAATTCATTATTTTGAGATTTTGGAGATGCTTGCTGATTATGACTTACAGGACATATTATAAGTGCATTGGTGGAAATGGATCTCTACGTTTTTGAGGAGGCATCGTGGTCATTTCAGTGCTGCTTCATTCATTCATGTTTAGTCCGTCCAAGTACTGAACTCTGGCAGCTTCGCAACATCACATGGCTACTTTCATTTCCACCAATGTGAACCTAACTTCATGTCAAAACAGGAGCATCTTCTGTCATTTCTCAACGAGTTCACGTGCAGACACGAACGCTCAGGTGTCGTTTAGCACACACGACTCTACGTTATTGTCTCCTTTACACAGAAACACATTTGAAACAGTCCAACTTGTCTTTATATCCAAACTTTTACCTCTGGCTGTCCGTTTGGGGGTCACGTTAGCTTTTTTGGGTGCCGAGTCCGGAGCGACAATGATCTCATCAGGATTTCCACCCTCGTCTTCGATAGCCTGTTTACAGAGGATAGATGAAATGAATACACAAACGCTGAGACACTGTGCACGACTCGGGAACTTAAACTGAAACCAACCACGAAAATGAAAGTAGCTGTTTGGCGCTAACTAGCATGCAGTTCAAGTTAATGGGCCTAACAAGCTAACGAAGTTTGTGCTGCTTCTGGACGCCTTTGCAAAGCTACAAAATACAGACTTTTGCAGTACATGCATGTACGAGGCTCAGAGGCTGGTTGTTTAGTCCATGAGCAATTTAACAGACCTTTTTCAGTCGCTCCGACAACACGCTCTTGACTCCCGTAGTATCCAGGTTCCTCTTCTTCAGCTCGGCCTTCAGATCGATCACCCTCAGCTCCGACAGTTTGCGGACCTCGGCGCCCTCCAGGACCTCCACCTCCGCTGACGGGTCGGCCATTGTGTCCTCCGTGAGAAATGTGTCCTCGGCTCGAAACAACGCGCTTGCTGTGTGCACTTTATTTACCGACGCTGCACCGCAAAAGGACGCAGCTGGTCGGAGACAACTACTGCAAAATGGAGGCCGCGGCGGGGCAGTTGACGTCAGGGCGCATGCGCAGCACAGTTACAGCGCAGAGAGCAGCTGTCTTCATTTAAACTACAGACTACAGATAGTTAGACATTTTTATATAAACTCAGCTATTTAAGCTGCAGACTGAAGATAGGCATCTTTATATACAGTCAATGACTTAAACTACAGACTCTGAAGATAGACAAGACATCTTTATAATCAATGATTTAAACTAGATTGCATGTGAATATAGTTAGGTAGATACCTTTATGTACAGTCAATGATTTAAATTATCGACTGTATAAAATGATCATTATATGTATATCTTGATATACTGTCAATATTTTAAATCCTAGACTGCTTGTAAAGATAGTTAGACATACATCTTTGCATACAGTCAATGATCTAAACATTGCTGAAGCTACTGTAAATGCACATGCAGTGTTCAAATAGGGAAAACAATGAAGAAGTGAAGAATGAGGTGCATACACAAGGCATACAACAGTTTACACAATTCATTTTAAAGGTTTGTGTTTTATTTCTTACTTCTTATAAACTTGATCTTAAGTGTCATTACTTTTTCAATGCATTTATCAAATCCCTATAAAAATGTTTATAAAACATTACAAAAACTTAATGCATAGTTTAGACGAAGAAAAAACTAAATGGAACATGTCCCGAGTTGGCTTTAGTGAATCAGAAAATGAAACTGGCCCTTTCTCACCATCTTTTCCCTTTTTGCAAGTAAGTAATTAAAAGATATGTATTATAGCACCCCTCAAGTGTAGGCAACACAAAGTGTTTCACAATAAATAGATGAAGCAAATGAGGCAAATGAGAGGCATTAAATGCCAATATCTAGCTAAAAACAGCAGCACTTGTTTTTTTCCTTCAGGGATCAATAATCTTGTGTTGTATTTTTTAAAGAGGTCTGTCTCCTCTAAGCTCCCATTTTAAGTTTGGAGCAAAGAAAAACCAATAAACCAAGATTAGAGAGCCTCATATTCCTACTGGTGATACAGCCCTTTAATGTAGGTGAATGCCTGATGATGCAAGGCTCTAAATGCAATCTCCAGAATCTTGAACTGCACTGTGAATTTGATGGCCAGTGTAGAGAAACCAGGATTGGTGTTACATAAGATCTTTAAGGTAAATTGGTTAGGAGTTTGGCAGCAGCATTTTGGACCACATATAGGTGGTTCAGAGAAGTTGAAAAGGGAATTGCAGTAGTCAAAATAGATGGAAATAAACACATGATTAATCATTTTGATCTCACCTTGGGGCACAATGTCTGGCCCATAGAAACACCTAGATTACAGAGGGTAGGTTTAACAGACGAGTTTAAAGAGACTTTACCTTTGGAACAGACCTTTGTGTTTTTGTGATTTATCAATGCGTAATGGTCAAAATCACATGTTTCATAATGCTTAGTAAGAACTAAAGTTGTACATGTCGCTAAATTTGTAGTTTGTGTCACTGACTTGGCTGTGAGGCAAGCTTTTGCTCGCAACAAGTGGTCGAGGGGCATCAGATAATTCAGGAGTGTCCGTCTCCTCTGGTATATTGGCACTTCTGGATGAAGTTGGAAAGTCGGTGGCAGAAGAATCTCTGCTAGTTTGTTCATAGTATGACCACCCATGCGGGACTGAACCAACAGAGGTGGAGGTCTCGGTAAAGGAGTAGCCCTCTGTGACGTTGAAGGAGTCTAGGCTGAAGGATGAGGAGGCAGAGCAAGCGCGGGGCAGTCTTGGTTCGTGCAGGTTGAGTTTGGAGACCAGTGGCTTACCAACTGTTACTGGCTGCCTTTCCTGTACTTCATCATCCATGTTAGAATACGTGTAATGGAGGCAGACGGTGAACACGAGTTCCCTCTATAAAGACATGTGTTTTTCAGATTCAGCTTAAGAAAAAATATAAACAGCATCTTCAGCTATGGCTACTGACCTCTTCTGATTAAAAGGCTCAAAATCTGTTTTCAAGACAAATTTTGACTAGAATGGTGTCAACCTTAAACTGAGTTTAATACAGTAATGTGTCTCCAGGAGCACATAAACACATCATCAGGTTTCTGCCTGGACAGAAATAACAGAGCTAATTATGAAAACAATCACAAGAATCTGACCTTGAGCCTCTGCAGGCCGCGGATCCGTGTGTAAAGACTTGGGACCTCTGGGGAAGGAAGATTTTCCTTGATCAATAATAAACTGCCGGCTTCAAGCAGGGTCTCCTGGTTACTCTTCTTCAGATCAATGTCCACGTCCTGCCAGAGTAATGTTGAATACAGTGTCAACAATAACAAATGAATTGGGAAAAACTGAAGGATTCCAGATCACAAGCATGATGTGTCATTAAGAGCCAGAACATAAATGTTGGTTTGACTTTAAAATCACAGATTTTCATAGTTATTGTCGCCAAACAAACCTCAGGGAAGTCAGTAAGCTGAGCACAACAGGAAACTATTTCTTTGGGCTTCTCAATTATCCGAGAGTAGATGACCATGACGTTGGAGAACTCTGCAGCAAACCCAAGTTGGACCTTCACTCCACAGTCAAACTCCAGGTAATGGCTCTGCGGTAGCACTATGAGAGAAGACATTTGATGGCAAAATTAAATAAACTCATCTGCAAATATGACAACCACTTTTGCAATACCTAATTATTTAAGATTTTTTTAAAAGAGCACCATGAGCAACAGCCCACTGCAGGTTTCGAGCCGAATAGGATGCAGAACACTGGGCTGTCTGTATCTTGTCGGTGAGGGAACGTCGTTCGGACAGATTACTGCGTAGCTCCAGAGCCTGCCTCCCTCGGGTGATCATGCAACGACCCATGTCTGGTGAGAGGAAATACATGTTGACGCACAGTATGCATCCACTGGCAATGTTAAGGAGTTGCACGTAAAGCTAGTGCCCAAAGAGCAGCCATCACAACAGGTGTGTCAATGCTGTGACATGGCTGAGTGGTATGTGGTGGAAACAAGATTTTCAACCAAAAGAGAGACTCTTTTTTTTCTTCCCTTGCAAATCTGCATGTAATATGTATAATATTTTAGCATTCTGTAAACATGTCCCGTGACACATCCATAACACAGAAACAGTAACAACAGGGGCCCATTCAACATTTTACACATTTTTCTCTGGTGCAAGAAAATGTTTTCCCCATATTATTTACACCAGAGAGAGCATGAGACTGTCTTTATATACTGCCACAGTAGCAAGCAGCTCTAAGTCTTTGCAAAGGGAAGTTCAATGAACAATTTCCACAGCTGACTGTCATAGCACAGATGGAACAAAAAAACAATAATTGCTGTGCTCCACCCATAGGTGTGCCAGTAATGCACGCCATTTAGCCAACACACACAGTACCCAAACCCTGGAAATGCAAGAGTGAAACATTTCTAAATACAGAGGAAGAATAACAATTAGTCATCTCATTCATCACACATTCTCCACATACCTTCAGCCACTCTGTCGAGCATTACTGTAACCTTCTCATCCTCACAAACTCGCCGTTTGAGGAAGCTTATGAAAATGCCATTTGACACATTCTCCCGCTTCACTTCATATGCTTCAGCGTCTACGCATCTAAGACCAAACAAGCAACGTGTGAGTTTAGGAGACCGATTCAGACGTGTATGTTTATTCTGTCTGACACTGTATTCATTCAAAGCAAAATGACAGAGTGAGAGAATTAAAGCACCAACGTAGTTTGAATATGAACAGGTCAGAGAATTAGCGACTTACGTGGCATAACCAAACACTATATTTGCTGTCACTTTGATCAGTCCAGGTTGTACGATGATATCATCATTTAGATTTCTAAAAAGGAAATCATTAGAAGCATAAATATGTGCTGTAGATAATCTAACCTCAGTGTGACAAAAGGAAAAAAAGTGTGTCAAAAAACCTTTTGCGGCACATGTCCAACAAGAAGACATTAAGTCCAGTCTCTTTCTCTTGCATCCTGGTTAGTATATTCTGAACACATAAACAGTGCTCTGATGTGTAGGAGGCCGGTGCATCAATGGGAACCATGAAACTGTTGCCATAGTTTTCATAACCGTGACCAGCAAAGTATAGCAAGCCTGCGGAAAAAAGTACAAAAAATTATTAGCATAGCATCAGGAGCATATAATAACTGTTAAATACTCAGATATTAGGCAGTCAGTTAGTCTTTTAAGTTACTGCTGTTACAATAAAGTCTGTTTTTAGCTTTTTGTTTGTTTTATATATTTTATACTTTTTAAAAAAAAGGTACAGGCCCAGATGCATATGTAACGTATTGTCCAGATGAACAAGAGCCCAACCATAGACTCCCTTGTCAAGCAGCAGGAGGAACTCCGTGACGGCGCTGTGCATCTCCTGCCAGTTGAGGTCGAGCAGGGACACCACCTTAAATTCCATTTGTCTGAGCAGGTTGGTCATCTCGTGGACGTCAGCAATGGGAGCGCACAGCTGAGTGTGGTAGACGTAGTTCATGTTGCCAATCAGGAGGGCAACTTTATCTGTAGCTGTGGTGGAAATGAAGCACCATGAGCAAAACAATAACCCAAACTAAATAATGTCACGTATATTTGCAGTCTGTATTTTCATGTTCAGATACTGTCATGTTTGGACAAATCTCACCATAGAAATTCTTGGCTGGTGGGGGCGGATTGGCCATCTGTTGAAGCGGATGTATTCCTGGTCTGAACGTCGACCTGCTTCCTTCTTGTGAGCCTGTCAAAACTGAAATCAAAAGATCAGGGAAAAAAGAAAAAAAATCATGCCATGCTCTTTGATCTTACATAAGACTGTTTGTTCGATTTCTCTTTTTAATTTTCTGCAGTACCTGGTAACCACACATGCTGCACACATTGCTTTCGCTTAATAAGATGAACCCAGCCCATCGTGTGATGATTTAAACACACAAACAACCTACCAACACCAGTAGCCGATGAGCTGCTTTGACACAGGAAGCATACACTGTATTCTTTAATTTCTCACTGATATATACACAAAAACAGGAATCGAGTTGCAATGTAATGTGGAGAAGGAACTCAAATTTGACTGTAGTTCCTCTATACCCCCTTAATATTCAGTTAGAATATAAATATACCTGGACCACGCTGAATTTCTTCCCAGGGGCCATCAGTGATGGAACTGGGGCCTGCAGAAAAGTGTAAAACAGGAAGTTGTATGGTAGCACATTTAAGCTCAAGTGTGACATTTGACTATTCCTGTGCAATGTTCGACTCGATGGTCTTTCTGTGTGTATGACCAGAAATGTAACAATCCCTTTTTGGTCTTTGTCATTTCGAATTTTACGTTCCTAATAAAGACAAAAGTGGGCCTGAGTCTTACCAATTGTGACTGTTGCTGTGTCACTCCATGCCTCGTGGTACAAATTAAACACCTTGCATTTGTACTGTCCTCTATGTTCTGTAGTCGCACATGGGATCTAAGGGGAAGAACAAGAGTGTTTTTTATAACTTTCTGTTTTCATTGTTCCAGACAGTAGGTAAGTTGTTCACAGCAGACTGTGAGTACACTTACCTTCAGTAAACGTGTCCTGTGTTGTTTCATGGGTTCCGTATTGTGGTACCACTCGTACTGTGCAGGGGGGTTGGCATCCGCATCACACTCCAGGAGGAGCATGTCACCCTCAGAGACCGACTGGGACTGAGGCTGACGGGTGACAATAAGCCCACTCACTGACCCGGGAAACAGACTGCTGGTAGAGCCTGAGATGACAAGATATAGTGGGACGTCACATCACATGCCATGACATTAAATAGATCAAGGAAACAAGGAGAACAGGAGGGGTACCTGCAGAGTGGACCAAGCGAACATGAGCCCACTGGGAGAAGATGTACTTTTCTCCGTGGCTGACTCTACAGATGTAGTGACCCTGGTGGATTGGAGCTAAAGGACATAGAACCAGCTCTGCTGAAGTCCCTGTCTCATCCAAAATCTAAAACAAGAGAATAATACACCGATAACCAATGTATACTCACATTTTAATATTTGTCTTTTTACCATCAATACATACAGATCAATATGATGATGTGACTGACCTCCTCTTTGCCTCTGAACCACTGGTAGCTGAGTCCAGTCGGACCACAGGATCTGCAAGTCAATACCAGCCTGCTCCCCACTGTGGCCTGCTGGGACTGTGGCTGCACTGTGATCTGAATCAGCTCTGACACTATCTCACACACACGCAACAGGCATAAAAACACGTAGACAGAAACAAGAAGGAACACAGCACAGGTATTTCATTTAGATGTTCGGAGGCAGAAAGTTCTTTAACAAGCACTAACTTGTGAGTTGCTTTTACAGATAAAAATTATCCGGCGAGACTGCCAGACTATCTGCTGTTAGTCAATCAGGTATGGCTATAAAAGAGTTATGACATGTTTTTTTAACATTAAAGCATGGACATTTTTACTAGTAGACCCCAAAAGTATAAATACAACCCTTGTACTGTATATACCATGTGACATTTAACACTTTGTCAGGGTCTCCATGTTTAATGTAGGATTATGAACATCCCAGCTTCTTGAGGTAAACAGGTTTAATGATTTGGATCAAGGACCAGGGGTCAAAAATCTCTAGTGATAATCATTTAGCTGTTTCATACCAAAGTTGAGCATGCTTTACCCAGTTGGAAAACAAATCCACGTTTATCTCAAGAGGATTTCTCGATGTTTGCATATGTCACCTCTACCTCACCTATGCTTGTGAGGTATTGCATGGCCTCCTGGTGGTCCATCTTCCTCAGGCA
>JAOXYL010000105.1:15832275-15843077 GCA_028564955.1 Terapon puta
TTAAAGCCTTCTCTGCGTGTGATGCCTTCACTGTCTCACCTGCAGCGGAATTGCGGGTTTTCGGACACCGCGTTGGCCAGCTGCCTCCATCCGCGGGTGGGATTGTCGAGCATCTTTGACAACCTGTTCAGGACGTCCTCGCTGAGAGCACCGAGGCTCATCTTCCCTTCCTCCATCTCACTGCCGCCAACAAACCCGGAGATCTAGAGCTGGACGCACACAAGGGACACGAAACTGAAACTTTGAGCGCTTAAAATCCCCAACAAATGCCCTTTAAATCATCACTTTGGCCGCAGACCCCAACGGCGCCCGCCCTCGTCAGGTTGCGGCCGACTCTGATGAACTACAGCAAAGTTTGAATGAGTCTCCCACCTGTTCGCCCACACGGCAGGTACGGCTGTAAACACAAACTCGGGTTTTCCCGTGGTCACAAAATGAACACACACTCGGTTCACATTCACACACACACACACACACGCGGGAGACATACGACATTAAACTTACCAAGGAAATGACTCCGACGCTTGAAAATGAAAACAAATAGTTTGAAGAGCGAACTAAACACCTCGGCGTCGATTAACACCGCTACATCTGTCACCTCCTGCCGCTTCCGCCATTAACGTAGCGCCGAGCCGCGGAGGAAACTTACCGACAGCTCGGTCAGTCACACGCCGGGCAGCGAGTCAGGTTCCAGAAAGAGGAACGAGTCGTCTTTTGTATGACAAAAAAATGCTGCATTCTAACAGCCCATGAGTCTTTCCAGCCTTACGTGATTTTGTTCCCCAGATGATTTGCTTCTCATTTCTGTTCCTCTTTTCTGCCATCCCCGGTCATTTGCATGAAACGTTGTCATGGCAACGTCATTTATTGAGGCCAACTTTAACAGAAAGTGATCAACAAGTTCGCAGGTTTATATATGTATAAATCATATTATAGGTAGTTTACAGGTCATTTAAGTCCATTCTTCATTAATTGCTGTTTATAAGCCTTTTGTAAAGTGTGACTCATGAACACTGTCAGAAATAAGGAGCTAAATTTGGACCTTTTTCTCTCTGGGGCAGTACCTTCCAACAGTTCAGCTTTCCATCTCTGACATTGGGGACTGATTTGTAGCATTAGGCGTGAACAAATTGACTTTCTCCTGGTTTGACAAAATAAATTCGATTCTATTGCCTGTATGTTGTTCATGGAAAAAAGATCCAGTGTTAAATTTAGTTTGGATAAGTCCAACCTGGACTCGGAATACAGCGCCTCACTCTTTTTGAATTTGTTTTATTTCAAGACAAGTCAGTGACAAGTAACAAGTTCAAATCTACCTAAAAATAGTAAGAGTAAACTCTTCAAATACAAGAGTAAAATGGATCATTTACCTAATTTCTTTTGCTATTTGGCCTTACACACCCGGTCTGATGATAATGTACCTTAACTTTCAGAAGAAATGGTACATGTTCCTTTTACTGCTTGGGAATTCATACATTTTTACCCTCAAATATAGTAGTATAATTACTCTGAGGTAACTTTACCTCTTAGAGTTACCCTGAAGCCCAGTCAGTAGTCCAAGGGGGTAAATTAATGAAGGACAGAAACTACATTTGTATATCTGAGTGAAGGAAGTTGTACAAGAACACATGGCAACGTTTTCAGTATGTTTATGAAGTCATATTTATTTATTTATAACAAGCAAAAGAAAAAAAACATCAAAAGTGAATGGTAGAAGTATGAGTAGGCTATCTTTTCTTCTGATCCAGACAAAAACTGAACATAAACACTGGTGCAGATATTGTGTAGCACTTTCTGAAACTGACAGTCTCAGCACATAGTCCATTTAGTGAGCTTTCTTATGATGTTCTATTATCAGCAAAGGGCCACTGGCAACATGATTTCAAATATCAGGTTGGGAGTGGCAGAGAAATGGTCTTATGATTTCTCTGTCAGGACGCTGCACTGCGGGTCTGACCATTCACCGTGTCAGGTGGCTCAGTGCACACAGTCTGAAGCAACCCAATGTTGAGGAGGAAGCCTTCAGTCAGTCCTTTGAAGACTAAAACTTCTTCCCTTTATGTAGTTTGTTGAAACGCCAAATGTTTTCCTTCCTCAGACGCTTCCAGTATTGCCAGGTGTCCGTCTCCAGGTCATGCAGCTTTTTGGGCGTCCCCAGGTTCAACTGGAACAACCTGAACAAGAGAGAAACAACCAGACAAGTGAAGACACATTAGGAGCCGTTACAAATAAAGTGTGTTTATGCATATTGAAACTTTTTATATGTTAAATGCCCTCATCACAAAGAAAAATAGAAAAGTTACACAGGTGGACAACATGACAGATTTGTAAATCATAAATCTTCTGATACCTTTTAAGTACATGGCATATAAAGTATAATTCTATGAAACAACAGAACCAATAAACAATAGCAGACAGGAATGAACACACACAGCAATTGTAGTAGTAGAAATGTGCTTTTTTCTCCTGCAGAGGAGCACATTTACCTCTGAATTTCCAACTATTATCAGCAAATATTGTTGACAAAATACACAAAGAGTTACACAAAAAGTGGCATGAAGAACCGACAGGCGTGCCCTCACCATTCTGGGTACTGCTCCACAGGCTTCAGCTGGGGGTCTTCACCTTGCTTGAAGATGTTGACCCCGACCGCATGAGTAGTGAGTCTGACGGGGTCTTTACACACTTCTGGGCCTTTCAGCTCCTCTTTGGCCATGCCTTTCCCTTTCCCTTTGGCAGCTGTAAAGAACAGAGGTATTTCTAGTCTTCACATCACCATAGACACACATTGGTTTCACCTGCTGTCATAAACTTAGTGAGAAGTGAAAAATAAGCCACAGATGTATGTATATTTTTTGTAGTAATCATTTAATGGCATATGCGGATACAGATGACAGAGCTGTGAATAAAGTCAAGCAATAACAAGAAACCTGAGACACACTGGTCAGAGGTGGTAGATTTACTCACCGACTTTCTTGGCGTATCCGCATGTCTGCGTCCTGCTCAGCGCGCTCGGCCTGCACAGCGCCGCCGCAGCGCTGTTTGAGATGCCTCTCGCCGTCGTGAATATCCTAATTAAACTGTAGCCTGACATTTTCTGTTACTCTAGGTTACTTAAAACAACACGGCCCACCATGCTACAGTTTGACATTCACGGTCATCACTTCCTTCCTTCCTGCAGCAGATCTGTGACGACCGTTTACTGCCCCTCTGTGGCCCGGAGGACTACTACTACTACTTCTTCTTCTTCTTCTTCTTCTGCTTCTTCTTCTCGCGTTTTACAGTAATTAGCAAATTTTTGCCTTTTAATCACAACACGTGTGATTCAGGTCGTCGTGACCTGTTCTTACTCTACTCATGTTTAATTATGCCGATGTTTCTTTCTCCTGCCACTTTGTCTTTACTTTTCCCCTACTTTTTTCACCCCTTATCGGGATAGTGGTTGTCAAGAGACAACCAAACTGTGGCAATAGTACTGAAATTTTGAAATATTGAGATAATGGAAGACACTTACATAAAGTACAGTAAGTGTGAGGGGAGGGGACGTGGAACCAACAACAAAAAAAACAAGTGATCATAAGTAGCAGCTTGAATCACACACTCTTTATAGCAGGGAAACATCCAACTGGCCAAGACTTTATTACATACAGACGATGATAGTTATAACGCTGCAGAGACCGTCGGGTTGACTCCTCACAAGGCTGTAGTGCGATGAGGTAACAGTGGATGATCAAGACCAGTAGGAGGCAGTAATGACACAAAAAGGATGCCAGCAGCTGTAAAAGAAAAAAAACAGTAGAAGAAGAGGGAAGCTTCTCGAAGATGGCTGAATACGCCGCAACCCAGAAGAGTGCCCTGAAATTAAAAGGGATTGGCAGCATTTCAGCGGGGAAAAAGTAAGTGTTTGGGCGTTTAGTGGTGTTTTATTGTTACACAAGAAGTGTCTAGACTGCTAAAAACATTAAACAGACGTAAAAGAAGAGATAACAGCGACTAGGGTTCGGGCTAGGCTATTGTTAGCATGCATGCTAACATAACAACAACAGTTTTGCGTTGACACGTTTAATCGTTTCTGTGATAGTGTATTTGCGTGGTAAAACGAATTATTTGGGCACGTTCACGGTTAAAATGCTGTTTATAAGGTACTGGACTCCACTATTTATGGTGACATTTTGTGAGTTTGTTACAGATGTGGCTACAAAACATTAGCTAGGCAGCATAATAAACACGATCCTAGTATTTCAAACCAACGTTGTAAGAGGCTGTATAAACCGTGTTCAAGACAATGTAAAGTAAATTAACAGGCAAATAAGTAAGAGATGGTGAGAGATAATACATTTACATTTACGTGCTTCACATTGGTTTTTACATTTTCTCTTTAACCTTTCCTGCTTCTCTATATTTCAATTCATCAGAAGCAAATATCTTTCTTCTTCTCCATAACATTTGTTTGAAAGCTTCAGTTACTCACCAAGGAAAATGCAAACTGTAAAGTATATATAAATGAGTTGATATGAGCTCCAACGATGAACGTGGATTATTAAAGTGTTTGTGTTTTAATTCAGATATAAAAATAAAAGATCTGAGTACTTCTCCCACCTCTACAAATACAGAGGAAATCATGCAAGCACACATATAGAATTGGGGGAAAGCGTCTTGGACTACACACACACACACACACACACACACACACACACACACACTCACTTACAAAACTCAAATCACATGATAGAGAGTCACTAGTTAGGGTTTTGAGGGAACGTTCAGCCCAGTGTTTAATTGCCTGCATGTGATCATGTGTCTGTCCTTGTATCTTTCTTCCCATTTCTTTGCCTGTTGTAGCTGATAGATTACTGATCAATTAACTGTACTTTACAAACCTTCTGCCTGTGTTTCTTTTTGTCTAAAGGAAGAAGAAGAAGGATAAAGAGAGCAAGCATCGCCTGGAGCAGGTTGTGACCAGTCAAAATGACGAGGAGGTGAAAAGCAAGAAAGTATATATGGACAAAAGGACTCCGGCACAAATTGCTTTTGACAAGATGCAAGAGAAGAGGGTAAGCATCAAAAAGTGCAGTGTTTGTTCACGAGCCTTGGCTAATTAAAGGTGCAGAACTGTAAATTGGCTGAAAGGCTGCTGTTTTTGTGACCAACACTGTCATAAATCTTTACCACTGTCAACCACAATGCCATATTAGTACAATAGTCCATACATACACAATCCAGCAATAGCTAGTCACCAGAAGAACCAGTGGGGATGTTGTATGAACTAACAACACAACACTAAAACAACATTTTTACAAAAACACAAACATAAATGTAAGACTTTTTAGATAGGAAACTTTACAGGTATCCATTATGACGAATGAAGAATTTGAGCTTGTTGCTTCAGAGCCAGTAAAGCTGCAGTTGAGGACAAATGATCCATGTGTGGGTTGTAGATGATTAACTTTCATGTTCTAACAAAGTCCAGATTGAAAATACCTCTGAGAAAGAGAAGTGAGCAGCTGTGTTCAGTTTAAAGCTCAGCACAGCAGAGCGATCCCAACCTGAAATAATTTAAAAGCAAACATCAGCGGTACAGTTAATAATGTGACACCGACTCCTTTTATTAGTCTTATAATGATGTTTATCTTCCCTTTTCCACTCAAAGGACAAAGTTCATTACTTGCAACATAAGGTATTGTGGAGCATTGATTTAATACAAACATGGTGTGTATGTTTTATTTAGTGGGTGAACTTCTCTACTGCCCAAAAAACATGGGATGATGTTTAAAAATAGACTCTTCACATTATGTGTTTGACTATTTCCGGGCACCTAAAGTAGTTGCGGGAATTTGATAGCATCAGAGTAGTTTCATCTTGTGATTTATTGCGAACAGGTGAAACTGTCAGCAACAGTCAGCTTTTGTTACAGACACTCACAAATAACAACAAGTCCAGTCCTCAAGTTTTCCTGAGTGTTTAATAGTTTACTGGTGGTAAGCCATTTCTAGAAGTGTTGACCGATATATTTTTCTTTTTTAAGATGTCTATTTAATTCCTTTTTATTTCTGTTTTCCTACAGCAAATGGAGAGAATTTTGAACAAAGCATCAAAGACACACAAACTCAGAGTGGAGGTAAGTCAGATGTGTAAATTAATTTGTTTTTAAATTAAACGAATCAGTGTTTGTGCAATGCAGATTTCAGTTTAAATTATTTCAGATTTTTGAACAAAAATTCTTATATCTTCTGTTGTTTGTTGGCAGGATTTCAATCGCCACCTGGACAACCTGACAGAGCATTATGATATTCCCAAGGTCAGCTGGACCAAATAGAAGAGCAGCAGATTTTTTTTTCCTTTCTTTACCACTTGTACAAAAGTCTTGTGCATCACTTGCATTTGTTTTATATATTTACAATTAAGTTTTAATTGGAATCCATTCATTATTTGTTGTATTTCTTGGTGTAAACAATAAAGGATTTGAGTAAACATATCTTCTTTGTTGTGATTTGACCACAGGGCACTTCAGCTGATACTGCACACATTAAAAATGAGTAATTGTAATTGTGAAGAAAAATAAGTCAGAAATCAGAATATACTTGCTTTTAATGAATACATTTTAATTCAACTGAAGCGCCACACAAATGGCACACATACTGTAAACCAGAGCACACATGACACATCTGTGCATGTCAAATCATCTGGGATGGCACAGAGCGAACAAATGAACTACCCGGAAAATACCAACCAATAGTCAAAGTATTTAAGACTTTTAATACCAAAACAAAAAAACTGGTATATGAAAGTAAAACATTTGTGATACTGAGCAACAGGTGAAACTACTCCTCTCACCACGAGACATACTCCAGGTGTATGTGGGTCAAACAGCATCCTCAAATGTGCAATTGCTGAGGCATTAGTTTTGACCAAATGGATGGATATACTGTTTTAACACTGCTAGAAGTGCATGGCAGTGTCATTTAAGCATGACCAGTTTAGAAAAAGGAAAGAATAAGAAGCTGCATCATACAACAGCAAAGAATTCTCAACATTTTTATTAAGAGATGACATGTTGTCGACATCGTCGAACCTTTTGTTTCAACCAAGTGGGTGGATTTACTGTTTTAACACCACTGACTGAAGTTTCAATGGCCAAACATTACCAGTATGAAAAACGTGCAAGAATAGTCCAACAATAGTAAATGGTGCTCCCCATTTTTATTTGAACAGAGATGTTGAGGATTAAGGGAAGGTTTTCTCCATACAGTTCAACAGCTTTGATTCGATTACAAACACACTTTTCTCCCAAAGGGAAAGCCATCATTCTTTGTTCTTCTAGTGCTTTATGCTGTCAGAGTTCACTTTGGCCCCAGCATCTCACTGGGCTTCACCCACTGGTCGAACTGCTCTTCGGTCAGGTAGCCCAGCTCCACGGCCACGGCCTTCAGCGTGGAGCCCTTCTTGTGGGCCGTCTTGGCGATGGTGGCCGCCTTGTCGTAGCCAATGTGCGGGTTGAGGGCGGTGACCAGCATGAGGGACTCGTTCATGAGCTTGTTGATGCGCTCTGTGTTGGCCTGGATGCCCACCACACAGTTGTTGGTGAAGGAGACGGACGCGTCGCCGAGCAGCCTCGCCGAGTTGAGCACGTTTTTCACCATCATGGGCTTGAACACGTTCAGCTCGAAGTGGCCGTTGCTGCCGCCGATGGTGACTGCCACGTGGTTGCCCATCACCTGAGCTGCCACCATGGTCATGGCCTCGCACTGGGTGGGGTTCACCTTGCCGGGCATAATGCTACTCCCGGGCTCGTTCTCCGGGAGGATGAGCTCCCCGAGGCCGGAGCGGGGTCCTGAGCCCAGGAACCGGATGTCATTGGCAATCTTCATCATGCTGACGGCCACCGTGTTCAGAGCCCCGCTCAGCTCCACCAGGGCGTCGTGTGCGGCCAGCGCCTCAAACTTGTTGGGCGCCGTGACGAAGGGCAGGCCGGTGAGGGAGGCCACGGTGGAGGCAACCTTTTCTGCGAAGCCAATTCGGGTGTTGAGGCCGGTGCCCACCGCCGTGCCTCCGGCTGCCAGCTCGTACACACGGGGCATGGCGGCCTTCACCCTCTCGATGCTGTACTTGACCTGCTGCACGTACCCACTGAACTCCTGGCCCAGAGAGAGCGGGACGGCGTCCTGCGTGTGAGTGCGCCCGATCTTGATGATGTCTTTGAACTCTTCAGCCTTTGCAGCCAGGGCGTCATGCAAAGTCTGCAAACCGGGCAGCAGGACGCTGTGGACCTCGGTGGCAGCTGCGATGTGCATGGCGGTGGGGAAGGTGTCGTTGGAGCTCTGGCTCTTGTTGACGTGGTCGTTGGGGTGCACGGGGTCCTTGGAGCCCAGCTTCCCCCCGAGGATCTCGATCGCCCTGTTGCTGATCACCTCGTTGACGTTCATGTTGCTCTGCGTGCCCGAGCCGGTCTGCCACACCACCAGAGGGAAATGCTCGTCCAGTTTCCCGGCCGCCACCTCGTCGGCAGCCTGAACGATCGCGTCCGCAATCTTCGGGTCGAGGCCGTAATCTTTGTTGACCTCGGCGGCGGCTCTCTTCAGGATCCCGAACGCCTTGATCACTTGGATCGGCATCCTTTCACTCGGTCCCCCGATCTTGAAGTTCATGGTAGATCTGACAGTCTGGGCGCCGTAGTACTTGTCAGCCGGGACCTTGAGCTCCCCGAACGTGTCCCGCTCCAGCCTGTACTCTGAACTGGCCATCATGGACGTGCAGATTTGTGCTTTAGGGGCGACGCCGAGTCTTTGCAGAGTCTGGAGGCTGCAGCCGAGCCGAGGGGCGCTTCTCAGAGACCGAAACATGGCTTCGCAGTAGAGGTGAATCCGAGGGGGAGGTCAGTGCTGCCGTCCACATTGACATCTGTCATTGGGCGAAGAGGAAGCTCGTCGCGCCTCAGCCAATAGTGAGGCGAGAGGGGCGGGACTTCCGCTGTGGTCGTCGTATCAAGTGGAGACAATCAGAGCGCCACATCCGGATCAGTGAAGCTCCTCAGGACATCACACGACTGCATTTCCGATGTAAAAAACCAAGGGAAAGTTACTGTGTATAATAAGAGTTGTTTTACATAACTTAGTGGAAATATAGACACGACATCTCTGATATGTTGTGATTTCTGTTTTTCTCGTTTGTTCTTAATGATTTGATTTAATTTTGCACAAGCCATATAAAGATGTTAGGAAAAACTATGCTAATAATAGCACTTGAAAGCATTTCTGTGATCTGAAAACTATATGCTTAGCTTCATCTTTTGTCATGCACCAACATGACAAATTCATTGTATGTGAAAACCTACATGGCAATAAATGGCCCTAAAAATCCTGAAAGGAATGGGCTCTCAACAATTTAGGAAACTTGGATTGGTTTACTTTATTTTATTATTCTTAGGATCTCTAAGGATAACTATTGGATATCACGCTGAAAGTACTAAATTTCACACTGACACATGCATCAGTAACAAAAATGACAAAACAAACAAAAAAAGCATTCCAAATTTTCCAGTCTTCAACAAGAAATGTATAACTGTGGCTACGTCCTGTCACAACATCTACAGGATTGTGTTAATATCATCTATACACATCTACATCCACTCTGAAGCCCTTAGATTGCTGCTCAGTAAGACTATTGGTGACAATTATTCTATTCATCATTGCATCTTGTATAAAGATCTACCCATTGACGTCATTTCTATAAACAATAAAATATACATTATGCACATACTGTATATTCTGTACATATTTCATTCTGTATGTTCTGTACATAAGATATCTGTTTTTAAACCATAAAACATGCACCATTGCACTCCATAGTCCACTTATGTGTATGTTTATGTCATGTCTGTAGTGTTTATACTATGTTGTTATGTCCATGTTATGTTTATGTAAGTTATGCCATCTATTTATTTTTATCATACTCTTTGCCCTTAAGTACGAGAGGGTACTGTAAAAACCAGAGTCAAATTCCTTGTGCACACATACCTGGCAAATAAATCTGATTCTGATTCAATAGTAAGACAGAACAAGCATCAATTCTTATTGATTTATACAGCATTTTATTTACCGCCATCCATCATTCATCAAACTGGTCCTCTAGTGATTATTCAACCCTTTAACCTTATTGAATGATATGATGAATTTGGAAAAACTTCTCGCTCCTAGTTTTTGTGCTTCACGTTTTATTACGCACATTGAAAATTAATGCAATTCCACCTCGTTGTTAATTCAAAACCACGATGACAAACTACTAATATTGAATACAAATGTCTTTCACTGTTGTTAGTTTTTTCTTCTTTAATTAAAGATCGACTGAAAGTGTGGTGCGCTTTATTTTGAAGGATGGCCCCGACGCGTCACCGGAAGTGTTCCGGTGGTCGCGGCCAACTTCGCTCCTCCGCTTCTTCTCGCGGTAACGTTAGTATGCAGTTAGCCCGCTAAGCTAACTCCCATCGTTTCCAGGTTTCGTGTCGACCTGAAAAAAAAACAGACCTAACGAAGGGAGGCACCGAGAGCCGAGGCCGCCGAAAGCTCTTTAAAAGCAGGCTGCAGCGAGGAGCGGCACGATGCCACACAACTTCCAGCCCGGAGACCTGGTCTTCGCTAAAATGAAGGGGTACCCCCACTGGCCAGCCCGGGTAAGCCAGAAACATTAGCCGGAGGGGCGGAGGGGATGAGCAGCTCCTCTGCATGGGACTCTGGAGTGGCTGCTCTGTGTATCCTCGGCACTGTCTAACATGGACACCTATCACACACACACACACACACACACAC
>JAOXYL010000105.1:15863947-15880279 GCA_028564955.1 Terapon puta
TCTCTGTCTCTGTCTCTGTCTCTATCTCTGAATAGATGTCTTGCTCCTCTCACTAACATCCTTTCTTTCCGCATTTGGAGCTTGCAGTACCTGCTTCTTTCTCTTCTCTCCCCTATATTTTCTATATCTATTGCTCATTAAAATAAAAAGCCTAGAGTAGTTTCGCGTATCCCTCTTCTCTTATCCTGCTTCATTTTCTTTACTTCAGTAATTCTGAAAATATCAGCAGCGTATCACTTAAAACAAATTACTGTTTTTAACATTTTCTTAAAAGAAAATAAAACTACATAATTTCATAATCAACAGTATAAGTCTTTTAACTGGCTGCTGCTGCTGTTCTCAGGACTTAATCGTCCAACACCTGCCATCCTGGAATAGGCTCCTAAAAGCATTTTGCCATTTGTGCCTTTTGGAAAAGATCATTGGCATCGGTATGCTTTTAGGAAATGTATCCCAGGGTTTGGTTTCTATAATTCTTTTGCTCACATTTACTAGATCCTCCTCAGTCGAGTTCGGTAGACAACACCTCCAAATTGCTGTTAGTGATGGCTGTTCTTTAATTGGATACTTGTTGCTTGCCCTTGGTAGAAATAACAAGCACCTGTGTCCATAGACCGATGCAATGATTTTAAAGATTTCACATTCATCCAGGAGTTACTGTTAACATCTGGGGGAATCTGTAGTACATACATTTATATGCCAGAGCTTTCCTTGATGAAAAATGTCCTCAATAGCAATGAATCTGTGACGTTTGTCATACTATTTCTCAATTATATCAAAGCTGAAAGCTTTTCTTTTGTTAGTATTTGTGTAGTCTGCTTCTGCTGGTCAGACTCTGGGTTCATCTAATGGCTCTTTAGTTGTCAAAGTTCGAACATGGAATCAGAAATTGCCTCACATACTAGACATTATTATTATTACTCTTATAGTTAAGAGCGCACACACTAAAAAAGCTCATATAAATGAACATGCATTATTACCCAGGTCAGTGATTGATTGATAAGTCTGTCTTTATAGAGGCTAACCAGCAGGGGGCTACAGTGCATGGCATTACTGCTCTAAAGGGGCAGGCATGGGGAAATAAACTTGACAGCTCTTATCAGATGAGTGTAGAGGAATTTCTTGGTGTAGTTTCTAGCTGGGAATATCTGGTGCTTTTAGCTCAGCCAGAGGAATGGCTCACCTCTATGCTTTGAATGAAACCCGGCTGTGCCCGTGTGCCTGAATGCGGTGGATTGCTGCACCTTTTCTAACAGATTAATACCTGCTAAGAATACAAAAAAGAAGTTACAAAATGTTTTTCAGATGATGGCGCTAACTCCGTGGACCATGATCCCCTCATAGGTCCCTCATCTAAACAAAGTTAAAATGAGCTTTTTTTTTTCATCCAGGCCACTTGCAGACAGCGAGAAGCTACCAGTCAGGTCACACCGTGCAGCAGAGGCTGCAAAAAGCCCAGCAGAAGATGGAGATGCAGAAAACGCTCTTTCACAGGAGCCCAAGAAGAAGAGCAGCAAAGAAAAGCGGGAGAAGAAGAAGGATAAGGACAGGGATAGGAAGGTGAGGATAAATATCAAAAGTATTATGCTCCTTTTTCTAACTGGAAACCACACACGCCTCATTCTGTCTCGCTGGGCGAGCTGCTTCTTAAAAGCAGTAAATCAGATTTATGCAGCGGTTTGAGCAAGGGCGAAAACAACAAGAAGCTGTCAGCCATTACAATGTGATGAGTCGGTGGTTGCAGCTTTCAGCCCTGTTGTGACACAGAGCTGAATTTATCCTCTTATCCTTTTTCTGTTTTTTTGCAGAAGAGCAAAGAAGAGAAGAAGAAGAAGAAACACAAACATGAAGAAAAGGGGGAGGATCTTCTTGGGGGTCAGGCAGACGAGCCTGTGGTCCAATCAGAGGAAACCACCGAGGTGGCTGCGCCGCCCACTTCCACCACTGCTGAGGTACATCCTTACAAAAGGGCGGAGCCGGGCTGTTTCCTACCTATGAACAGGGTTTATGTCCCACAGTCCCACAGTCCCACAGTATGGATTGAATTAAATAATCTGATGCAAACTCATGATGAAAAATGTCTTAAGAATACCATTATTTAGTCTACAGTTTCTGTGAAATGGTTACATTTTACAGGTTACAAACAGATACGTTTGATCATTTTCATGGACTCAACGCCTCCATTGCGTCTTCCCAGCCTGTCTTTCAGTCAGCTTTAGTAGTCAAGTATCAGTTTCCCCGTAGCTGACTGTGCAGCCTCTTGCCAAATACTTGATTTATTCATGAAATAGAACAGTGTAATCTCTGTATCCATTTTCATGAATAGTAGAAAGATACAGGACCTGTTTGGCCCTCACCCCTCTCACCTCCTCGCACTCCTCTCCCTCCCTCCCTCTTTTAGGTTTCGGATCTGGATTTCTGGCTCTCAAACGCTCCAGTGCCCTCTAACACCCAGGTTGAGTCGCCCCCCTCTCTCTCTCGCTCTCTCTCTCCTTCCCTCATCTCTCCAGTTCATATATTCCTCTCTCATAACTCCCATGCTTTATTGATCTACCTCATATCTTTGTTTTTTTTTGTCACACGTTCTCCCTTCAGTGCTTGATTTGGATCAGTTATTTTTTTCATATTTTCCACTCCTCACCTTTTTTGACACAATTTCCTCTCTTTCACAGGTCACATAACACTTCCCTCTCTCTTTCTCCAGCCTTCCTATGATTTCCAGCATGTGTTTATGTATGTTTGTGTACACAGTATTTGTGTATCTGTCTCACAATGCCAGTGGTTCTCCTCCTCAGCTTTTGTTTTGCTCGCTGGGTGTCGTGTCGGTCTTGAGGTCAAACTAGATGTTGTTCTTGTTGTTATTGTTGTGTCGGTGGTGGTGACAAGTGAGCCAAGGTTGTCTGAGGTTCGCTGGAATTTGGCTTGGAAGTCCATGTTGTTGCCACATGTCTGTTTCCTCCATGATCTCACATGGGGTCATGTTCGTCTTTGTTTCTTTTTTGACCTTTTGAGTGTCAGAAACAAAAAAATCCACTGAAAATACCTTCGTAAATAACGAAGTAAGAAATAACCACTTTCCACAAAGGCAGTGTAAAAGAAGACTGCAAGCTAGTAAAGGCCTCAAAATATTTTTTAACATTTTTTTTAGGAAGGAAACTCATAACTAGTTAAACTACACTTCTTTGTTTACAAGAAAACTTCACAGGCCACCTTTTAACTTACTGTTGCATAAGGACTCATAAAGTTAAGATAGTGCCACTGTTTACCTTTTTGATTGAGGTAGAAAGAGATATTTTTCTTTAAAAAAAAAAAAGTTCGACCTTAAAGGTTGTTTGAAAAAAAAATTGATTATTTGAGATCACGGGTTGAAGTCCTTGTGTTAAGCTAAGTCAAGATTAACGATTGCTACTTCCACCTATCTCAATAACGTGATTAAGCATATTTCAGTCCAGACAAGATGTTAGGACAGATTTGTTCAATACTTTCTGCACCTTCTCTCGTAGATATTGGGTGTGTTCAGTCAAATCAGTCCTGTCAGTCATTTTAACTTTGTTTTGGGGGAAATCTGTTTTTGATCATATGAGCTGTCAGCCCCAAAGGAAAAAAGCTCTTACCCAGAAATACAGCCTTTTAAAGATATGCCCTAACATGTCTATGTGGAGGACTTGTTTTTGGGTTAGCTGTCACGCTACAGAAGCGTCATGGATCAGAATTTGACTTAAAGGAGCTTATAGTATCTCATGTTGGCTGATCCTGCTGATCTATTAGCAGCAGTTGTTGTGATCGGTACAGTCGATTCAGCAGTTAAAAAAAAAAAACGTTGCACATTTGCAGGAATCCACAAACAAATCATTCTCGTTAGTTTGGGCAGCAGAGTCTTTTGTGGTTCAGCTCCTTCAGCAGCTTAGTAGTCTTGCATGTCATACTCTTGGCTCAGCAGGTTTACATATCATAGAGCTCAGTAGGTTATTGCTGATCATGAATTATTATTTATTTCTTTAATTGAATGACTGAATGAACTCACTAACTCCACAATCTTAATCGACACAGAAGTGACAAACACTGCTGTATGTTTTACACGCTACAGTTGTTCACTGCTAATGCCTCCATGTGTTTTTGTGGTGGTGTATGTGTGTTTGTGTGTGCGATTAGGAAGCAGCAACAGTAGCAGCAGCAGCAGCAGCAGCCCCCGTGCCTGAGGCGGCCTCTGGCACGGCGCCAGACTCCGAGCCCGATGAGCCCAAAGACACCGAGATGGAGGAGACTGTGAGTCATCACCGATGATTTGATAATTACAAAGTAGAAAGTTTGTCCACGTTGCTCGAGATTCCAGTTCACAGTGACCTGACAGGATGCACGTTGCCCAGCTGTCATTCTCACAAGCTCGTGCAAATGATGTACCAGAGACCTGCCAGTTTTTCTGCGGTCTCTGGAGGAATATTTCCACCACTAGCCATGCCTCATCACCAATTCAGTTTCCAACCTCTGAACTTGAATTTCTAATAAATTTTCTCCATCTTCCTTTCCAATGATAAGAAGTCCTCCAAGCACAAGAAGAAGAAGCAGAAAAAGGAGAAGGAAGAGAAGGAAAAGAAAAAGAAGAAGAAGCATCATCATCACCACCACCACAGTGATGGAGGTGGAGAGGAGTCTGTGCAGAATGGCACTGTGGAGGAGGAAGAACCTCTGCCGGTCAGTCAGCATTAACTTATTAGCGTGAACGACAGCATTCAGTTTATGTACTTATGTGATGCATTGATTAAGTAGCATCATATTGCTGGTGATGGATGCATGTTGGCTGTATAATTTATCATCTTCCTGATCTGTGCCTTCCTAGTTACATTGTAACTGACTGCTGTAGACACACTCTCTTTCTACCTTGCTTGTTATGCATCGACCAGGTAGAAGCAGCTCGTGTTGCCTAGTTAGCATACTGAGTGACGGAGAATGCCCAGTCTGACCTGATCTCTTCTCTCCTTTCAGCCCATGTCCAATTACTGCCTGCTGGCTGAGAACTCCTACATCAAGATGGTGAGCGATGGTGATTGAAATGCTGCAGCTACATTTACCACTGGCCTCTGAATTTTTTTTCCTGTTATTTTGAATACTTTTGTCCACCACTTGGCCTTGTTTGAATTAAATTGAATTCTAAAGCTATATCCACGCTCCAAATGGGCCATACTGCCATAAATGACAAAGCACCACATGAATGTGGAAATTATCAGAGTGTGTTTAGCACTCTATGTCCAAATGGGATTACATTCATTTGCTCACCTTATAATAGAGGGGTAAGATGAAAAGATTTGCATGTATTCGCTGGCTTTATTACTACATGCACACTTTTGTTACTGAAAAGGACGGAGAACGCGTCTGATCATCTGACAGACCTTGTGATGTTTGACCTCAATCGACTCCGTTGTTGTTTTGTGTAACTGTGTCCCTGCATAACCATATCTCAATTCTTTACACCGTTCTTCTACAAAGACAAATATGGAAAACATGCCCATGTTTAGGTTATTAAAGTAATTTATGACAACAGGAGCAGTAAAAACAGTATCCAGATCTCTCATTTTCTCTCCTTCTCTTTAAAGATGATGGAGGATGCTGATCAGGTACTGGTTAATGTTCTGTCTGTGGCAGAATATTATTTAAACTCTTTCCTGGTTGTGTTTCTTTCTGTTGCTGTTGCTCTTCACAGTCTAGCCTCTGGGACAGACTATCTTAATGTTTCTCTAGCACAGCCATGTTGCATCGGTTTCTGAGAGTGATTTTCTCCTTGTGCTCAGGCTGCTTTCTTGGAAACAGTGATGATGTGTGTTTTGGTGTGGGGTTTATAATCAGATTTGCTGTGTTTACTGTGTGCCTTCTCTAAATGGTCATCGCTGAGTTTGTGAAATAGGAGGAAGGGCTGGATGGCTACAGTTTTAAGAGAAATTCCCATTGCAAGTAAATGTTGTTTTTTGTATTAAAAATTATTTTCTTTTTTTTCCCTCTCCCACTTAAGGTGTATGACATCCAGGGAAACCTGCAGGATGGCAGTCAGGTGGTGGTGTCTGTTATATTTGAAAACAAGTCTGACAGTTTCCTCAAATCCATGGAGTTCAATGTCCTGGACTCTCTCAACTCCAAGCTGCAGAGGCCAGAGGGGTCGGGTCCACATGACGGCCTCACCGTCCCCTTTCAACTTCCACCAGGTCAGTGATTATCTACAGAGTGCAAGTTGATTTCTTAAAGAGCAAATGAGTACAACAAACTGATTTGTATGTGTAGTGCCGTGTGGGCTGTAGAGTTCAGTTTTTAACTTTTTCTTTTGCTTCAGGAGTGTCCAATGAGGCGCGATTCGTCTTCACCGTGCAGAGCATCGTAATGCCACAGAAACTGAAGGGAACCCTTGCCTTCATAGTAAAGGTCAGCAGGAAATCACACGTACACACTTAAACAAACCCAGTTGGCATGTTATTGAAGATACTTTGCTTGAATTTGAATCCACTTAGAGCTTAGTGACCTTTAATGCTCTAATATTCTTCACTTTTTTATGTAATTTGTTTTGCGGCTACTGAATTACAGTATAGTTGTGGAGTTAGTACTGAAGATGGATACTTCAGTGAGACAAGAAATCTTTACTAACTCCAGGTTTCATTTTGGTAACTAACCCTTCACCCAGATCTCCCAACAGGCCTGCAGGCTAAAAGAGAATCAAGAGCAATGTTGCTTTGTTACTGATTATTTCTGTTTGTTGTTGTTTCCCCAGAGCGAGGACTCCTCCACTCATGAGAAACTGGACTTCAAACTGCACTTTACCTGCACCTCCTACCTAATCACTACTCCTTGCTATAGGTTGGTGCATGAAGGGTGCACTAAGTACCAAGGGTAGACAGGCTAATTCTATACTATTTCTATTCTCATTAAAATCCAAATGGGTCGGACTACAGATGTGCTGAGTGTCTGAGGGTGGTGTTTTCTGTATTCATATCTATATAAATATAATCTACAATCTACAAATAAAAATCTGAAAAATCAGTAGGTCACCGAAAACCTTATAGCTTAACATCTGTGGACCATGAAGATCTGTATTACATTTGAGTTTAGCCATTAGTTTCAGTGTTGTCTTTTTCATGTTTTGGCTGAGGTAAAATTGAAAACAATTGTTTTGTTTTTTGTTTGCCCAGTGATGCGTTTGCAAAGCTGCTCGAGTCGGGCGACCTTAAGGGCAGCTCTGTCAGACTGGAGGGGGTCAACATGCCCTTCCACCACCTACTGGCCAGGATCTGCTTCCACCACCATTTCTCTGGTACATACACACCAGGCCTTTGGCTATATGTGTCTCAACTGACCAGATGGGTACACGGGTGTCCCGCATACAGAATTTAACAACATGATGTTTGTCAGGAATTTATGACAGTCATGGGAAAGTATATGAATGTCAGTTTAGTGTTTTGTTGATCGTTGACTTGCAGCATGCAGTTGTTTCTGATGTATTAATCCCCAGCCATATGGTAGACCACGTTGTGTACATGAAAGAAAAATGTATATAATCATCATATGATTCTGACACTTGTGGTCTTTTTGTCTTTTTGGATTAGTTGTGGAGAGGATCGACTCCTGTGCCTCCATGTACAGCAGGTCTATCCAGGGTCACCACGTCTGTCTGCTGGTCAAAACTGTGAGTGGATCAGTGAAACTCCCATCTTATCCTCTGTGATTGAGATTTTCGTGGTCACAACATTTTTTAAGTGCTCTTTTAGATCGTGACCTGGATTTTTCTGTCTCTCTGCTCCCCTCTTCCTCCCAGTCTGGTCAGACCGTGTCCATTGACGCTAAATGTGACGAGCCGACGCTGCTTGGGAATGTGCTGGATGAGATCAAGCAGACCTTCTCTCAGTGCTGATTGTGTCCGACAGCCCCAGGGTGCCCCGACCCCTCCGCGCCGCCCCGACCCCTCCCTCGCTGAAACACAACATAATCATGTTACGAAACACTGCGGCTGGCACTTGCCAGTATCGCCCTATTTATTAGTCCTCAGATTCGCAAAGATTTCTTTCCCCCTACCTTCCTCTTCAGTGTCCCACACTCTGTTGTTCCTCTGCACTCTGAGCTCTGTGGTCACTCCCCCAACACTTGATGTTGTTTTACAGACTCACTGTGTACACGCTCCGTCTTCTCTGCAATGAAGTTTCATTTTTACCTTCATTTTCGAACCCCAGCAGCCACCCTGCTCCTCCCTGACTCTTGACTCTATACTGAGCTCCTTTTTCTGGACACTTTCCGCTCTTTCCTGTGCACCTCTCCGCCCTCCACTCTGTCGGCAATTCAGTCTGTGACAGTCATGTAATGTAATGTTGACAACTGGACTTTTGCTGTTGATGGTTGAATTGTGTTTTTACTATTTTGAAGGGTTTTTTGTCTTTGGTTTGTTTTTGTTTGTTGTTTTGTCTCTCTTTGTTTTGTTTTTTTTTGTCTGAAGCCTGTCTGCGCCTTTTGTCTCACCCCCTTCTTTCTGCTCACTAAACATTGTTGTGCGTGCTGCTCGTCTGTGTAGGCCTGGAAAAACATGTGATTGACTCTTTCTCTGACTGGTCCTAGTTGGAAAAATGGGCCCTCTCAACGTGCTCGTTCGCCACTGACCGGGTCCCTGGAGAAGAACAAACACTTATTGACTGCAGTGAGAGTAGTGCAGAGATGAAACCAAAGCTAGATACATGGCATGGGTTTTAAACTTCCTCCAGAGCTGCTGCCCTACTTGCCTTCTGGCAAGGCTCAGAGCAGATCTGCTAGGGTTAGTTTAACAGAATCCCTGTGTGGCACTACGGGGTGATTTGTACTGTAGATCAGTGGTTTTTGCTCTGTGCCTTAGCCATGCAGTCTGACCTACTCCAGCGCATCATGAGTCTTATAGAGTCCCGCCCCCAGTATATCCGCTCCCTGATCAACTGTGCTAAGCTGCAGTTCCTTTCATGAATCAAAGGATGAATTTGAAGACAGGAGAGTTTGAAAATTATTGTAATGAAACTCTGGCACACTTCAGAAAAGAGGTGTACAGTGTAATATGAGATTTGTATTTCAGCACAGCGCAACTCACAGATGGGTTTGTTAGTTGTATAGAAGATGTTATATTACTGTAATACACAGAAGGATACTGTTATTTCTATGAAACCACTCTGGTGCTGAGAGCCCTTATTTGTGTCCCAACATGGTCAAGTGACAAAATAATCTGGCATAAAGAGGGCTGCCTGTGTTACATCAATATCCCTCCTTTCTCAAACCATGACCAGCCAAGGGACAACAAAGTTACACTATCAATCTTTATTTTTTAAAAAACAGCCGGTCTTCATATCGTGTTGCTGAAGTTGTTCTCTCCGTAAGCAGAGACTGTTTAGTGGTCAGTGGTTTTAGGTTCCCCTTCAATCAGTATTAGGCGATGTGGCTGAAAGTATCCACTCTGTCAACAGCAGAATGCAGTTTTGTCTGTCTTCATGTGAAATCATGCGAAACATTTACGCCTGTGCCACTTCTGACGTTTGCATCACTGTAGCTGCTGCGCCCGGGCTGGCTGACACTCAGCTGGCGTGTACCCAGACGAACCCCAATGTTTTCTCTCCCTTCAGAAACTGCCTTGTCACTTTTTTATGTGCATTGACATGTTATGATGAACATGAATGGCCATTTAAAAAAAAAAAAAGAAATGGCTTCCTCTTAGAACTCTCTCAGAGGTATTTAATGTTTTATTTTGTGTCATTCATGTCTGACGTCACTACCCGGTCCAGCACGACTTCACTTAGTAGTAGCAAGATAAAAACTGACTTGGTAGTGTCTCTGATCATATGTATTGGTAAGGCCCTCTTCACATCTGTCTGCTGTTGTAGATAACAAGTATGATAATGATGTCTGTAACCCAAAGGTCAGGTCAGCCATTCCACGAGATCTTCTGTCCAGTAGTAGAGTCTGAATACAGAGGTGATCAGCTGTATTTCAGGAATGTCAATAGAAAATAAGTATGTATGTATTTCCTGTTCCTGAAAATGACTGATATAAGTGAAACCGAAAAAAACAACTCCCTTAATCATACACTGTCTTAGTTCTGATAATTTTTCCTGTGCATAATATTTGATTAAAATTTGTATATTGCATGATTAGGAATGTACAATTTATTTCCCTTTTTTTCTGTTTCATTGACATGCTTACACAAACAAAAACTTGTCATTCCATTTTGTCCTTTTTTTCTTTATAGCTTTTTTTTTTAAATGGAAGTTTACTTGACCATTCTCTATTTTTGATGGTATTGTGTTTTTATCTATTCTAAGTTCAGGCAATTAAAAAAAAAGAAGTGATATTGTTGAATGTTTTAAATTATTACACACAGGGGACGGAAGGGGGTTCTTGTTTGGTGTCACGACACCGAGGGCACGGGGCTCCGAACAGTAAGTTGAGTAGAACAGGCCATGTGAAGCAGTGTACTGAGAGACAACCCACTCTGTCTTAAATCTCTTTTGGTTCAGTTGTAGTGAGTTATTTTACCAAGTTTGGCTTGTGACATTGAAATATACTCTCATATGACTCTGAAGGTCCTGTCTTTTTATTTCTCCATATTCGATTATCAAGCTGTACAATGTAAAGTGTTTTAAAGGGGACAACATAAATTATCTACATTCCCTTTAAAGAAAATCTACCCAAATTAAAAATAAAGGCTGCAAGAAGCTGCTCTTGTCTTTTTTTGTGTACATTACAGTGAAACAATAAACCACATATGCCAAAATGTTAAATATTTTTTCTTGATGTATGTGGAGGCAACTGAATAACGTGTGTGGTGTTTTTTATATTGGTCTATTCGTCTCAGTTTGTGTTCATGGCATCAGCATTTATTTATGTTTTCTTTTTTTAATACGTTTAACAAGATGTATCGCTTTGAACTTCAATTCCCAGAAAGCCTTGCACGACAGCGGTAGTAAGGGAGACCTCTGAACTGACTGACAGCGAGCAGCTGAGTTGAGTAAAGTTCAACTGGCGAAGCAGTAGGTTTCAGAGTTATTTATTTGTGTGTAACTAGTTTATTCAAACGCAAAGCTTACTCAAGACGGCTCATTTTTCGGGCGAAAAGAAGAGAAAGAAGAGACAGGCTAGCTTTCGTTAGCATCACTGTGAAGCTAACTAACCGAGACTCGTTTCCTGTCAAAACCTTCAAAATAAAACCCCCACTACCAACGCCAACTGAAAACGTTACGCGACATATCTTCAAAAAACGTATGCGCTCATCAGCTCTTCGACTCATTTTCTCAAGGGTTGTATTTAATTGAGAATTGAAAAGTGTTTCTATCTACTTCTTTCAACGATCATGTCTATTTCAGTATTTCAGCACGTAGTGCACTATTACACTGTCTTTCTGTCTAGATGTTACAGCTATTGTCGTGTTCATGTTTTTCTCCTTTTTTTCCCATGTCATGTTGTGTCGTATGTATCTCTATTTCAGTGGAAGTACAGCAAGATCGTGGGGGGAAACGTATTTGTGGATGTACACACAATAAAACTGATTCTTATATACAGTCGACCTGCATACACTCAATGGGATACATCACACCTTTATGTGTACAGTCGGTGGGACAAACACTGAATTTGATAAACAGAGGGGTATTTCGAAAGGCTTAACCGGAACTTCAGTGTATAAGTGCGTGTGCCTTGATAGCAGCGGGTTTAGATGGTCGTTAATACCTGGGGCTGCCCGGGATTGTTCACAACAACAGAGGAAGCGGCTCCGGCTCTGTCCAAATAAAGCTCCGTCCACAATTATAGATCCTGTTTCTGAACCGCACCAACGGAAGCCAACGGAAACCAACGGTAAACGCGTCCCAGCGGCGAGGAAAAAGGAAGAGAGAGAGAGAAAAAAACGGCTCCGGGTCGCTTATTGTCTGAGCCGAGCTAGCTTTGTCCTCCTTCGCTGTCTCAGCCGCGGCGGGTTTGCCGATAATATTCACCCCAAAATCGCTGCGGAATATGGCTCAGCATGGACATCATGTAGCCAGTTCCCAAAAAGCACTAATGCTGGAGATGAAAAGTCTCCAGGACGAGCCGGTGGAAGGCTTCAAAATAACTTTGGTGGACGAGTCGGACATGTACAACTGGGAAGTGGCGATATTCGGACCCCCAAACACACACTACGAGGGTGGTTATTTTAAGGTGAGTGGCTAATGGGAGCTAGCAGTCGATCTATTGTTCTTCAGTTGGCAGATTTTGCCCACATTTGTTTTAATTTGCCTCCGGCTGCTAACATTAGCCTCCGAGCTATCATGTCCAACAACGGCACGTAGCAGTTATCAACGTTAAACCAGCTCATTGTTAGTTGTTCTCTGTTTTAATGTCGCTTTTATTAAAAAAAGCACCCCCTTCCTGCTTTGTTCAACTTAAAATCAACTCAGGAGTACTAACAATTATTGTTGCCTGCTGGTTGACATTTTAGCTTTTGTTCCTGTGGCTTATTTTTCCTGTAGAGAATTATTGGGGTCCCTTCGCAGTGACAGTTAGCATATTTGATTACATACTTTACATACAGTCAGTGAACCTCTCACTACTGTGTTAATCTTTCACATCAGCTATGATGAGCGCAGATTACCATCAAACTAATGTAATCATTTCCTTTGTCTTTATCAGTACAAATCAGTAGCCAGAGGCTGGAAAGACTCTTAGTGTGTATATTCTGAGTAACTTAAAGGAACTAATCGATTATGTATGAGTAAAAGTGTGCGAATGTGTGGTAACTTTGCTTTTGAACTGCTGACAGCTGCCATCTCAGTCTGTCTAATTTGGGGGAACTCAGAAGCCATTGACTTTGTTTTCTTGCACACTTCCTCCCTTGAGAGTGAAGATGTGTTGTTCCTGTTTTTGAGAGTGTGTTATTGGCAGAGGGGGTCTGCAGTTTAGAGAGCCTCTACCAAGTTATTCATGTCTGTCTAAAATTGATTGTCAGTCGTAAGGGCTTTTCTTTTGGGGGGGGGCATGGAGGGGGGACAGAAATGTCAACTCTACATTTATTTTCTTACCACCATGGCTGAGACCTCTGACCTGTTAACTGCAGTTTTTCTGTCCTGTTTTTTCCTAGGTGTTGGAGCCAGGTTTAAGACTCCCTTCACATCCTTTCTAAGCTCCACACCCACATTGTAAATATAGAAAAGCATCACATTTGTCGCCATAGCAGACGTCCGATGTTGATTTGCCTCAAAGCTAAATGTGTGTCTGAGAATCAACAGCTTTCGCAAAAATGCAGAGGTGCTAACGTGGTTGTTCATCCTGTAAAGGACTGTAATTTACTTTACAGCCTGGCAAAGAAACCCTGCATCACACGTGCCCTAGATTGTTATTTTATTGGACTTCAAACAAAAAATAATGAGCTTTTATTGTGGTGGTGTAATAGCCCTCTATTTCTGAGGGGAAAAAGACAAGAATAATATAGGTCGCTGCCCTGAAAGAAGATTAGTGTGGCAAACAACAATAACAACCTTCTCAAATTGTACATGGTCTTTTAGAGGGCTGTTTGTCATGGTTTCATAATGCTAAGTCCTGCATTAGTCATAGTTGTTTCCATACTACAGCTAAACTGTAATGTGTCGGTGAAGGCTCCCACTGTGCTCGGATTATCCAGCATATTGTAACAACGCTCTGTTTGTAAACCATCACCCCAGCACCGTTGGCGCTTTCTGACTCCAGTTCTTGAGAAACTTGTTCACCATGCCTCTGGTGTTTTTCAAGCCTGCAGACACAAGCCGAGGGCCCCGTCCAGGCTACCGTAGACGGCGTTCAGCGCGCCTGTGTGGGTGCTGTGTACAGGATTCCTTTGTCGGGCCAGGAATGCACAGCCTGGCTGTGAAATCCACCGCATGGTCGTGACTCATTGTTCTGAGCTGGGTTTCCATCCAACCTGTTTGCCGTATTCAAAGAGAAAAAAAATCGGAAGAGAAAAAACCCACCCTGTTCTGACCAGGTTACCCAAACACACAAGCAGTTATAACGCGCTGCCTCCACCTGTTCATCCGAAACGGGGCGAGTGATGACGTCACGCGAAACCTGGCTGAGTCAGGTGTTTATTTCACATGGGTGTTGCTCTCCAAGAGTCACACCATGACGCATTATGACTAGAGGCACACAGTGGACTGAAACATATTGACATGTCATTCAAACGACATTAGATAACTGTCCTGGATCCACAGTACAAAAGTAAACACAGCGCTGTATCAGAATAAGTTGGCCGTCGACCTGAAGGTCTCACAGTAGGCCCCTGTGCTGACATTCATTCACGGATTCTGAGACGATCCCAAGCTTTAAGTCCCTTTGTGTTCCTCTGCTTTGTCGTGTGAAGTATTCCTCCAGGCTCTCAGTGTCTGATGACTACTGGTATGGGGGGGTGGTCGGTTCCACAGCCGGCTGTGGTCTGGGGACACGTATGAAGCAGAGCAAATGGGCTGCCTGCCCTCTGAGTACAGATTTTAAAGAGTGTTTAAACAGTCGGGCTCTGTGTGTGTTGTTATTGTTCACATTCAGTTTGATTGTCCCGATAATACTGAGATTGTGGGGTTTAAACTATCTACTTTATTTAATCAAATAGTATGTTAATCCAGTGTTTAAATGTTGAAACTGTGGACGATTTTCACGCAAGAAGTGAGTCTTTTCTATGAAATCTTCCAGCCACAATCTGATTGAAATCGCACAATAACCATTACAACTTACTTACCAGTAATCATCTTTTTATCAGGACTCCTGCCATGCAAACAGTTTGTTTCTAGAGCTTGCAGTTTTGTCTAACGCTTGTAATATATCTGCATTCATATGGTTTAATCCATAATGCTTTCCCCAGCAAGCCAAAAGTAATAACTGAACAGTCCAAGGGGGCCCCAACAGGCTCAACCAATAGGCTTTACCTTACATGGCATATAGTCCGGTGTATCTGAAGCTCTGATTTATGTCTTACTTAAGTATTTGTTTCATATCTATATAAGGCAAACACACCGTCTGAACAGACCATTATAAAAAAGATACATTTTTACTTCACTTGGAATAATTCGAAAATTCAACTTTTTCTTTTTTTGTTTTTCTCTCATTTTTTCAGGACTGATGTGTGTGAATAGGTTATATAGATATATATGATTTTGCTGTTTGAAAGCAGTATTCACAGTAATTTTAGTAACAGAAAACCCACCACATATGCGGTACTTCTGTGCTCTTGGACGATCTGCTTATCATGTTAATAAAGCAGGGACGGCTGTGAAGAAACTCCACTCGAGACCTATGACATTGCTTTTTCTGTTACACCACAGTCTGTCAGTTCACATTTAGCAGATTTGACCTCTTCCTGCTCCGGAACAGCAGAAAAAGGTACCGTGCTATATATCCACAACGATGAGCTCGTGTGGTCGCGTTTCAGAGATCGGTTTGTCATGGTGATCTACAGCAGAAACTGCTGCTGTGTGCACGGTGACAGAAGAAGAGCCCGGGATCTTTTTGAAGTGCTGCTGTGTCAGCACCTGGCAGCTTTAATTGTCATTTTTTGTTGCATGTAATTATGATGTGAATGGGGTCTCTGCAGCTCCAAATACGCTGCAAAACATCTTTCAAACATGTTTCTCGAGCAGCATACTGAAACACAGACGGACCACTTCTTCACAGCAAACGTGAAAAAGAGGGGTGTCGCCCTTTGGTTTCGGCCCGGGTCTGTCTGTCTGTCTGTCTGTCTTTTTTTTTTTTTTTTTTGCTCCTGGCAATCAGCCGACTGTGTTTGTGCCTTCCTCCCCCCCGCCTTGGGTGCATGCTACATTATTTGTAGCGGCCCTGTGTTCGCCTCACAGCAGCAGCAGGGCGCAGGCGAGGGGAACCGACCCACAGAGGGCTCGGTTGGGCCGAGGCTGCCGGAGTCATGTTCCCCCCCCCCTTCTGGATGTGTCACGGAGAAACAAGAGCAAGGAAGAGGAAAAAAGTACAGAAACGGTCAGATCACGAGCAGGCGGAGCCCTTTCCTCGCAGTGGTGCCCCCTTTGAAAGGGGAGCCTGTCGTTAATAGAGGTGAGCGTGGGGCCCCAGGAGACGGTTATAACTGCCCCCCCCGAAGCCCTGGCCGTGTGCTCTTATCCTCTTCCTGTGACGGACCACCAGTGTGTCTGAACAGTTTGCTTTGACATGTTACAATCCTGTGAAAATCAGTTTGTAGCATAACTTCAGTTTTCATTCTCCTCATTGCCCTCCCGAGTTCAGTTAATGAGGCAGGGGCCTGTTGGGTATGAACAAGATAATCCCTGGGACCTGTGTGTGTGTATGTATCTGTGTGTGTGTGTGTGTGTGTGTGTGTGTGTGTGTGTG
>JAOXYL010000105.1:15884962-15894991 GCA_028564955.1 Terapon puta
CAACCTCCTTCTGCTGAACACATTTTCTCCATTGTCTCATTGTCTGCCAATCAATACAAGCTGAAGGCTTAATGTAAGTGTTTATGCAGCCCATAGACCATTTCTTGCAGATGACTGGAAAAAGTATTGCCCCACTTTTCCAGCGAAACCTTAACACGTGTTTTTTGATGGATTTCCTACCTACCTGGCAGAATTGAGACTGATGCATTTTTCCTGCCTTGAAGGCAACCCTGGTTTTGCTTGGAATCGTCTCGTTGTGGTATGACAGTCAACATGCAAAGACTTGAAACTTCCCTTCCTTAATGCGTACTACTGTAACTGATGACCTCAGCTGTTTTTATAAATGCGTACAAGTGGCTTTTAAACAGAAACAAACACCCAGATCATGGCTGTTCGTGTCCCACAACTTTCCCTTTCCTCTCTCTATTTCTCTTCTCTTACTCTCCCTTAGCTTTTTTCAATGCATTAAGTACAAACAAAATCTTTCATAGCAGGATATAAGTGTATCCACAGTGATGGGTCCTCTATAGCCCCTGACGAACAACAAAAAGCAGCCCCACATTTGGTCTTGAGTAGAGGGGAGAGCTAGCGAGAGATGACAAGTATGAAAACAGTTTTAGAATCGCTTCAACTTGTTGTTTCCTCTCAGTTAAAGTAAAGAATAAATAATGTATAACACTATTGTCTATGAGTATCTCTTATGAGTGGCTCTCGTAGCTGAGAGCTAACAGATGACAGCGGAGACAAATGGATGTTCTGGGGTTTAGCAGGCTCGTTGTCTGTCCCCCCCATTCATCTCTCTCCCTCCCCCTCTCTGTCTCTCTTTGTCCTCCTTTCTTTCTTTCCATCTCGGCACACACCTCTTTGTCCTGCACTCTCAATGTCTCTTGTCTCGTCTTACCTCCGTCGTCCCTTTCTCACACCCGTGTCCCTCCACTTCCCCCGGTCCCCCTTCCCTCCTGTATTGCTTTTCCGTGTATTTTAATCTCTCTCCTCTCCCGTCAACGTCTCTCCCAGGACCATCCTTCTCAGCGTGATCTCTCTGCTGAACGAGCCCAACACCTTCTCCCCGGCCAACGTGGACGCGTCCGTCATGTACCGCAAATGGAGGGACAGCAAGGGCAAGGACAGAGAATACATCGAGATCATCAGGTACAGAGAGGAACACACACACACACACACACACACAGAAAAAGCGCAGTTCACAATTCAAATGTGCCAGCAACTGATGTTCTTTCCACCTCGCAGGAAGCAGGTGCTGGCTACCAAAGCCGACGCAGAGCGGGACGGCGTCAAGGTGCCCGTCACGTTGGACGAGTACTGCGTCCGCACCCAAGTCCCGCCCACAGACGATGGCTCCAACCTCTTATACGACGACTACTACGACGACGAGGAACTGGAGGACGACGACGAGGACGACGACGAGGACTGTTGCTATGACGAGGACGACTCGGGCACCGAGGACTCCTGACCTCGTCTCCTTGTGATGTCACCCCCCACCCCCGCCACCGCCTCCCTGCCCCAGACCAGCACCTGCTCTCCCCATTCCGCCCCTCACACGCACACACCTCCCCTTTCTCGTCATGGACTGAACTTTAATTCCCCCGTCCCCCATCTTTCCTCATTTCCACCGACCCCTCGTCATCCTCACTTAGCACAGGCCCCCCCCCGCCCACCTTCTATCACATGTGCAGTCACAGTATGCACACTAAAACCTGATGCATCGAAGAAAAGAAAGCTACAGAGTTGTTTTTTGTTTTGTTTCTTACATGTTTCTTCTTTTTTTTTTCATTTGTTGTTTGAGTAGAGGTTATACACAATATACACACACAAACAGACACACACACACACACATACACAGCAGCACACCTTACAGTAGTAGTACCGAGAACTGGTTTAAATATCCTTTAAAAGCGCGTTTGTTCCTCTTCTCACGGCCAAGTCTCTTGTCGAAAATTTGGCTGAGGAAGACGTCGCGCCTTCTCCTGACATCAGCAGCGGGCTGGAATGTAACGTCACAGGTCAGATCGGATCGAAACAAAGCACTCACAAAAGGAAGCCGATTCAGATAAAACTGGCATGCAGTTTGAGTGTTTTTGAGAGGCTGAGTCACTTCGGCCGCTGAGCCACGTGTGTGACCTCCTGTTAGCAGGCTGTTTGAGGCTCTGCCACACTTCACCGTTGCCCTTTTTTTCCCCCCTTTTTCGCTTTTTTTTCTGAGCCCCAGGGCTAGTGCTGCTGCAAACAGGGAAGTTATCTGTTTCAAAATAAGCCGTTCACGCTCCCTTGTGCCTTCCCTCACTTCGTGACATCACACATCTGAATGATTTGTGGGACAGACTGTGCGCACAGCGGGTCAGAGCAAACCAGACAGACAAACGAAAGGTGGCAGAGGGAAACATTCGGGCTCACAAGGGCCCTAGGTGGGGCCGCCCTACCCCCTGGTGGGACAAGTTTCAACGTATTTATAGCAGCACCTGTCAGATTTGTCCGGGCTGTGAGTGCGAAAGGTAAGATCCAACAGCTGAACTGAGGAAAGGAATGTAGATCAGAAACCCACAAACGTCCTCTACTGACTGCCACGCAGCCTTCATCACACAAGCACGTGCTACTAGTGGCCTGGATGCATTAAGTAACAGCTCGCTGAGCCTGCTGCTGTCCATGAAATCCGATGTACTGTATTTAAAAAAACAAACAAAAAAAAAGGAACCTATGCAGTCAGTGCTTGAACCTACTTAATATGCAGTGCTTTAAATGTGGCAGTAAAGCTGAGCCTTTCAACAGTCTGACCTGAACTCCCACTGGAGTTTTAAAAGCCAGCTGTGCACCTGCGAGGGCTTCGGGCCGACCTTGTCCTCGAGGAGAGATGGACGCGTGTCGCTGTAACCGTCTTTATGTTTGTCGGTGGTTTGTTGTTCTAACTCAGAGTAGCCCCCCCCCAGAGCAGAAGAAACCAGACTGAGATCGAACACCGGCCTCCGTCAGAGCCCGCCCCCTAGTGGTGGCTGTGTGTTCAAGCAGCCCCCTCCCCTCCTCCCCTGCCCCCTCTCTGAAATGCTCGACTGGGCTGCAGCCATCTTGACTCACCTGAATCGATGAACCCTGCTGCCTCCGAGGAGGCAGCCGTGTGATTCACGAGAATGAAGATGGAACCGAGGATACGCAGACTGACGGGGGTTTTCTGAGGCCCCCCCCCCAGACCCTCACCGAGGTTTCTTCTCTCCTAACTGCCAGGACCGCTCTGCTGCACACTTGAGATACATTATAACCACCATCCAGCAGTATTTCTGACAAAAAAAATCTCAAAATCGCTGTAACCATGTTTCCTGTGTGTGTGTGTGCATATGTGTGTGAGTGTGAATATTTGCTGATCGTTTTATAAGATGTGCCGAGAAGTGTGGAGGAGAAGCGCAGGAGTGGGAAGGCATGGGGACAGGGTTGACCTTTGAGCATGAACAGGAGAGACTAGCATGCTGTTATGACGTGTTTGTGGTTTTAGATCTGCTATAAGGGTTGGGATTGCGTTCGGGGACAAAGGCCCGCGAATCAATTTTATCCAAAACTGTTGCATTGTGAACGGGCTGAGGGTTTGTCTGTTATTTGGAGGGAGGGAGGGCAGGAGGGAGGGGGGGGTTGGCTTCTTTTACTGTTTTGATGTAATCTTTTTATTTCCGAATTGTGGTGTAAGCTGCAATGTTTTTCTATCTTATATGTTAAGTGCTACCAGTATCGACCTGATTGTTTTAAAAACCCGGGATTGTTCACAGAAAAGCGAGTAAATGTACCACCTCAGACACAAATATCAGAACCAGGTGCAGAACCAGACTGACACAGCACACCGCAGAGTAATTATTCTAGCTTTTTATCAAAGCCCTGAATGCTCAGAAATGAGGTATCAATACTCAGTAATTGACCAATGTCCATCACACAGCCTATGAATGACCCCCTCCTCCCCCTGTTTTGATGTTTTCAGGTGAATGGGATTTCATTTTTGTCAAACTACTGTTGTTTTTTTTGTTTTGTTTTGTTTTTTTATCGTCTTTCCTCCCCACATGTCCCCCCAGTTCTGAGCTCTGGTTGGTGGCAGCATCACTGAGGGAAAAACCCAGCAGTTAATTACAGAAAACTACAAGAACCTCAGGAAAAAAAACAAAAACAAAAAAAAAACATAAACAACTACCAACCAACCAACAAACATCCTTTTTCCAGCTGAGTGAACCAGACCCCGGGGAGTCTCACTTTTTGGCTTCAAAGGACTGTTTACAATCTCTACCTTGATATGCACATGTGGATATTTGACGATCACTTGATGGTTTTTTTTTTTTTTTCCTTGTTTATATTTTCTTTTTTTTCTTATGGTTTGTAAATCTATTTAAAATCTGAAATAAAGATGTTTATTAGATATTGGCTGTGTTTTTTATTGATTTTTTTGGGGGGGGGGGGTGAATGATTGAGTCTGAGAGTTTTAAAGGTCTCACTGGTTTCTCCCTTTTCTGTGTTCTCTTGTAGACACTGAAATGACGAGTGAATGTGTTTGAATGAAACTCAGGGCTGTCTCTGAGAGGTAAGACGGGTGTCCTTTTTTTCCACTTTCACTTAATGTTTTTTTGTTATTGTGTTTTGTTATTGTTTTGTTTTTTTTAGAAAAACTTTGAGCAGAGGTACAGTGTGAGGGAAGCGCTTGATGAGATGTGTACCCTGTAGTCACCCTGCTGGACTCAGAGGGTGGTGGAAACTTAAAAGGATTTCCTGATGCTTTCCATGTTTTCATTTGTTACAAGTGGGAATTTAAGAAATTACTTTTCTCAAATGGGCCTGGTTTCTTTTTCTTGTCTTCCTTCGCTCTAGGAAATGGAAAGTCTTGGCAGGCACGGTAAGGGGTTCTGTAAATCTCTCCTTTACTTGCTGCTTAAGTCGTTGCTTTAGCTCTGCTTTGCATGAAATGAAGACAAATCTCTCTTTGCTTCTTTAAAGAAGATCAAGATTGCTCCAAGTTGTACAAAGGTCGACTCACACGTGGAGCAGAGAGAGTTATGTAGAGCTTTGACCAAAAACCTTTATTGGTTTCATGCCATGAGACAAAAAAGAGCTTAACATTTAAATCAGGAGAAAAGACTTATGTGTATTATCTGATTATCTTCACATTTCCTCACTGCTCCACATGTGAGTTCTTTTGTACATTTGCGTTCAAAAGTTCTCTCAAAAGTGATTTTAGCATCGTGCTGGAGACGATAATATCACTGTGATGCTGAACTGTCTCAACAACTGCTGGATGAATGGTCATGAAATTTAAGTTACACATTTGTTGTCCCCAGAAAATGGTTCCACTCACTCTGGTTATCTTCTGACATTTCTCCAGAGCCAGAGCTGTTTCAGGGGAAATGTCTCAACAACTATTGGATGGATTATCATGAAATTTGGTTCAGATATTCACAATTCCTCTCAGGATCAGTTTTAACCACGTTGGTGATTCTCAGACTTTTCATCCAGTGCTATCATCAGGTCAACGCTGATGACACGCTGGGTTTGGTCGGCTTGTTTTTAACTTAGATGGCAAACACACACTTCACGTTTGCTAAAGCATGTCCGTAGACTCTTGGTATTGTCAGATCAAGAATGGTATGTGATACATTACAAACAACCAGACCTCACAAATCAGATCACAACAGCTGCAATGAGCCTGATTGTTTGTGACCTGACAGTCGAAATACTGTGCTTCATTATTTTTTTTCATGTCATACTGACTTTTTACTGCTAAAAATAAAGAAACCCACCCTTTTCCAGCTGAGAGAGCCTGACTTTTCCCTTGATTTTACAATTTTGTCTTTTACTTTATATTTTCTTTTTTTTTCTTATGGTTTGCTTATCTATTTAAAATCTGAAATAAAGATGCTTATTAGATATTTTTATAGTGATTTGTTATGGTGAGTGATTGATTCTGAGAGTTTTAAAGGTCTCACTGGTTTCTCTGTTTGTGTTCTCTTGTAGACACTGAAATGACGAGTGAATGACATTTGAATGAAACTCGGCTGTCTCTGAGAGGTAAGACTGGTGTCCATTTTCACTTGATGTGGGTTTTTTTTTTTCTTTGAGCAGACGTACAGTGTGAGGGAAGCGCTTGATGAGATGTGTACCCTGTAGTCACCCTGCTGGACTCAGAGGGTGGTGGAGACTTTAAAGGATTTCCTGATGCTTTCCATGTTTTCATTTGTTACAAGTGGGAATTTAAGAAATTACCTTTCTCAAATGGGCCTGGTTTCTTTTTCTTGTCTTCTGTTCCCTCCTCCACTCTAGGAAATGGAAAGTCTTGTATGACACGGTAAGAAATCCCTCTCATTTCGGTCTCCATTGCTTGCTGCTTAAGTCCTTGATTTAGCCTTGCTTTGCATGAAGTAATGACGAATCATCTTCCTCTCTCTCCTTGCTCGAAAGCAAAAAATGAATAAGAATCACATCATGCAGCTGAAGAAACTTCATAACGTCTCATCCTATAAAATGAAATCACACTTCATTCTTGTTGTTGCATCTCCCTATTTCTTCTAAATAATCAGAATAATGACGCATATAAGGGTATTTAAAATAGCCACCAACACTGAAAGCTCTCTGTTTCACTTTCATTTTTGGTTTATCCAACTTTCTAGGCAACTGTGTTAAAAAAATGTTGTGAAAAGGTTTCTCATTGCCCTTTCCACCAGGTCATATTTCATTTTATAAACAGTGTTGTGCTTTGTGATATATTGCAGCTTGCTGTGAGGCTGCAGCTTCCCATCTGTATCTGTTGCTTTAGTTTAATTTAGTAGTTTGTTTAATTTCTGGGGCTCAATTTTTGTCTGGCTGAAATATTATTTTTTTTGTCAATAAATTGAACTTTTTTTCTGCATCTACTCCGCCTGGCCAACCTGCTTCTTCAGAAGATTTCAGTGCCTAAAGGACATTGGTGGCCCTTTATATGGGGTGGCAGCACTACAAATGTATAAGCCTCCTGTCACTGTATCTTTTCTTAGTTTTTAGTTCTTTTAGGAAGAACCTGTAACCCTGCAAGAAAATGGCAGTAAGTTTCTCGTTGCCTGAATCACAACCAGGGTGCAATAACTTTTTCTTAGTGGAGACAAATGAGCTCATATTAACTGCTTCCAGGGGAGCACGCACTGAAAACGCTTATTAAATGTGAATCACAGCAGTGTGTTTGCTGCGTTTGTGATTGTGAGGATGGTGAATTTAACAATCCTCTCCCTCTCTGAACACTTCCACCAAACTATAGGCTCTTTTTTTTTTTCAAAGAATGAATCGTGTAACGTCTCTGTGCCTCTAGGGGGCAGCAACAGCTTGTTTCTTGTTACAACTGAGCCATTTCCCTGTCTCCTGTACAGCCTCTGAGTGATGCAAAGATTCAAGCGTCAAAACAGTCTCTAATTTTATAGTTCAGTTGATCCATTACTAAAATTAAAACAAAGAAATTATTCAAAAGTGTGTCTCTTGTTTTCTCAGCTCAAACTTTTGTGATTCTGCAATCAAGCTTGACGGCCACTGTGTTCCCCTGCCTTTGTCCTCCAGTCGGGGGCACTGCCACTCCTCCAAATTCACATATATTGAGGGTAATATAGGTCATATATTTCACCATCTCATATCAAAGTGTCAAAGTATCCTCCGGTTATTTCCACTTTCCTCATCACCCGCTGCGACTCTGTAACTAGACTGCCGGTATAACTCACATGCTGCGGCCTTATATGCTGCCCTCTGCACATGAGTTATACGGTTTATTATCTCCACTTTTTTATTTCTTCCGGGTAAAGTTGAACCACCTATGGCCACCTCTGATGCAGCACCCTGAAAATGAAAATCATCAATCTCCAAAACTACCATAAGGGAAGTTTCAGCCGATGAAAATGTAGATCAATATTCAGTTTGCTATGTATTTCAGGCCAGCTCTGCATGTAATCTTTCCTTTCTGCAATGTTTCTTTTTTCCCTTTTGCATCTTTTTACCAACACTCCTCGACACTCCTGGGCCATCCCATCAGTCTCCCCCTCAACAGAGCGGAGATGCGCCGCCTTTGCTGGAGAGTCCATCAAATTTCTCTCGTGTGGCGACAGGTCTGACCTTTTGCCCTGCATGTGTCCAATCCAAATGCCAGTTCAGCGGACCAGAACGAGCAAAGACGCTCAAATGGTAATGGCATTTGCAGAATTGCCTCTCTCTCTCTCTCTCTCTCAGTGGTTTCTTTCATACTTTGCGCAGCATTTTTTTTTGTCTGGAAAAGGATAACAACTGCAGGGTATTAACCCGACTGCTGGATAAAAGTCAGGTGTTAAACCCCACAGCCCCTCTTGAGCAGTCTGGTGCGTTACTACGTCTTCATCAGGATCCCAGTGACTGGACTGGAGTCAGAGCCTCCTGTGACCTGCGGGCAGCTGGATGTCCTGGGGAACAGGCAAACCTGTTGAACTGTAACAGGTTGGAGAGGTGCAGACGTGAAATGAGAGGAGGGAAAAGAGAGTTGTTTAGTGAGGAAAGGGGGTGGGGGGTGGGGGTGATTCATGTGTCAGGATGTGAGACGTCTCCAAGGCAACAGAAGTTGTGTGGAAGCAGGCTTGGCAGGAAGGAGAAAGATGGATGGCAACAATAAGGGATAGTGGGGTAAAAATGGACCCTATGACGTATCGGACATAATGAGTGACCATATGTGCTAAGAGTCAGCGAACGCAGACGCACAGTCTGTAAAAGGAACAAGTGGGCAAACCAGGAAGTACACCAGACCTCCTGCAGAGCTTTTGTACGGCTCCTGGTCAGTCTGACAGCCTCGTTTCTGCGTACGCGGCCTCAATGCCTCCTTCACATCTTTCCAGGAAGTCAGTTAGACTTCAGCGGGAAAGATGTCGCACCCCAGTGAAGGTGGTGAAGCACTCCCTCTCCCTCAGCATATTTTTTTACCTCAGCAACATATAATTGCCCTCGCCGATGCCTACGTGTTGGTACATGTGTCTGTCCACGGAGAGGACGAGCAACACCCCGAAGCACTTCTGTGTTCACAGAGGAAGTACACTTATGTACTTTGAGGTTTTTAATAGCCTCAGAGTTGGACAGACAGAGATGTAGGGTCCGGCCCCCTAATGAGCGCAGAACAGACACATTAACCTTTTCTCAGGCTGTAAGTCTGTCTTCGTCTCTGCGCTGTACATCCTCAGACGCTTGTGTACCGATCTCATTACTTCATAAAGGGAGCTCTTAACAGTGCGAGTGTGGGGTGGTATGACATTTAAATGTTTCTCAGCAGATACTTTTCATTTGAAAAACACTTTTCCCCCAATTTATGTTGCATTTTGAAGGTGGTCTTTCATTTTTTCAACAATAAAGAGGGTTAATTCTTTCATTTACCAACCTGACAATTGATTAATTGTTCTTTTTTGTGACCATTTTTAATTAAACATTTACATATTTGTTGTAGACACAAGACATTTTTAAGCATTGATGCAGACGGTTGATGTCAGTGTTGTAATTTAGTCATTTTCACATTTTTGAGGTATCATACTGAATAATATTCTGTGAAGATGCCACATTGAGCTCCAGAAAACTGGATAGTCCACCGTTTTCTTGCCGAGGGATTAGTTGACTGATTACCAGAGATTCAGATTCTTTTAGCACTGAAACAAAAGTGCAGCAGGTCGAGGGTCTGCAGGGTGCCGAGAGAGACCTGTCTTTCTGCTGGCTTCAGATGACAGACAGCAGTGGGTGAGGGTTCAAATGGGCCTCTGCAATCTATATGGTAAGTGGCTCTTTTCACAGGTTGATTACATCACACAATGACCTCTGTGAGGACCTCAGAAGGGCGAAATGTGTAATTATCTTCACTCAGAGCTCAAATAGCTGGCATGATTTACATTCCATACCGGGGCCGTCGTGATGTCTGTCATTGTGTCTGTAGACTGAACCTTTAAGTCCGGGTTCATTTTTACAACTTAGGGAATGTTATGTTGCAGGTTTATCCTCTCTGGGTCCACCTTGCTCTCTGTGTGTGTGCATATTTGCACA
>JAOXYL010000105.1:15974906-15989568 GCA_028564955.1 Terapon puta
TATCATATTTTTATTTATATAGCAAATATATTTTGTTAATCACTAAAAATGCTATTTCTGGCCAAAAGATCATCAAAAGTTAGACATCATGCCAAGCTCCAAAGAAATTCAGGGACAAATTATAAAGAAAGTAACTGGGATATGTAAGTCTGGAAAAGCTTATAAAGCCGTTTCTAAAGTTTTGGGACTCCAGCGACCCACAGAGCCATTATCAATGGCGACAACATGGAACAGTGGCAAACCTTTCCAGGAGTAACGGGCCGACCAAAATGACCCCAAGACTGCCGCGCCCACTCACCCAAGAGGTCACAAAAACACCCAAAGAACTGCAGGCCTCACTTGCCTCAGTTATGGTCAGTGCTCATGACTTCGCCATAAGAAAGAGACTGGAAAAAAATGACCTGTTCCAAAACAAAAACAATGCTGAGCAAAAGGAACAGTAAGGCTCATCTCAATTTTACCAGAAAACATCTTGATGATCCCCGAGGTTTTTGGGAAAATACTCTGTGGACTGACGAGACAAAAGTTGAAGTTGTTGGAAGGTGTGTGTCCCATTATATCTGGTGTTAAAGTAACACTGCATTTCAGAAAAAGAACATCGTACCAACAGTAAAGTAACGTGGTGGTAGTGTGATGACCTGGGGCTGTTCTGCTGCTTCAGGACCTTGGAGACTTCCTGTGATAAATGGAACCATGAATTCTGCTGCCTACCAAAAAATCCTGAAGGAGAATGCATGGCCAGCAAGTCCACCTGAATGGTGAAGAAAAACTAAATGAAGACGTTTTTTCACTACCGCATACTCTGCTCAACTCAACTCACTTTTTTAGTATTTCCATCACATGTTAGTACCTGATACCAGGTACTTTTCTAATACCTATTCGGCTGGGGTTCCAAGCAAGCTGAGTTGAGCCAAAAATGTGACGTTGGCAGATGGCAGGCCACTGATTGGCCAGGTCGTGACGTCATTAGACGAGTCGGGAGGGCGACTCAACCTCTGAGTCAACCCCGCCATTTTTAAAACGCAACAACAGCAAACACACAATCACATACAATCAGATATCGCTGCACAGAAATCAACCCCGTGGAGCAACGTCAAGACACTATTTTAGTCTGAATTTCTTTTACCAGTGACTAGTGATTGCATTTTTATATTCTGAGAATTGCTCTCTAAAATGCCTTTTAAAGGCAGCTGTAGCTGTGCCTGTATATTCTTTTTGCATTACATTTTTATAACGTGCATTAACGGTACAGTTTCTAGAGATATGCTCAAAGTGCAAACTTGGCCGCTTGCATATTTGTTGTCCTTCAGCACCTTTCCTTTGTTGTCCTGTGACCATTTAGTTCCAACTGTGCAGTAGGCCCATCCGTGGACCTTGCCAAAATACCCTTAATTTATATTTTTGAGAGGTTTGTATGAGACGCATACAGTGTAGCACTGCTTTTACAAGAGTGTAAGATAGTAGGTTATGGTAATGATGTCGCCGAATCCAGGCAAAGAGTAATATGTTGTTAGTTTATTTGGTAGACCAAGCTAAAAGTAGTGCAGTCTTGTAATAAATTCTGTCTTCATGAAGGTTATAATGTTCAGTTTTAAAGAACTTTTTGGGGTCTGAAATGTGTTTTGCTGTTGAATTACACTACATTTTACTGTAAAGGGTTTCTTTTGTTTAGGTCCACCCCCTTTTTATCAGTAGGTGGAGCATGCTGTTTAAGTATTGTGGGTGAAAATTCCCTTTGACTGAAAGGACATAGATAAGGCAAGTTTTAATTATATAATTTTAATCTTTTATAGAATTTTATTTTATTTTTTTAGATATTTTTACGCCCCATTGGTATTAGTGGTTAATATCTTAGCCATTCAGCATAGGCGCTCTAACGTAGGTAAAAGAGGTCCTGTTAGTCCACTTTGTGAATACGTGGTGTAAGTGTATGTGTATCCCAACCACATACGTATGCAGTCCTAAGAGCCAGTGCCTCATAGATGAAAAATTGAGATTCACAGTGTGCTACGAAGGCAAGACGGGTAGGTGTTCGTAGTTCTGCACTGTTTGTCTGGCAGCTCTGTTGGTTGAGCAAACTGATGTTGACACACCCAGAGTTTCGGCAGTTATGTGGCAGTCGGGCCTGTGAAAGACGGCCCAGTGCTTCTCATGTCACCGCCTGTCTGGCTTGTTATTACCGACACGGTTGGGCCCATTAAAACCGTCTTTATCGTTCAATGTTTTCATTTATGTCTGAAGTTTATTGCCAGGGGTTGGGACAATAAGTCGAATGTTTATTATCTTCACAAAAAAAGTAAAAATAAAGCACATGACCGAAGCAAAGACCTGCTCCTGTTGCTTGTTCCAGGCCCATGACTTGTATGATAATGACCTGATTTTAATAGCATTTGAATGACTTAACCATAAGTTGTAGCACTTGTTTTATCAGTTGAGTCACGGTGCATGTTTGTATAAGTGTGTGCTTATGAAAATTCAGGTATGGATACCTACCTGAAGTCAAAAAGCTTCAAAGATCTTTTTGCACAGCCACACATCAGCGGGTCCCCAGTTAAGTTTGACTGAACTTTAAAACCTCTGTCCAGCAGGAAATACTGCTCTTCTAGTTAATCCAGTGTTTTGATTAAATGGGAACCAAAATAGGCAAAATGATTAAATTGACATTTAAGTCCTTTTTAGAAGTTAAAGTATGCTGAGAATTTTCTCAAAACTGGAATCGAGATCCAGTTCTTGGCTCTCTCTGTTTCTCTCTTTCTCTACATAGATTGACATGTGCTCTCAAACAACAAACTCTGGTCCACCATCTTCTCAAGCGAGTACATAAAGATGTAGCTATAAATGCCCTGATAATAGCTTGGCCCAGTAGATGTCTAGTTGCTGCATGTTGCCTTGTAGTGCACCTTCTTAATTTTTAACTCTGAGATGGATGTTTTTTTTATTATTTTAACAGACAATCTTTTGCTCAGATGTATTTTACTCACAAAATAAAGTGAAGAAATGGACATCAAGAAATGAGAATTGGAATGAATACCTGGTCATGATTGGTATATCGTAAGTGTGCAAAGATAGGACAAAATTGCAGGAACATCATGCAGCGTACTGCAAAATGCAAAAAAGTCCTGACCACCAAATGCAATCTAAGACAAACAAATATAAAATTGCTGTTATGATGAAATATCATAGTTCAAAAACGAAACCTTAAACATAGACTAATATACGTTTGGTTTTGGTGGCTTTGACCATTAACTAGACCTTTTAGGTTTTCATCCTGTTGGTCATCCAACACAAAGGCTGCTCCATAGACCAAAAAATATATTTGTCACTTCTCATTGTTTTCTTCTAGTAAACAACCAACATGTTAATCTTTTATGAGAATGTACTAAATTTGCAGTCCTAATTTCAAGGCGTTTGAACATGATGTTGCTTTTATCATTTCCAAAATAGAGAACATTTTCATTTTCCACGGCCCCCTCCCCCAATTCCTTGCTGAGGATCCTGCTATTCACCTATTATTAATTTCCTTTTCTTTTATATGTCCCATGTGGTCTTGTCTCTGCTGTCTTGTAGCTATACATATAACCAGTGGGAGGAGGATTGGGGGGTGGAGGGGCTCCATCTCGTGACAGGGAACAGTGACATGGGAAATGAATATGAAACAAGTTTTATCTCTCTCACCCACACCCTCTTCTCAAGCAGGCAGGAGTTACTGTATCCATAGCAGCTGTACACTGTAGCATCTGTCAGTATGGCAGTCCCAAGTATTATAGTGTCACTGTCAGTCAGTCCACGCACAGATGGTGAAGTTGGGCAAATAGTGTTTTAAGTCTGCAGATGAAATGGTGTCAGGAGCTAAGAAGCCGTGGATCTAAAAGTTCCTTGAGTATATTTGTGTTTCTACCACATCTCAAGAACTGCAAAGATTAGAAGCATTAGACAGACAGTGGATTAGCACTGGCTTTTCCTCTTAAGGCATTTATGTTGTGTTTTGTGACTCACCGCTGTGCAAGTCTGATGTTTAACTAAAGGAGATCCAGTAACAAGGAAAAGGCAAAACCCCTGTGCACTCAAGGATCAGCTGTGTTTTTGTTTGTTTGTTTGTTTTTATTTTGTTCATTTGTTTCAACTTACCTAATTGCACTGAAACACTGACAGGTGACAAGTTCAATGAAAAATCTTAATAAATAAGTAGTGAAATGTAACAAATGCAGATGCTTCTAAACAGGGCATGAGGACTCATACAGACAGAATGGTTTGAGTATAAAAGTGGTATGAATCATTTGTTATGGCTCAAGTCACCAAATATCAACCCAGCTGAACACTCTGGGGAGGGTTTTGACTCATGTTTGACGGCAGCAACCTTTTATTTGGAGGGGGAAATGGTGTCTTATACTTTACTAACACACTTTGTTTAATTAAGCTTTCAGTTGTGTGTTTGTTTTTACTCCTGTCCACTTTAACCGACTTTCCTGCATTCACTCAAGTATAAGCATAGAAGTACTAACAGCCAAATGAATTTGTAGTAACTAAGGTAAAAATACTGAAGCAGACTGGCTGTGGTCAGTGTTATATTTTACAATATTTTTATTATTGTTGTTGTTGATCTTATTACAGTTTCATTACAATGTAAGCAGCCATTAAGAAGAGCCGCTGGCCGAGGCCGAGCTAATTTGAACTACTTTAGGTTCTTGGGTACTTTAATCTGTGACAGTGCATTATATAAACTCATTTTATAAATTATAATCTATTATAATCTATCGTAGGTTTAGTGTGATCTTAATCTGCAAAGTAACTATAGCTGTCCTAGAAATTCAGTGAAAGGAAAAGTACATTATGTTCCCTGGAAATGTCATGGGGTAAAGGTGTAAATTAACAAAAAATTGAAATATTTTCCTGAAAAAACCTGAAGCTGAACTTGAACTGAGATTGTACTTAAGTAAATTGATTTAGTTACAGTGCTACAAATAAGCAGAACTGGGTAGAGATCATTTTGTGATGTAGGAACTATGACCCAGGAACTCAAACCCACAACTCTGGTCTGACGATCAAAATGCAGGGAAAGTTCCCTAAAATGTTCTTGGAGAGGTTCCTATGAGTGAAAAGAGCCACTAGACAGTCATTCAGTCATTCAGTTCCTGTACAGTCAGACAAGCCTTCAGCAAAGCCTTTCCCAACACTGAGCTGAAGTGGACGTGGCTTCCTGTTTGATGTGCTCTGGGACATTTTTAAGGAATCATTTACTCGGAGTGCCCCTCTCTTCCACCCTGTCACACTTTACACCTCCTTCCTTTCCCACTTGTCTGCTCGACTCTCTTTTGTTCTTTCTCTTTCAGCATGGAAGCCAAACTCTGCTTTCGAGTTATTACTCTTTATGTAAACCATAGCTGAAATGTCCGTTGTGACCTCCAGCTGGCCCGACCCAATGAAATGGATCCGTTTCAACTTTTGCTGTTCATTGTAGTTAATGGTTATTTAGAACCGGAATGACTAATACCCTAGTCAGTGCATGATGTGGGCAGAGTGACACGGTTGTGCCTCGGTTAACGGTCACGCTGTGTGATTATTGGGCCACCCGCCTCCTCCCCAAAAACCACCCCCCCCTGGCTTTGCTGTGTTGAGGATTTTAAAATTGCTCAAGATCTTTGGTAAGCCTGTTAAGGTTTCAGCACCCTTATGTGGTGAAGCTTTTGTGGCTTTGCTTGTGAGTGTATGAAATATTAATCATTTTGTCTTCAATAACTTAATTAATACTTTTCGTTTCCTTGTGATTGAATTTATCACCCCGCAAGAACTTTATCACAATCATTTTGTAGACCTGTAAATAAGGATTATTTTAAGTAATGATTACTCTTCTGATTTTTATATAGCTTAATCATATAGTCTTTAGGCCTATGAAACAAAACTTGTCTGTTACAGATTCGAAAAGTCCAGTATTCTCAAATGTCTTGTTTTCTGGAACCGACAGGCAAAAAAAAAACCTAAAAGTGTTCTCTTGTCGTCAAATGACAGAAAGAAAAGCAGCAAGTCCTGATAGATAAGCGACAACCACATTATTTGGGACATTTTTGTTAGAAAAATCACTGCAATTATTAATTGATTATCGGAATAATTTTGACCTTTTTAGATAGTTAGTTTGTGTTTTAAAGGGGAATTTTCCACCACTTCCTCAGGGATTATCTTAAGTTGGAAGCTACAAAATAGTAACAGAAAGCCTGCATGGAGTCTCAAAGACGAGGGAATAACCAGGCAGTGAGGGTCTGACAAACAGATGTTGGAGTTGCATTAAGGGAAACCCCTAAAACTTGCAATATCTGTGCCTCTGCTGCTTTGATTTTGATGTAAAAATGTGTTATGGCAGTCAAATTCTAATACCGCTTTAAAACAACGAAAAAAAAACGGACAGCTAAGAAAGCTACTTGTTCTGAAAACGTGTTCGTATAAATCTATTAGTTTGGTAGCACTGTATGTTCATGTTAAGTAGAAATACTACATTTTACAACTTAAATGTTCTTTTCATATTGGTTACTGGCTTTTATTTTTGTTTTTAATACTTTTTATTGAAGTAAAACGGCACTGAAATGTAATCACTTCTATATACATATTACGCTTTATATATTATTCTACTATAGTGATAGCAATATTTAGCATTTTTGCAATTTCAAAAACTTTCAGCATGTATAGTATGTATGTTAGGTGGTTCACAAATTCAGATAGTAAGATCGGGTACCTGGTATTAAGAGAAGAATAAAATACTGATACAAATCTGTGTGTCCCTTTACTTTTCTCCAGAACTTTACAATTCCCATAGTGTCCTGACTGTAAAAGCGTTGTGGGATTAAGAAATGGACGCTTAAGTTGCATGTTTGACTGGGCTCTGTGGAGACTTACTGAAGCCTATCAGCTAGGCCTATCAGCTGGTGTTTTCTGCCTTGTATTTATGAGTCCAGCACAGGGGTTGCCATGGGAACTAGCATTACCCCTCAGGAGTAGCTCCAGCGAATGTACCGTAGCTTGTCCGTGAGAAATGCTTCTGCTGGGTTTTCCAGTTAAGCAGGAGAACAATGGGATCTGTTGAATTAGGCTGATCATGCCTGCAAGACATACCACTCTCCTCTGGTTGTGTGTGTATGTGTGTGTTTAGAAAATTCAAATACACATGAATACACACACACATACACACAACCAACCAGCAAAGCTGATGTATGTGTGCCATGTCCACTCCTTTTATTTCTCCGCTCATCAGTTTCAAACTTGCCTCAATGTGCTCTTAAAGGAGAGAAAATGTACTCTGACTCGTTTTCTTTTCTTACTCCCTCACATCCTAGTAACACCCCTCCCTTCTTTTCTGGCTCTTTAGTCAATGAGAAAGTGAACTCTCCAGTGCTGTGTCTTGACAATTGCTATTTATGTCCCTCTCTCAAAGACGTACTCTGTCTGAAGGGGAAACTCCAATGTTGCCTGACCCGCTTTCCACAGTGAAAGATCCTGTCTGGTTAGAGGGCAGGCAGCGCTCAGGGCACTCCTTCACTGTAAACTCAACTGTGCTCTTCACTCAGCGACAGTCAAACTTGACTCTCATCATCCGCACAAGACATTTCAGCTCTGCCTTGGGAATAGCAGCTGTACTTTATAACGCAAAGCACATTCCATTATCTGATCAGCCACTACATTTCTGCTTAGACAATGTAGCTGTAAATATTACCAGTGTCACTGGTGGGGGTTTTGTGTTATTTTTTCCCAGTTTGGTATCATTGATTCCCAATGTGCAAATTTCACTAGGAGTCCAAGGAGGCTGGAAACTACCGTTCCCCTTCAGTGTACCCAGTATTACATCCCTTTTTTGGCCAGTGCTGTCGGCATGGCTCTATGAATGGCGACGTCGAGCCACCCAGTACGAATGTCCAGAAATATCTTAACTATAGCATGGTTTGCCATGAAATTATGCAGACATTCATGGTTCCCAGAGGATGGAGAACCCTTCTTCTAGTGCCACCATGAATTTGATAGATGTGGCTCTGGGATTAAGGCCTGCCCAAGACTTATTTCTTCAATTTAGTGGGTTTGTACTGGTGCAGGAAATCTCATTCATTTCAATACAGTATTTTTAAGGTTTGAAAAGCGCTTGAAATGCTACTAAAACACTGATATAGCAAATCGAATAGAATAGTTCACTTTTTAGATGAGTTATAGTTAAGCATGAGAGAGCCCGATTAATTTGGGTATAATTTACTACAGCTGTAAGCTGTTGAAAAAGCTTGAAACTGCACCTTATAAAATGTTTAAAATGCTTGGATTTGACTTTGGAACCTGGCGTGCAACTACAGTCAGTGCAGTTATATGCAAGGTCCTGCTACAGTGTCTGTATGTAATGTGACAACTCTTTTTGTATACATGGAATCATACAAAATTAATGCCATGAGGACAGGCACTGCCACGTGAATGCAGAAAGCTGTGTGTGCTTTTTGTAAGTTTGCTCATCATGCGCATGACGTACTTTCTAGAAACTACTCATCTTCTGTCTTCAGGCTGCACCATTTTGGCCTTTAAGTGGAATGCACTGCTGTTCTTATTCTTTCCAAGGGGGGTAAAAAAAGCCATCCAACAATATCATGCTAAAAAAACTGTCCATCAGACCTACATTTTCCATCAGTTTTATCAGCAATTTGAAAGTAATCTTTAGATGAATCCATAATCAAAATAATGACCAGTTGCAGCACTAGCCGAGATCAGTAGAACAAGAGTGAAAGGTAGAGACCAGAGAGTACACGTGTAGTTGAAGCTGCAGTGACTCAGACTTGAATGTTTGGAGCAGTGAGATGGAGAGATGATTGGTGGAGAGCTCGAGCAGGGTTGTAGAGGGAGAAAATAGATGCTGGAATGGGGGTGGAACAGAGGAGGACTGCTCCGCAGAAAGAGAGAGAGAGAGAAACACATGGTGAATCTCGAGGTAGAGTTTGGGTTAGATAGCCACCTGACTTCTCTTTTGAATGTCCCTCTTTGGTTAACTACCACAGTGTATGAAATCTGAGTGGTAGTTTGCTCACAGAATATGCCCATTTTTTCTATCATGGAGAAGTTTCCGTTTAAGAGGGACATCTGTGGGGTTCTATGTATTTCTGTCTTTGAATGTGCAAGCAACTTTCCTTTCTCTATGACTAGATCTGTTTATGCAAGTGTGCATATGCACGGTCACTGTGATACAAATTTGGAGGAGTGAACTCAGTTTACCCTGCTCTTTGTTGAGCTGAGGTGAGCCGTGCAGCCCTCCTGTGGTTACGCTGGGCTGCTCCACTTACCCAGACCGTCAGTGGAGCCTTTGTGGTAACCCCAGCCAAAACAATGATTACATCGCATTGTTACATTGCACATCTCTGGACACCAGAACCAAGATGACAAGAAACAATGGCTTGACCACAGTTCAATCCAGAAACATCTGTCCATATATATCTTAGACTGTTAGTGTTGATTCTTATCTAGAGTTAAGAGTTACGTAACTTCTTAATCACCAGGCTTATGTAGAGCCATTAGTAAGTAACACTTGAGGATACAAGTGGGAACGGCGCACACAGAGAAGATGGGAAGATTTAACGTTTTGTAAATGGAATTGAAAAATGTCATAAAGTGAACCAGGAGCTGGCACCATGTGAAGAACAACCAGCTCAGCTAAACAGCCTGAATTGGTAAAACACAGACTGACTGAGTTTGCATTGAGGTCTGGGCCAATGCCGGGGTGCATGATGGTGCGGATTCCTTCACAGCCTTGTGCACCAGCACCAGGGTGTAGGTGGACAGACAAGGTCAGACTGCTGCAGAGACCTGCCATTTAATTGCCACGGAAGTATGAGTTATATAAAAAGGCTACGATTTTACTGAGTTATGCTTTGTTGACTTTGCTGAGAACAGTTTAGCACACAAAGGTCTTTTTTATTTGACTTTTCAGTTTGCTCTTCCACCAGCAGTTATTTGCTGACTACATCAATATAAATGAGCTGCTACTTGATACCACCGCTTGTAATTTTAATTGATTTGTTAGACAAAGTTTGATTATAGCTTGTCTTTGGGTTGTGGTATCTTTTCTTCATTTACTAGGTTTCACATTATCCTTCCCCAATTTGTCTGCACACAAGATTTATCACAAGTCTCTTTTTAGTTTTTTTCTGTTGGAGAGTGTAACTTTCTATTGTGGTCATTAGTCATGTCAATGCTGGGAAGAAGTCTGTTGATACTTTTTACTTTTCACATTCTCAGTAATTTCACGTGTCCATTTATGACCCTTTTTTCATTTGCTGGCTAACCTCTTGTATCTTCTCATCTCCTTCTTCAGGTACTGGAGAAAGTGGCAAGAGCACCTTCATCAAGCAGATGAGAATAATTCACGGGTCAGGCTACACAGATGAGGATAAGAAGGGCTTCACCAAACTGGTCTACCAGAACATCTTCACCTCAATGCAGGCCATGATCCGTGCAACTGAGAACCTTCAGATCCAGTTCAAGTATGAACAGAACAAGGTGCGCAAATACTCTTCTTGGTTATTTGACATTTCTTTTTTAAGAAAGGGGCTTTAAGATGCAACCTAATTAACGGAAATTCTTTAAAAAATGTAAATATGAAAGTCTGTTTACCCATCTTCTATCATCCAGAATGAAGAAATCTTGGATCTGATGATATTTTAGCAATATAGCATTTTAGAGTTTGTACATGTGAACGATATAAAAATGTGTGCGATACCCCCAAACTTTACAAAGTTATAATTCACCACTCGCTTTGAGATTTGGGGAACGTAATTTAATTAGTTTTGTTTTTGTTCTCCCAGAATAATGCCCAGGTGGTGCGTGAGGTGGACGTGGAGAAGATTTCTTCGTTCGACCAGCCGTACATCAGTGCGATAAAGATGCTGTGGGCTGACCCTGGCATCCAGGAGGCCTACGATCGCAGGAGAGAGTACCAGCTCTCAGACTCAACCAAATAGTACGTCTGAAATCTGTTAATCCGCTGAAATGACTGATGTGTAGAGGTGGAGAAAGCAGTCTCGCCGTGTTACCGTGGCCTCCAAGATATCTTGTGTAATGCGGAGAAATGAGTAAATAATAAAAACGGTTTCTATTGTACAGACATGAGTAATGAAATCAGAGATGCATTAAAAAGTTGGCAGATGTTAATAGACTTTTTCCCTCAATTTCCGACCTGTGTTAACATGCACCCGACCGGAGGAAAGGAAGAGGGTTCAGGCAGATGTGGAGAGTTGGAAAAAGAAGAAATGTTGGCAGGTTTATAAACGACTGCTAATAATATCAGGGCTAATTCCAACTTGCATTAATCCATTTCAGACTAATATGGCTCCTTAAAAAGTTGGGGATGAGGAAAAGAATTCAGGATTATACGCAGATGTTTTTGTTTATACTTGATGATTTTTTTGAATGTCTTGTAATTGTATGTGTTTGTGACAGAAAGCTGTTTGTGTCTGTTCTTTGTTTATTCATGCAGTCTCGTATAGTAGAGACTGGCGGTTTGCCTACATGTGCATCTTTGTCATGTTCCCTCCGCTTTCACAGTTACCTTAGCGATTTAGACCGAATAACATCACCGGGGTACGTGCCCACTCAGCAGGATGTGCTCCGGGTTCGAGTGCCTACCACCGGCATCATTGAGTACCCATTTGACCTGGAGAATATTATCTTCAGGTACTGGTGTCAAGTGCTGGTGATGAAGTCGCTGGTTGGCTAGCTGCTCAACAGTTGGTCAGCCAGTTGGAAGCCGCCGATGCCGCTATCTCCGTCCACCCTGTGTGCTGCACAGCAGGGCTCGGTAACTTTAACACATCCCTGATGGTACACTCTCAAAGACTGGCCTCAGAGCAGGCCCCAACCCCCCTGTCAAGACTCGCTGGAAAGGCAGTAATTTATATTTTCACCCAGGCAGTCAAAGTTGGCCTCTTGAGTGCTAAATCATCTTTTTGGAGTCACGTTAAAAGCTTCTGCTCCCCTAAACTCTCACAATGAGTGCTTTAAGGGGGAGCAGAGGATAAAATTGAGGAATGTTTTGTCTTTGGGAACTGCCATCAAGGATGAAGCTGTATTTCTAAGAGAATACTTGGGGGTAGAGGTACAAGATGTCACCTAATCCCTCATAACTCTTGGGAATGGTTTTCTGTGGTTGCATCTGGACTGATCCACTTGCTTTTGGAGGGGGGTGTGCTGTATCTGCTGTTATGCTTCACTTTCTCTTTCCTCCCTCTCTCCCTCTCTCTCTCTCTGTCTTTTGTTGTCCGTCCTGTCTCTAGCTATCTAAGTGATCTGGATCGTATTGCTGAACCGTCATATCTACCAACCCAACAGGACGTGCTTAGGGTTCGAATCCCAACCACTGGGATCATAGAATACCCTTTCGACTTGCAAAGCATCATTTTCAGGTAGAAGAAGAACTACACTACTTTAACTAACCCCACATTTCTGCCCTAGTAGTGTTTTGTTTTCACTAAAAAAAAAAAATCTAAAAGCCCATCTGTAGTCTGAGTCCGCATGTGTATGTTACCTCCAACATGTTTCATGTCCCCATTTTGTCTGCGCACACAGTTCATCCTTTTATTTATAATACATTGAGTGTACAAAATTACAAACTATTCTGAAAGAGCTGAAGAGAGTGGTCAATTAATCAGCTACTATATTTTAAAGATCAGTAGTTGTTTAGAAGATTTCAGTCCTGGTTGATTTGGGGACACCTGTGGTTACCGTGGCAACCGCAAGTGCAGTTTGACACTACAGCAAATACTGCCTTCACAGCGACTTTGCGGGAAATATGGCCCGAGGACTGTCGTTCAATAAGTGATGCTACAAGCAGCCATGTTTCATGAGTTTCATGTGGCAACCTGCTGCTCTTCATCCAAATGTTTTTACGTTCAATCCCATTTATTGCTGAATTTTTTGACAAATACATACACTCACAGAAGAATGTATTGCTAGTTGAACATTTTTTGAGGTAAGAACGCGGGATGTAGCCATTCTATTCGCATTAGCAATGATAAAAGCAACTAAATAAACAGGTATTTATTGAATGTGAATACACTGAATGGCTATTTAGAAAAAAACATCTGATCATAAATACTGAAGATGAGTTTTAATGTCATGAAAATTTGAAGTATTGTAACTTAGAGAACATTTTCAACGAAAAATATCAAATAATCCCTCCTAGTTACTTCTCCACCATCAAAAATAAAGTTTTTAGACCCATCTTTGGGTTCGGGATTGTTAGTTGGGCCAAACAAACGATTTTATGCCATTATCTTGGGGAAATTGTGATGGTTAATTTTCTGAAAATGTATAGGCTGAATAATTAATCAGCAGAATATTTGTAATTAATAGAGGCAGCCCTGGCTTCTACATAAATCTTTATTATCTCTTAACTGCAGTCTCTAATTGGGCACCATAAATATAAGCAGAAATGAATAACTAATTGTAAAATAATGTTCAATTATACATGGATGATTTGGGACAATGCCCAAGCTTTACTCAGAGCCTTTCAGTTTTCTAAATGTCCATACTTCCTAAAGGCAGTATGTTTATGAAGTAATCTCGCAGAGTTTTTCTGTGTAGCCAAGTGACAGCCTTCAAGACAGTCTTAGGACCCGCCACCAATGCGGAGAGCAGCTTCCCTTCCTCCTTCTCTTGCAAAAAAGAGAGAAGATAAGGAGATAGAGATGGACCCAGGGAACAAGAGCGATTACAGAAGAGTGCAAATCGATAGGAAGCCATCATGTCAGCCCCCTCCTACGCTTGGCAAGGCTAGAAATAACTCTGCTTGCAATGAGGTTGTGCTGAAGAGGTTCCCAGCAGCCCTGCTGCAGTTAGCTGATAGGCTCCACTCTGCTCGGCTGTGCTGCTGATGGTGAATCACTGCATGCTCTCAATGACATCAGTTTTGTCTTAAGAGACTGAAAATACAGATATCATGCAGGAATTGATATGAGGTGTTTATTGGGAGAAGAGCATGCAATTGAGGTTTCCTAATTTAGTGAATTATTAATGTTTTCATATTCATGCCATTAAACATGGTCAATACTTCATACAGGATGAGAAGTTCCCCAGACTCTAACTCGGCCATTACTCAAAGTAACGAGCACATGTTGGGGGGGCGGGGGGCATGCTGCCTCTGCTTGTGGTTGACAGAGCCGTAGCTTCAACAAGGAAGCCTTTCATAGACAGACATCTCCATTAGGCTTGCTTCCTTCTTATTTAATTGGCTTTTGAAGTCACAGAAAATGTCATTTCACTTGGCTTATCCAGCATAGGAGAGCTTATCATACTAAGTAGGTCACTCATCCTCGCTAGAGGAAAATAAAGAGGTCGTCTGATGTGAAGGAGTTTTATTTTGGGCTGGCTGTATTGGAGGACTCCATTTATCAATGCCGTCCCTCCTTCTGGCAGACTCACTGACTGAATTCACCTTTGTGATGTGTCATCAAAGTTTTACTGTCTTGCTTTTTCATGGTATTGTATAAATTTATCTGGAATAGAGACTTAAGCTTACTTTACTGAAGAAAACAGCCAGAGATTAAGTCATCACCTGATATAGCAGCAGTTTAGTTATTTTAAATGGAGAGATCAAATAATCTGACTTTTGCCCTTTCTCTCCCGTTTCTGTTCTTATCTATCAGCACTTTGTTTGTTG
>JAOXYL010000105.1:16202855-16215776 GCA_028564955.1 Terapon puta
GCTGAAACTTACAATGATGACAGTGCAGGAGATGGTGACAGCCGCCAGCATGCCGTGGGTGATGGTGTCGGGCTTTACGGGGTACATGATGCTCTCGTCATCGCAGTAAACCCCTCGCTGATACGGCTTAAACACGATGGTCATTATGATGAAGGGCAATGCCGCTGTGGCGAAAACAAAACCAGAGGAACAACAATTTGATTAGATGGGTTAGAACTTTCACAATATTTGGACCAATTGCACGTCTGGTGAAATGAGATTAATGCATTTGGTTTGTCAGTGTTATCTGCTGCTTTATATCTGCCAAAATTAGAACTGTGCAAACCAGGGACAAGGTTAATTCAAGCTAATGGACACTGATAATTCAGAAAGAAATGTTTTGTAATAACATATTTGTCTTGTTTTCCAAAGGTTTGCAGACATAACGTCATTTCCAAAGCTGGGAAGTGAAAATGTTTCTCTAAGGATAGCTAAATTGTTTTCTCTCTCTTGCTCTCCCTCTCTCTCTCTCTCTGGACCTTGAGGCTGAAAATCATAATGATGAAAAAAAAAAAACACAAGGAGAAAAAACATTCAGTAGTTAAATGTCAGGGTAGAAATGCACAGTGAGGAATTACAAAAATAAACAGTGCAAAATAGTATTTATACACACAGACATGTGGGCATATGTCAAAATTACACACACACACACACATGCCCAATAGACATACAAGTGTTTAAACAAGACTGTAAACAAATTATTGTAGACACAACACACACAACTCTTCTGAATGATGTGGCGGTGTCCAAAAATAAGACCAAATGTAGCTGCTCAAGGCTCACGGGCGCAGGAATGATGTCCTTGAGATTTCTAGAAACATCCATCTCATAAAAACTCACTCACCCTCTTCCCCCTTTTCTCTCTCTGACGCACTCAGCTCACCACATTTTGAGAGTGTGTGTATGACGAAGAAAACGTTTAACTTTTGGACACATTTTTTTGAAAAAGCTGTAATGATAAACTCAAGCTGAAGAACACATTTTACAGATTCTATTTTACTCGTTCTCTTTCAAGTCAAACTCCTCCTAAACTGTAAGAGACTGGACGAGTGTTTCAGGAAGATTTTGGCAAACAGTGACTGTTGTGAACAGACTGAGGATCCAGACGAGCAGCAGAGAGGTGGAGGTTGCTGCAAATAGTTTGAGAAGTTCTTTTGGATGTTGTGATAGTTTTTTCCCCCCAAGTTCACCACTGATATTTATTGTAAATGACCTAACCTTTACCTTTTACTACCAATTTCTTAGTCTAGAATGCAGACTATTCCATACTCCAGAGAGTGGAAGAAGATATGTTAATACAACACGTGTGTGTGTATGTGTGTGTGTGTGTGTGTGTGTGTGTGCGTGTACCTGACTTGATAGACAGAAATGGCCAGTTTATCACAATTACTTGCAATTCTCCATTTTACATCACTGTCAATGGCATCATTAGTGTTTTTTGAGTGTCATGCAGAAAGAAAGTGACTTTAAAACATTGGCTCTGGTAGTTAGCGGTGGGTAAGTCAATATTATTTTTGACATTTCATATTTGGCCTGAACGATTATTCGATATTTGATTAAAATAATTAGGAGTTACAGCCCTACTGAGGTATGTGCTCCCCACCCTGATATCCACTACCACCCTCCATCCAAGAGGCAGACAGACAGGCTTGGGGCCACGATGGAAATGCCATACAGCCACATACTAAATGCAAGAAAAACAGCTGCTCGCTTGAAAAGCGCTCTCACCAATAGTATTACATTCTTGTGTAAATGAGCAGTGTACCCCTCCCATTCTTTCAAAAAATGTCTGCAGCTGACATAATTCCAGGAGGACTTCCAGCGAGACTGACTGACGAGAGACCAAGAGTCCACACGCTGAAGACTGAGACTAAAGGAAAATATACAAGTGGATGGTGGATCAAAATTCAGCTGAGGTGAACACTCTGTAGGTCCACTCTGAACCCTTCTCATGATGGATATGGAACAGCTTACTGTAAATGTATGATCAGTGAAACACACACACACACACAAATGTAGTGCATGTTTGTCTTGAATACTAGAGTTGTAGGCTGAGTTTAAAAAAAGATGTGAAGAAGGATGTAGAACATGCTAATGCTGAGAAACCCCCCCTAACAAATGGTTTATTTCACAATAAACCACAATACACTGTGACACCTGTACAATGACGTCCAGTGTGAGTCTCGCTCTTGTCTGACATCGCATGTATCCAAGGTGACATGAGATGAGTGTGGACATTGTTCAGTGACGTGCCAACAGCACACGTTCCTCACTAGACAATATATAGACAAAGAGTCTCATTGGCTTGGTAAAGAAGAGCTGCAGCAAAATAGAAGCTTTGTGTTGAGAGCAGAATAAACAATAGTGCTCTATAGGATAAACACATCATCGCGCATTGGACACCTGCTAACCCAGCCTACGCTAGACAAACTGGGAAGGAAAAAAAACATGAATAGAGTTTATTGACTTCAACGTGCTCTAATCGAGGCTAATCAAAGCTCTAATATTCATATGGTATTTGAAAAAGGGAGGAATCATAACTCCCAACTTTAGTGTTTCAACATAAGGCGTTATAATAAGAATAAAAACACAAGTGTTCACCTCGCCAAACCAAAATTCACTTTAAAGGTTAAAAAACAAATCTCGGCTGTGCAAGTTAAAAAAACAGCTATTTGCATTTTTTCTAATGGTTATATATATCATGCTATCATGCAACTATTCTGCTGTACAGAATAATCAAACGAGATACACCATGTTCATTAGTGAGCTTTCAAAGGGTTCTTGTAGGATTTCCGTGTTAAACTAAGCTAAGTGGCTGCTACAGAAATGAGAGAATGAGTGAATAGGTGCTTTGCTTTATTCAACACCTGCTGTAGCTGTAAAGAAAAATTTTGGGGCCTATAAGCTATTTCAGCCACCAACCTCTGTCCTGTTCATCTATTCCCCCTCCCCTCCTCTTTATCTACAGCCTCGTCTCTTTGTGAGCAGCAGCAGCTGGATGACACCTGTCCCTGCACGGAAACTTCCCACTGGCCGCCAACCACCAGACGCCTACCGGATCCCTGTTTACACATTTACCAGCCATGTCGGGATGTGGTAAACTGGCTGTATTAAGCCTTTTTTCACAGATTTTCCTCTTAGCACTGAAACAATCCTGTTTGTCACACCAGCACAACATAGGGTCTCCTGCATTTAACGAACATCCTGTCTCAGGCACCTCAGGGGAGCGGCCTGATACAGATTTACTGATGTGGCTTTCTTGGTGGCAGCTCCTGCATCTGCATCCTGCATCCTGCTTCCAGCTGCAAGAGACAAGAGACCTTTCTCATCGCACCATCGCTGACAAATGGTTGAGTGTCACTGCAGGAGATATTTTTGTGACTTCAAGGTTGTTATATTCTTTAAATGACTGAATGTCTCTCTGCAATTTCTTGACTTTAAAAATCATCTCTGTGAAAACAAAAAGACAAAGAATTGCTAGGAAGCCTTAGATTGTAAGCACAGTTCCTTTCAGTGGCCACCCTGGTGCTAAGTATCTTAAAAATATCATCTCAAACACTTCCTGACTCCTTATATAACGACACGACTGATATTTCCACAGCAAACACCTTAAAACATTATTTCAAAACATTATAGAAACAGGGTGTTTGCAATGGTAGTCATGAAGACAAACACGTCTTTGGGTTTGGGGGGGTTGAATCCATAACTTGCTGTCATTACAGCTGAAGGAGACGCGGGGGGGGTGACCTGAAACCTGTTTCCACTCGACATGTTGCGTCAGCTAATACCAACGTTTTACACAGTGCGGAGTGTTTGCATTTAGCACTTCATTAAAAACAAGCTGGAACTGCAAACAAAAGCAAAAGGAAAGACTTGGAGCACTGAGCATTAAAGGTTTGTGCAAGAATGTACTGGACAAAGTCAGGGGCACGTTTATTTACTTAATGCAGCATGGAAAATGTCACTTTAAAATGGCAGAAGGACATAATTATTTCTATATTGGAGTCACATGGTATAGTAACTTCAAACTGTTTTATGAAGCTTTTAACACTTGCCAGAGTGGGGCCATTAATCACAGCGAAGCGGGAGAAAAATTAAGCGAGAGGCTTCAAAGAGAAGTGCCGGCGGCTAATGAAATATACCACCTTCTTCCACCTAACAAGCTCACAGGAGGCTGAAAGGTTTTTGTGCGTATCTCAGCAACATTAAATTCTCAAGTACCATTTGCATTGCTCTGTTTAGCTATATCTGTCTTTATACACTTTTTCCTTTTAACCAAACTTTCTCTAAACCAGACTCCATATAGTTCATGGACTGAGTGAGTCAGGGCACCTGGCCTGAAATAACCCTCCTCTGGCTTGTAAAAAAGGATGAATTTTTCATTTCTGCATTCATGAACGCAGCACTAATTCAGCGGACACTTGACTTAAGCTTGTTAGTCATAAATTAAAAGTTTGGATGAAAATAAAAGGGCTCAAATTAAATGATGTAAACGAGTCTGGCCAGCCGTCGCGGGCAGAGCAAACGGCACATCCTGAGGCGCGTTAATGTGTCTCATGAGCGGGGCCTCTGTGGGCAATGTCGGCGAGAAACAAACCAGCCACTCTCTCAAGAAGCAGGCGCACAGCTCAAGGGCAAAAATAGACCCTTCGGAGGGTGAAGTAGGTCTCCTGGTTACCACGAGACGAACCCCGCAACCCAAACCGACACAGCTCCGGAGCCGCCTCCACTTAAACACCGAGCAACATCTCTGACTTTTGCTAAACTCAGACGTCCGTGGCAGATTTCTCCTCTTTAGAGAAACTTTAAAAGAGTATATGATGGAAAGGTAGGGGGGAGGGTTTCCAGGATACCGGAGCTCCTTCCTAAACACCTGCTTCTGCGGATGGAGGCGAGGGAAACGCTGCCTCTTTGGAATGCAGCCAGGAAGCTAATCTCCAGCTGCCAGTCAGAAATCTCCTGCCCGAGCCCCTAATGGGAGCCCGTTTGAAGTCGCAGGATGCGGGGCTCGAGCTTTCCTGCCTCAGATTTAAGGGAGGCCCATTTTAGAAGCTTTGGTTCCACCTTGGGAAGTTTCAGGCTTCTCGTTTACCTGGCCGCAAATCAGCATTCATCCGCAGTGGCACGTCGCTGTCCCCCCCCCCACTGAGAGGGGCATTAGTGCGACACGGGGCTGAGTAACCGACGGCGACGACGCGATGAGCGGCTCTGAGAAGTATGAATCAGAGGGAAGAGGAAGATTGCGGCATGAATCGATAGCACAGGCAAACAAAGATGTCAGTGTGAGGAGCAATTTGCGCCGTTTCCTTCATTCCTTCCACCACTGCTGCTGCTGCTGATTCACATCCTCCATTCTGTTTTTGTTTTTTTCCCCCCTCTCTCTCTCTCTCTCGCTTTTATTCAAAGTCATTCATTCTTCTCTCTGCTGTCTGTCATTCTCTTGATCACAGTGTCCTCCCACACACTTCTCCCTCTGTTGTAAATATAGAGGCCTCAGTTGGGATGGTGCTTTATTTAGCTGGCAGATGTGCAATTACGCAGGACCATTTGGACCGCAATCGCACTCCGGGGCCGAGATTCGACATCCTCTCTCTGCCTCTCACATGCTTTTTTTTCTTTTTCTTCTTTTCCATCTTTGTCAGCTCTCGGATTTCTATCCGCCTGTCCTGCTAGAGAGAGTTTGACGCCTTGACCCGAGCTGCTAGATTCATCTGGAAGTTGTTCCAGCGGTGAGAGAACCTCACACTCACTTGCCCCGGTTTCTCTGACATAACCGAGCTGCACCTGCGAAACCACGCGTGCAATTATTCTCCTCAAGTTGAAAAACATACAGTCTTGGTTTTCATTATGCATATTTTCAAGGCGTGTAAAACCTGTGTGTGTGTGTGTGTGTAAGTGTGTGTGCATGGTGTGTATGAGGGGTGTTCTCATGCCCCCGGCCTGCCCTGTTTGGTCTAAAACTTTCCTTCAGGGTCACAGCTGGAACATTTGCTCCTTCGTCTAATTTCCTCCGCTCTCATTTCTCGTCTTTCCATTATAAAAGGTCACACAGCGAGTTTCGTCTTTCTGGATTTCCCTCCTCTTTCCGATCCATCGTTCCCCCTCTGCTGATAGCTCTCACCTCCCCTCACATTAACACCCATCGCTCGCTTCTTTGCCTCTCATCCCGGTGTCACTCTTAAGTCACACACTCCAGCTGACGGCGCCTCCAAGCTGTCGTCCCCTCCCACTGCGGGCGAGGACCGAGGCGGGCATTTCTTCTTTTAGCTGCAGTCAGTGTTTCCACTTTTCTCCCCTCCCCTCCTTCTTTTGTTTCCTCCCACCATTTCAAACGTGCTTTGTTGCAGTGACAGCAAGGGACCTACGGCACCGGAGCTCTTCACTGTGTCAATACGCGACGGCAAAAGGCCCTTTAAAAGAAGGCTTGCAGTGACAAAACAACTAAACGCTCCCTCTTTCTAACTGTCTCACCCCAAGCTGGACTGACTAATGTGGAAGGTATGTGCTGAGCCTACACACTCCGCCGGCGTTGGCCTCTGGAATTCTAATTCACATGAGGAACGCCCAACTTCACCAGTCCCACCAAATCCTGCTGCTGCTGCTGCCCATTCTTCATTCTTAATCCTGCTGTTTTGCCCCGAACATCATTTACGCATGCTTAGCTCCAAGCAGCGCAGAAGGAGGCAGGGTGGCAGGCCAGGCCGTACCTCGAGTGGTGGGAGGGCAGCTAAATCTGGGCTGGCAATCAAAGAGTCAGGGTTTGGAGGGGATCAAAGGAGTAAGCCACACAGGTTTAAACCTAAACCATAAAGGTCTGCAGGGGGAGTTAAAGTGCAGAATTATCATGAATGGTGCTGAGCTTCTAAGAAAGCTCCCTAAATATCTTGCTGTTCTATCACCACTGATCTTGTTAGCCTCTCTCTAAATTTGGAGCACGTTTTCCAAACTTTTGGTCCCTGTCAAGCGGCTGTTTCTTGCTCGTCCTCAGCCCACTGCAGACCCCCCCCCCCCTCTATGCACAGGTTTTCTCACTGACACGAGGAATAACTTCTACTGCTGCATTTTGCCTTTAAAAAGACGCTAGAACAAAGGATTGGATTTCACCAAACAATTCACAAGAAAAGAGACAAGTTGGCAGCAATGTCTTAAAAATGATGACTATCCTAATGATATGAAAAAGAACATTTCCTGATTTCACAATATTACGATGAAAATTCCACTGTTTTGGGGAATGTGGCTTCTAGGTCTAAGTTAATGTGGTAAAACGCCCACGACAAAAGATCGTCATCCACTCCAAAGCGCGACTGATGAAAGAATTTAACAGTTTACCCAAAACAAAAACAAAAAACAAGAGGAAGAAGAAGAAATAAACTGGGCTCATATTTCTCAGAGGGACCTGCTTGTTTGTTCAAAGGGCTTTGGTTTCCATGACAGAGCTCTCCTGAGGAAAACCATTCCCATCGAGTGTCTTCACTGCCTTTCTCTGAGAACTCGGGACAATCCGTCTTCCCAACACGACCGCATGAGAGGCCCAGCTCCCCGGAGACGCTGCAGCGCGGCTTCACCCACAAACTCTGACCGGCATCCAGCGAGGTCAGAGAACAGGAACGCAGGGATTTTTTTAACATAAGCCATAATAGCGAATATAAAGCAAGGAAATATGTCACAATTCTGTGATCGTTGTTTAGCCACGGTGCTTTGGGAGGAAACTCTATTGTGGAGGGTGTAATAATGAGAACAGTTTTAAGCACTGTTGAAGTTTTGGAGACAAATCTATATCCTATATATATATATATATATATATATAAGTAGTAAGCACAAAATAAATAGGTCAAATAACCTACTGCCTCCTTTTTAATGCAGCTGATTCCATGAAAATAAAGAATAAAATTAAAATTTCAGCTGCTCCTTCTGCATACTGTAGACATGTGTGTCTCTAATGGATGACTTAATAAGACTTTGAACAGAACTGGTTTGTCTCAAACACACAGGAAAAACAAGAGTGCGCGTGAGCTTGTGTGACCAAACCAATGCCTTGCCTCGCGGCCCTTTAGTCACACACTACTTACTCTGAGCACCTAGCACATTACTCATAACTCACAGCTCATTGCCATTCGTATCGCCGACAACACCGCCCGAGTGGTGCGGCAGCAGGAGGCGTGCTGCTCCTCTGACTTCTGAACGACCTACACCTGCAGCTCTGCACCTCCACACGCACGAGCTGCGGGCGGAGAGAGGTTAAGCTCCGGCCTTTCCTCTCTGTGCTCTCAGCCAACACCCACTGTCTATTTGTGCTGAGTGTAGACTTACATAGAAAGGGGGCGGGGGGTGTACACCAAGGACAGAATGGAGAAGATGAAGGGAGGCCAAAAGCTTACAATGAGCGACAGACTGAAGAAAAAGCAGCTCAAATGTCCCTCATGATGCGCCAGGCGGGTTTCTGAGCTATAAACTAAACAGATAATACAGCAGACCTCATGTCTGAGGAATAAGTAAACAGCTCCTTGGCTCTAGGCTGCCATTTTGCATTGGATTTCTTCACCAAGAGGCCCAATGATTGTATTCTCCGTTGTAAGTGGAAAGCACATCTATTCAACAGTTGTTAGTGTGACCTGGGCAGGGCAGGGTGTAGAGCATGCCAAAGAAATTGCTCCGTGACTGTCTGCTGCATTTCTTTGGCCTTTGAATTTCAAAACAAAAGATGACTGGAGGGAGACACGCGGAGGCTGCAAAAAGGAGATTCACATTTAGAGTCACAGGGAGGAAATAGGAATGATGTCCATTGATAAACAGCGAGTTGAAAAGCTAAAGGCCGTAATAGCCGCTGTTAATCACAGATGATATCGTTCACCTCTGGGGGGATTCATATGAGAAGTTTTTGGTTTACAGTGGGAAATGTAAACAGTCCTGAAATGCAGACGAAACCCAACTCAAATCTCTGTTTCCATATAGGCTAATGGTCTGCGTAATTACAAGCTCTGCCATGTTGTTATTACGTGGCTGGGGCAACCTCACATAAGCTTGGGGTTGACTTGACGATTATTTGGGTGGGAGACGTGGGTGGCAAGAGGGAAGGGAGAGGCGAAAGGGTGGGATGCAGCTACCCAGACCTGACCAACAGACCAACCAAACCCAGACGTTAATCCCAGACTTGTGACAGCGAAATGGCGAGGCTTATCAAGTTCAGCAGTCTGTGGACGTTCCCGTGGATGGCAAAAAAAACACCCCTAAGCTCTCCGAAAAGCCATAGGGGGGCGAGCTGAAACTGCACGGCAGAGCAGATCAGCACACGCACGATCTGACGTCGAAATGTCACCAGGACAGACACAACAACACCAGAGCATTTCACAACACACGTCTGTGGCATTAATACAGACAACCGACATCCCACCGCAGTGGTACATTCCACATGCACACATTATCTCTGAGACAGCTTTTTCCAAGGGCGGTGGTGGAGAATTATTATCATCATTGGGGAGGACCATAGGTGTAATGCAAAAGGTTATAAAGCATTCACATTTTCAAATTCTATTATCTATTTAGGTGTGAAATACTTTCTTTAACATAGAAAAAAACATTCACAATCTTATAACTGCCTTTGTTTATTTTGCCTATTCATTGATATATTAATATATTAATTTCTGAATTATTGAGACAATCTTTTGTTTAAATTTCTAATTTAAATAAAAATAATTGAACATCTCAAAATTTAATCTGTCAGTAATGGAGTAATTTATTTGTGCTTTGTTGTCCAAGCAGATATCAGTTAATGGATTACTTTGTAATCATTTACGTGACATCTGTGGTCCTCTGTATATAATTTCAAATTCAGGTCCATTCATTAAAGGTGAAGGGCAAAAGACAAAAGCTGACAAAAGCAGAACCACAATGTGTGTCACTGATATGACTCATTTTCCAGCATGTCATTATTCAATCATCGCTCAGAGGAGGAAGCAGACAACAACTCTACAGTAATGATGTGATCTAGTTACTAAAGCAATGGGAAAGAAAAAAAGAAAGAGTCTTTGAAAAATGATTCCTGGCTGAGGGCAAATGCAAAACAATGGTCTGTGGGGCAATGTGGAAGCAATATCTTGAGAAATGCACTGTATGCGGGAAGCGGGGACATTCTTGAGAAGATTCCTGGTGGACAAAATCCTGGAGAAAATGAGGAATAAGCGGGGCGCACACATGCATATCATATTTCCATAAACAAACACTCAGCTTCCTGAGGCTCTGTAAAGTCCTGCAAAGTTTTCTGGCGAGTTTTAACGCGCTGCAGCCCTGCAAGGAGAGTGAGAATGATATTTCCACTCGGAGCTTTGGCGCAGTTTAAAGTCACATTTGGACACAGCCCGAGTTGGGATCCGCACAAACAAGCGGCTGTCAGGCTGCTCCTGCTGGACTCCGGCGTGGAAATCCAGTCGCTTCGTTTGCTATCCTATTGTTCCTATTATCAAACCGAGGCGCTGCCATGGATGCAAGCGCCACAGAGATCATATCTGCCTCTTCCTGACAACACTGACGCGCAGCTCCTGGATTTAAAAAAAAAAGGCACATTACGCTGACGCGCACTTTTTGTACTTTGTGTCCACAACTTACCCACAAAGACGCACAGCACGTCCATCACCACGTACAGCTTCTTCTTCTTCATGTCCTTCATCTTCTTTGCGTTCGTGTACTTCAACAAAAAAAAGATAATCTGAGAAAGAGAGAGAGAGGCTCACTTCTTTTTCAACAAGTTAAGTGAGTCCATCGGCGCTCGCTCGCTGGTTTGGAAGAAAAGTGCGGGCTATGCAAACAGCCTGGTAACCTGCACTACGAGTTCTTCCGGGATCCTCTTCTCTACCTGTGCTGACATTGACAGCGAAGGTGTGCGGCCGTTTTTTTAAAAAAAGACAGGGCTGATAAAAGTCGAGCGGATGTGGAGTCTCGCGTCGGTTTTGTGCGCATCGCGTCCGAAACCAGAACTGGAGAAATCCTCCGACTTCACAGCGCTGGAGGCGTCCGGAGAATCCTGCATAAACTCTTTTTCTCCTTGCACACACACACGCAGATGCACACACACCACGCCACCACTGCACACTGGTCCCTCCTCCCAACTTCCTCGTCTGGCTCCTCTCTGGCTATCTGATCAGCGCCAGGCTCCAAGTTTTTTACGCACAGGCGTGCGAAGAGCGAGAGAGCAAACCTCCCGGCGGTTTGCTTGATATTTCTCTCTTTCTCTCTCTCTCTGCCTTGCAAACCAACTTTTTATGTCCCCCCCGTGCAGAGAGGGCTGAGACAGTGTAATGATCGGGGCCGGAGGAGGTGCCTGACAGCAGCAAACCACACACAAACTGCACCGTCAGGTCAAAATGACTCCTGAGGAATTGAGAAAAAGAAAGGAAAAAAGCCTGAAACAGATGATTGTTATTACACTTGACCTCATTATCTGAAGTCATCTGAACTTAATCAAGAGCATACAATGACGGGAGGTAAAAATAAAAAGCAAAAACCCTCCACAATGAGGCTGTGGCTTTAATTGAGGACTCAGCTCTGCATTTCTGAAATCCTCACACAGATGAGAGCCCTACATGATCTCATCCCATCATGCACTTCAGTTTCCCCCATGAAAGCCCCGCAGGACAAACCCTTGAACTGCTCCGTCTCGTTGAGAGCTTAACCTTTCCCAGAGCACACTCTTGGCCCTCACATGAGAGAGATTTATATCGAGGCTGACTAGAAAGCAAACAGGTTCCCAACAAGGTCCAAACATATTAGTCAACACCTTCATGTCACTGGGAGGTGGAGCCGCACCGAGCACTCTTGCTGGGTGATTTTTTCAAAAAATGCAGAAGGCAAAACTTCCAGTGCTACAAAAGCAGGGAGGCTTTGATAAATCCTGCTGGGACTGTAGTGAAATTAGCATGACTTAACACCAGCATGACTCTGGACCACAGCTACAGGCCCCAGGAGTTCAGGATGTTCCCCCGCTGGCAGTCAATACCAGGCCACCGCTCGCTGTCTCTGTATCCAGCCATGTGTGCAGCGCTTTGGAGTCATTCTGTGTGTATTAGCTGTTAACTCTGTTTGCATGACAAACACCACGTTTGCCCCCAAGTCTATTAGCTCAGCAGCCTGGAGTTAAGTAGATAATCTTACATGCACCCACTCGGTCTTGCAGCTTTATTTGACTTTCTGCACATTTGCAAACAGTAAAACAAAATGCATTAAACACGGTTCTATCCGGCACCGTGAAGCTGCCAATTAAAACTTGATATGCAAATGAACATCAGTAACACATGGGAGGATATTTGGGGGGGGGAAGAGAAACAGCAGGGAGACTTCCGAGTAGCAGGACATGGAGTACATTTAAAACTAAGATTTCTCTGCCCCCTACTGGTTATTGTCTGCTTGTCAGAGAAGCTCATCAAGTTTTCTTTCTTGTTTTTTTACTTGCAAATTACAAAATTACATCTGCACACAGTGGTGAGAATCCCAGATTAAGTTCTGTCTAATCAAGACCTCTGACCGTGGAGTAAATACTAAGAATATGCTTTCCTGAGTATGCTCACAGGCAAAAGTAGACACGTTTCTCATCCATAGAGAAGAAAATGCCACACTGATATGAAGCAGAAGATGTGGTGGTAAAGATGGGAATGGGAGTTGACAGCAGTGCTTCTGAATGTAATAAATAAATCACACAACTCCATAAATCATTTCCAATATTCCCATTAACATGCATCAATTCTCATTATCTTTATTATTTATTATTATGTTCCACTCTAGTTGTTGCAGTATGGAAACATTCATGTTTAATTAATAGAAAAATAAACATATAGTTAAATAAAATAATCATTATATCCTTGTTAGGATTTACAGTTTTTCTAAATTTATACT